>CAJQUW010000597.1:0-375249 GCA_907163375.1 Prostheceraeus crozeri | reverse complement strand
TGACTTGAAGATAAGGAATTATTAGCACGCTTTCTGGCTGTTCCTGACGTCACGCTGTCACTTACGCTTGAAATTTTTATAGTTTAATCTGTCATCATTCTTTCGGGGGGCTTTGTATCTCAGCAGTGCTTTACGCAAGTTCTTTAATTAGGACTCAACGGATATTTCTGTGTTGCATTTAAAAGGAGAAATATTGTTGATTCAACTATTTGGAATGAAACAAATCTTTGTAGTTGAAAATGGCAACCACTTGTAAATAACGCAAGTAATTCGCAATCAGGTTGTCACACATATTTGGTAACAGGATGTGATAATATGCGATGAAAAATTGCATTCTGAGGTCACATGAAGCACTGATGATACTAGACTAGAGACATTTTCATCATATATGTACAGAAAGTTGTGCAGCTTATCTTGATTGCTCAAACCAGGTTCGCTATGTTATGAATTTAGAGCATATCACCAGATTGTTAAAGGAGAGCGTCAGACATATGCGACGTCGGTCTTTGGCCGCAAGTTCACGTCTCCAATCAATACATATCGCCATTAATTGAAATGCATGAGATTTTTTGGAGATGTCAGAAATATAGCAAACACTGATGACAAAATTGCAATATAAATTTTCTGCAGCATATCGCTCAGTTGAGTGCCAAGCAGAGTATAATGGAGTACTGATAACCAGAATTGGGTACGAAGAAATCGAGACCTGTGGCACTAAAATTTAATTGTTTGTATCACAGCGAAGTCTGTTGAGTTTGAGCACCGTCTCCAGGAGACAGTTGCACAGGATATACGTGCATGCAGATTACCAACAATTATTACATTGACTTATTGTAATGATACATTCTGAAATATGAGAGATGTGGAAAAATTGAGATATAGTTGTAGCACAGTTCTTTAAAACGCTCTTTAAAAACTGACATTATTAGAAAGATTAATAGTGCTTCGCAACCATTTTGTCACTGAGCACATTGTCAGATTACAAATGTCTGTTTTAAGATGCATTATCATATGTAACTAATTAAGGTAGAATCCTTGAAAGAAGCTGAACTTTTCTTTCATTATGAACTTGCAAATGGAACACACAACATCGTTAAAAGATTATCATAATTTGATCAAAGACTGGCTTCACTTTCCAATGGCGGTATAACAAAATGTTATAGCTAAAATAAGCAATAAAAGGCATAAAACAGGATGTGGCGAGCATGATGTGTTGTATTTCGTCATTGGGTCTCTAAAATCAATAACAAGATATCAAATGAGCAAGACTATTGTTTGAGGTAACACGACAAAAATTTATAACAGATAAACAATAACAGATCGAACAAAATATACCTTCTTGACAATTCAGTGTTATATATTGATATTAAACTAAACTCAATGATAATTTGAATGTACATTATCTCTCTTAAGAAGCATACAATCCACTGTAGCAAAAGCACAGATTAAAGCGCTAGATTTTCAGTGAAAATGGAGGCACATAAAGATCGACAGGAACTAAATTTACGGCACATGTTCTATAGCCAAAGACTTTTTCTAAAATCTTCATCAAAGCTTTATAAAAAATGAACCTTGTTTATACTCGGAAGGACATTAGACACGGACCCTTTTCCTCCATGTGGCCGAGTTGTTATTTATCCACTCTAATTTTTTTCTGCTGAGTGTCTGGCAAGAATTCAGAGTGTACCTGTTTTAAAAGTCTTAGGTTTGACTCCACCAAGGTTCGAACCAAGGTCTCCCGGACGCAGAGCGAACACTCTACCACGAGGCCACAGCGTCGGTATAAAGATAATTCCACTCAAGAAATGCGAACAATGCGAAAAAGGTGAAGGTTCAACGAGATTAAAACACACAAGATGTGTGACTTTAAAATAAATTACATGAAAATATTTAAGTCAGGCCTAAATAACGGTTGACAATCAAATTTCCTACCGTCAGATTCGATCAGAACATGTTAGTGCTAATTTTCTTCTCCTGATGTGCAGGGAATAAAGTAGTAACTGCCATATATTAACTGCAGATATCTATCTATTTCTATGGTGTCGTGATAGAATTCTGAATAGCATACAGGTTATTGACTAAATATTTCATTAAAAATGGTATATTTTCATTATAAAAAAATAAAATGATATAAAATGACATCATTGCCGATCACAGGTGAAATGATTAGCGCGCTTCGACTCTGGACAGTCTCAAGGGACATAGAGACTCACTATCCATGGATGTGTTCAGTGCTAGTACTTACTTGAATTACAAAAGTTACCATGTGGAAATATGTATAAGCTAACAAAGAGTAATACCATTAACTCACACAAGTTCTGCTTCCCCAGATAATGGCAGGGAGCAGTATTATGAAATTTTTGCCTACAAAAAGTAGCTTTTTTGTATTTGCAGCGAGATTCTTATATTTTCATGACTCAAGCAGGAGGAAAAGCAGGAACCGATTAAGATTTATGGTACATAATGCATGAAACATTTACCTTTGATGAGTCGACAATAAGATTATCGACTGTGCGATGAAGCTCAGTCAAAGTGACTTGACGACCAAAACTTTGTATTGATTCGGGAGTATACGAAACGCCACAAACTCGTTTTTCTGGACTCATAGAATGCATCCCTCTCCTACGCGTTCTTTCTAGTCGACCTGTAGACGATGCCGACGTTATGGACCCGGGACTATTGTAATACATCCGAGGATTTTCTAATTCTCCGCGTAAAGCAGTCAGGCGGATCATTCCCCGTCTTGGGGCTGTGGCGGTAGGAAGAACAACAGAATTCGGGCGTCTGGTTGGAAATGCAAGGAACCGCTGCAACATACAAAAATGAAATTAAGAACGATGCATATAAAAAAGCAGATCTTAACTTTTTTCTTACAACATAGGAGATGTCAAGCTTAAAGCATGTTTTAATTAGCATGCATTAACCCCTCGAACCGCATGCCGATTGTACTCGCTCATGAGTACTCGTTCATTTTCCCAATGTTTTAGGTGGCAGTGAGATTCGGATAGTCATCCTGTCGATTTTCCGTTTTAACCAATCGATCCCGGAAGAGTTAATTTAGCATGCATGGAACGCTGGCGTAGCTGTAAAGTGACGTCAATGTGGTGTAGAGTACAGTTGTTCCGATTGGGTTCGGGTCGCGTTTGTTGATCAATGTTCGGGGTATTTCGGGTAAGTACTTTATGGCGCAATATGCAAATGATGGGAGCACATTTTTCTAAGATGATGATTTTCGGGTCAGGTCGGGTCGGGTCGGGTTGAGTCTTCTAGTGTAAAGTAGAGGTGTGTGGTGGTCACAAAACCTAGCCTCAACAAGATCCGAAAAAATCCAAGAACTCGCACTCGAAGCGATCTGAACACGATCCCGAAATTGCTTTAAAACAACCGGAGCTCGACGTGACCCGACTCTCTCTAGAAAATCTGCATAATAATTGAAATTTGCTCATTCATTCGATCAGCGAAATCCAGCATAATGAAAAGAGCAAATGCGATACTGCCGGTATTCACAACATAAAAATAAAAATCTGGGCAACAAGCTCTGAGTAGCAAATTGCAAAACATATATTCTTACAATTTTATCATCAATTTTTTACTTAGAGGCTAATCAGTTTTAATGCGCAAGTTTCCACGAGATACAATATGACGAAGGAAAGCTCAGAGAAAAACTAGAAGTGATTACAATGAAATAATTTTCTTTCATTAATTGATCGATAAGAGACCAATATATCTTTATGCACAAATTATGTGTTCAAAAAACGTTAGCTCTGCTTTGTAGAGTATACCATATACTTTGTGCTCTTTTGAATTTCATCCCATACAGCGTGGAGTTGATAAAGCTAGCTCATTATAATAAACAAGCGAAGCCGGCTTTCCACAGAAACAGTGTGTCTCTCGATGCCTAGAATGACTTCGCAGCTGTTTGTGGGATACCCCTTAAAAAGACGGTGAAAATAAACGTTTGGAATGCCTCGCACAGTTTTTAAATTAATTTTTCATTAATTACTGAAATAATTTTGGGAGAGCAGAGCCAAAGTTCTGCCAAAATGAAACTTCCTCCGGTGTGTCTCCACAACTTACACGAAAATTAATTCATCAACAAAGTCCCTACAAATAGCAAGTAATCGATGCATCGAGCTGCATTGGTAGTTCGATCGGATTTGTGGCAGAGAGTTCGCTCTGCGTCTGAAAGACCTTAGGTCAAACTTTGGTACAATTGCGTAAGCATGAGAGAGAAGAGAGAGAGAAAGGCATTGAAGAAAGGCATACCCTATTGCGCTTCCGAGGATAAACAATTTATTTATGTTCTTTATTTTCTAGTTGTTTTTAACAAATTTGAAAATGAAAACAAAGCTTTGATAAGATAATAAATACTAATAAAACTATCTATTTTATTACGTTGTGTATAAGCTAACTCAAAACTGCTTTCAGAAAAAAGCTGATCTAATCAGTTTCTAAAAATTATTTGTGTTTAAATGATTCTTTAATGATATTTGACTTTCAATCAAGATCGCGTAATTCCATATATGTAAATACATAATAAAATAATTTAATATATGATGTTGATGCAAGAGTATTCAAATTTTCAGCAATTAATGATAGCAAAAATAATGAACATTCCGTCACATTCACTGAACAATGAGCGTTCATCCACACACCTCAGTAAGAAATAATATTAGATCACTAAAATCGTGAATAATTACGCTCCTTGCTGCCAAAAATAACAATTTGAAAACTAATACTGTTTTACGGTATTTGTTGTGATCGAATGACTTCGTGACTTTACCTTTAAAATCTATTCGCGTGGATTTCAAGCATACGATTGATTCAATGACTTGGAAGCCAGTTTGATTAATTATACAATAGGTACATAATTACAAGTTTAGTTGTTACAAATTAGTGACTGATCCGTTTGGTAATTGTTTACACAACAATGCGTTTGAAAGATTGTAACAATGTAAAGGCACCGCTAATATTATAATCAAATATTCACATGCGTCTTCTTAAATCAATCATCCATGCGTTTAGTTCTTTCAACAATCAAAACAGAATCATAATGATGAAGTATTTCATCCGATGCATTTGATTTGAATAATGCTGGCATAAATCCGCCACGTCCAGCACTACATCGGACAATAAGTTAGTCGTCTTAAGTCACTCATTACTGAAAAATACACCAGCATTTTAAGATTAGTTTGTGCTAAATCGCGTTAATAATCAAACCAATATCCACTTTAATGAGAATAATCACATCACTACCATCCTAAAAACATAACTTGGTCCTTTCACATCGACGCAATAATATGTACAATTCTAAATGCCTGACTTGCAGACAAAATTATGAAAGCCACGGTATTAATTGCGGTATTACAGATTGAGGCTCTGCATCAAATGGCGATGGTGAACATTGCAAATAGAAAGCAGATGCAGATGATGAATCCTGAACAGTAACAGATGTACAGCATTTTCAGTGTCATTGACGCAAAATTTCTGATTCATGATGATCTTTGGTAGAATTGTAGCTGCACTGTAAACCGTTGACTGACAATTGACAGACCTTTATCCTACAAAATCTATTTTGTCGGTCATTGTTTGTTCTTGTAGGATGATTGCCACTGAACACCTACAATATCTAATAAAAAGCGACAAAATGAATAGCAATGAATTATAGATTAAATTTTATCAAAAATGTAGGTATTTAAAATGTAGGTATAATTAAATTATGTCAAATAAATCATAGTTTTGCCACACAATAATACAGATTGCCCAAAAGTGAAGCAATCACTAATCGAAAAAATCAATCAATATTCAACAGTTTTTGTTTAGTTAATTTGCATGCAAAGCAACTGTTTCGATGTTGGTGGAGAACCTACAAATTCGTCGGATATCGCAGGATATTGGAGATGACAATCGTCGGTTGATTTTGTCAGTAACTTTGTAGGATAATTGTCGGTCTACGGTTTACAGTGAACATTTTGCTCACCGATATCACATCAGTATTTCACACTGTGACATTTGTGCATATTTTGTCATCGATCCTATCACCATGTAACGTCATCCAGTTTTGGAAATAATACGTTTTGAATTTTGACATCAACGGATAGTTTTACTCAATATGCATTGTGTATGTTAATAGTATGAATCATGGACTCAATAGTATCAGTTTAGAATTATGCGCAATAAAAATGCTGAGATAGCAGTATTGAGAATAGAGATTTAAATCGAGTGAGACTTAATTCGTATTCAATCAATAAATTCATTCAATACAATGCCTGATTGGGTTGTTATCTGCATAAAATAAATGGAACGTGGATGGCTGCAACAGTAAATATCATAGTCACACTTAATAATGATTAATTATTATATTATGAACTAAATCAGTTCGATTTTATATCAAACATAACATTACAAAATAATCAGCAAATATGAAGTTCACAACTCCATTTTTCAAAAATAGATTGAAGCTAATACTGAAATCCGATCAGAAATTTACTTAATGTTGACTCGAATGTTGATAGTTTAGACCCATTCAATAGAAATTCTACACACACATTTTCATTACTTTTACCTGTGTTTACATTTAGGTGCTCGCTACTTTTTCTACAGAAGTTCTGTTTGACATTTTACATGCACCACCTTTCTTGTCTTTAACTGCATCTTCTGTGGTGCAGTACTTGTTGCTACGATTTAAGAAACATATTTTTTGATAGCAATAAAACGTAAGATAATGGAGCGATTGAGTCTCTATTCGTTTTACTTGTTCCAATAATCATTGAGCTCAAGCATTGACAGTAACGGAAAGTTCTAAGAAGTGATTCGCAAGTTCACTAAATTATAACGGACTAATCATGTTCTCGTAATATACCAGCATTCTAAACCTTCGCATCCGCCTCTCTAGCAAGCCATGGATAGCCAGTAGGAATACTGGTTCACTTGTTTTAATCTGTTCTCGCTGTGAATAAAGCATCAAGATGCATATCAACAAGTCTATACCCCACTCATCAATCAATAGGATCTTAACTATCGCTTGAAAACATTCAAAATTATGTCTGCAACTCGTGACGGTTTGAAAAACATGTTTGAAAGCAGGCAAAGCTTTTACAATAAGCTTTTAAAAGCTGCAGCCATCTTCATTTTTAAAAGATTCCTCGGCTATGTCATAACTTTGTTTTCTTTGGAAAGAGACAAGATAATTAAAGGAGGCCTGTGTAAAGCTTCCTGAAGATAGCTATAGATAATAGACGAAATTAGTCGTCCAGCAAATAAAGTTTAGTCCGTCGCTTGACTTCTGCTCTTTCCAAAGAAAACACAACCATGTTTTCATATAAAACTTACATAAATCTCTGAAACTTGAAACACAGCGCAATTACACTAGCAGAATCATGTTTAAACATCATGTTATTTTTAGAAATTGTTTTAATTAAGAAATTATTTATGAAAACGAAATCTTGTTTAGTCAACCACAACACGAGGTAATTTTGCCATGCGCTAATGCGTACGTGTATTATGAGCTGGGCATTTTTGTATGAATGTCGCGTACAATTAGTGACTATCAAATTCATCTCAGCACCAAATATGAACAATTATGAAAGCTGGTAAAATTTTATCAAAGAAAGTGCTTATTAGACAGCATACGGCAAGTGGATCTAATATCAAATGTCAAAATGAAAATAAAATTTCATATACATGAAAAAATTACATAAAATCACAGGAAATTTCGGTAACTGCATGCACACAAAATGTAGGCTTCACATATATAGGCTTCATATTATCAGGTATATCGTAAAGGCATCAAATCTGCGCTTATTTTTGCTACAGAATACACTTTGCTAAAGGTAAGTAAACGTTTTTGAAAATAATAGAATAATCAGATAGGAGAATAAGTGATTTAGTTTTTATAATTCCCTCATTCCGAATAGTTATGCGTCGAATCGTTTGAAATCTTAATATCATAATGATAAAATGACGATTTATAGTAATAAACAAAGCTCACCAATACACATTCCAGATCAATGGTTGTCGCACATCGCATCATATGTGGCAGCTATTGTTCTGGAATGTGTCTTAGTCATGGTCTTAGTCAGCTTGAAGCACGCCGTCTTCAGAAGGTATGCAAAGTGTTTGGTGGCATGCTACATCCTGATTGCATACTTTATCACTTGATCCCCAGAAGACTGCAGTATTCAGGGCACCTCGAATTATGCCTTTCCCAAAGTAATCGGAGGTCTAAGTCATTTATTCCCTTTTGTACCACTTTTAATAATTCTTTTATTTGATGATTCGCCATCTGTTCCTTATATGTATTTCCCTGTTCTTCCTATGACATTGATTTATATAACACATGAATGTCCAACTTTTAAGCGTTTTCGAAAAGCAGTGAATGTCATTATGTTTGATTCATGTCGCATTCATTTCGTGTGTAAATTTTGATTTATATTACTTTGAAATAAAAACTCTTTACTACTACTATCACAATAATACATGATATAGGATGTTTTAGAGAAGGCCTGAGGTCTACTTACAGGCCTACATCTCAGAGATTTTAGAAATGAACATAGCTAGAGATGAATGTCGGGATTACTTAACATCAAGATATCTACAAAGCTGAATGCAATGGTAGAAACAGGGCAAGATTTCCAGGTCGGATCCGGTGCGGAGGCCTGCTTGACTAATCTGGCAGTCAATGAAATGGGATGTTATGCTTGACACGGAATATTTCCTGAATGAATTTAATGGTATTATATGTGCTTTTAATGTTGTCTAGGCTTAAATACACAAAGCGTAGTTGTCTACACTTTACATACAAGGTCCAGAGTTTGAGCCGGCTGGGCCTGGATATTTTTGAAGCACAACCGGGTGGAGCCCGGGCCACAGATATTTTAGAAAATTTTCTTACAGTTCTCTTAAACTTGACATTCCTTTTATATTGCATTGATTCACAATCGAATTTACTTTGTTCGGTTTGTAATCATGTTTATCATGACGAACGCCATCATCAGATACTGATGGTTAGAATATTAGCTTCCCTGGTACAGACGCATAATCTCATCCCAATGTCTGATTCCATCAATGAATTTAAGGACCTGCAGCACGCTCTGCAAACAGCAAGTCATGAAATGCGATTCCTGCGAGAAGAGATTATTTTCAGAGTTTCAGATTTTGTTATTGGCGGAATCAGTTATTGATTACATGGAAATTTCCTTTGCGAACGCGAGTCATCGCTGCGGTTTGGAAAGGAAGGCTTGCGTGTATTTACGAAAATACATGCATTTATTATTTTATTACATTAATTACGTCAAAATTTGCATTTAGATGGAAAATGCATGTTTGAGCTTGTGAATACTCACATACCTTAATCATGAGTAGGAATACATCTTATGTAAATCTTGAAATGTGGTAATTGATTATTCAATCATAATTTACAGCTGTCTATTCAAATAGTAACTAACCTCAAGAAAGACGGGCCGCGAGCAGGGCCTGGGCCGAAGACTCCGATCCGCTTTCCACTCTGGTTAAGACATTAATATTCTTCGTGTGACATTCACATGTCAATTTCATGAATACAAAAACAGATTTAAAATTTATGTTATTGATTCCTATCATTTTGATCTTCATTTTAGATATTCAAAATCTTGACGTGAGCTTCAAAACGATTAAATCAGAATTATTTGATGGTTAACAATTCATTGATGATTCAGATTTCTTTTTTGAATAATAATATATTAGAAACACCTTGCTTCTCTTCCCCAGCGAATCATTCGTTTTCGTGATACCTGATGAAGATTGGCATCTCAATAGATAGGTACATACTCATGATTATCAATTATATATGAGCGTCACAGAACTTTTGTATTTCCTATCGCATTTTAAAATCCTTTAAAAAATATTCAAAACTGAACACAGCCAGACTTCGAAATATCGCACTTTGGAAACAGGAAGAAAATTTTTCAACCTTGACTAATAGACCTAAATTAGAAGTAAATTCAAACTTTGCAGAATCACCCATATTCATCTTACCTCATGGTTGGTCCTACGCGCAGGAGCTCGAAGATCAGACATGTTCTCAATTTCAGTGTTTGACAAAGTATTATCAGAAGCACCGGAGTTCTCATTAGATTCCACTGACTGACATTTAAAACGCACTCCAACCACTTCCATGATTAATGTACAAAAAAAGAACCGATTAAATTCCAAATAGACGGAAATGACACCAATATTTGCTTTTGCTGCAGTATTACAATCGTGATTAGAAGTAATTCATGAAAATGCACTGCACGAGATAAATCATGAGAAATACCGCACAGCTTCTTTCACTGTTGACTAGATCAACACATCAGATGAGGTTAGCGCATACTAATCGTTTTCTGTCACTGCTTAGAGAGCGCTTTATAAAAGCCGTTACTAAGTTGTCCAGACGGTATGCGGCTGATTAATGTGCGTGGTGTACGTTTGATTAGAGGAACCCACACAAGAGAATGACACACACTAAAGGATTATTTTAGCAACAATAGTGTCCATCGAATAGATTGGCAGATTATTTCAAATTTTCCCATGCTGATATTTTTCCATTTACTCAGGGATTGTGCAAGATGATCAAACGTCAAGATTACAGAGCGTAGGTCAGACAGGTATTGGAAATTTGTATTGTAAGAGAAACTTAAGCCAATCTCGTTCTCTAACGATCGCTGTTAGAATAATTTTGACAACGATTCAAGTTGTTCAGTAACAATGCATTGGATGTAATATTCCGCGTATTGTATGCGTTGGATAAGACAATAATGCATAAGAAGCTGGAGGTTTATGAGATGGAGAAGGAGAATAGAAATTCAGCCAGAGGCAACCTCCTTGCGGAAGTACAGTGTGAGCAAGTGAAATACTTGTCGACAGTGGGAAGGATTATAACTTAATGGACAAATAGAATCAATTCCACTCAAAATAACTGCATAGTTAATAGCTTTACAGATGGCGTATGACACAGATTCAGTCTCGATGACAACAAAAAGAAAGCAAATGACGATGAAAGTTGAAAAATGTTATTTATGACTGCGGATCAACGGGATTGTATGCATGGCTGTTGAGGCAATGGGAATTTAATCACTTTATAGCAAAATTCATCGATTAACAACAAAAAATCTTTTTGAAATATTCATGAGGAAAACAAAGCATGTTGATAGTTTGACGCAGTCCTAAGAGACAAGACTGATGTATCGACAGAAAATGGAGCAAAATTCATTTTGGATCAGAGTAGCTATAGGTCCAGACCGGCCTCTTTCTTTTAGGGTCGTGGAAAATCACAACAGGTCCCGGGCCAGGAAATGGATAAACCAATTATGACCTGGTGCTCTTTTCTCATTATATGAAAGAGGTACTAACTATAGTTACTTTAAGTTTTATGCTTGTAGCTGGAAAGAATCAGGAGTTGCTGCTTACTGCGTTTAGATCCAAAGTTATCAGAAACATAAATTTTCGAACACGAAGTTTGTTTTGATCTAATTCTTTTGATTGACAAACGCAATCTAAGATCCTCTGTCTCAATATCGACTGACGATGAACGTGTAAATTTCATCCACGTTTTGTGCGGACAAAGTCTGGTACCTAATTATACAATTTTGCAGGGCAAAATACTAGTCTAGCCAATAACTGCGATGTAAATCGGTAGATCAATTTCAATATTCAAGCACATGAAGAAGTTCACTCATATAAAAAAAACGTGAATGTTTGATGAAAAACTAAGTAGCAGAAAAAAAGCAAACTTTTTGATGATGGTAGGCAAAATTCGTGCTGTACGGCAGCAGCAGGAAATCAGTGTGTCTGTTACCGACATATGTTTTAAAATGCTTTAATTTCTCTTGAAATCGGTTGGCTTAAATCTATATTGTATAAATAGTGTGGTTACCCATTTTTCCATTTCCCACAGGACACTGTAGCCACGATGACGGGCAAGGTAGCCAATTGGTTACCTAGTTATCATGTAGAACAGTGGTGGGCAACCAAGTTGGGGCAGTGGGCCACAAGGAGTGGCCCGCGGGTCACCGATTTTATAAGGTATCGAGGAGGTTTAAATTTCATTTATTCCGGCTCCTGCACCGTGTCCGTGCATGTATAGTTGTCGTCTTACACAACATAACTAACTCCACATGTAAATGTATACAGCAGTATTGTGCGCAACTAATTTGTTTAATAATTCCTGCGAGTAATGAAGAGTGAATCGGCCTATAACAAATCATGGAAGCTTTTCTTTGGTGTAATTAAACGGACACTTGACTTTTTTGTGATATGACCGACATTACCTTGTTTCATCGAAATACATCGGTTTTTGCGGTAAGTGCAGTGCAATTATCCGCCTGAAAGCCGTGTAAAATAGAATTGATTGTGTTACAATTAATCATGCTACATGTAGGCCTACCTACGTATACACATGTCACAAAAGCAGAAACGGCTTTCAAAAACCGTGCACGAGCTCGTTAATGTCATTCGCGGCATCAACGCGAGTCGCCTGTTGATGCCATTCGAGTGTACGAAATATATATTAATGTAGTAGTATACAAATGAAATTCAGAAAGAATGTTTGAAAAAATGTTGGCCTGTCAAAATCATGTGGTTGTATTCCTTCATACGCAGACTAGGTCTACTTAGACCCTAATATAGCCTATTTACAGGATCATTGAAGCGTGGTTTATTACGTAGTGACGCATGCTCAATAAGACATCGAACACAATGCGACTTCGCATAGACTCGCACAAGTGATGGCTATTTTGCGCTTATGCGAGGATTATACCACCGGCGCTGTGGCCTTGTGGTAGAGTGTTCGCTCTGCGTCCGGGAGACCTTGGTTCAAATCTTGGTTGGGTCAAACATAAGACTTTTAAAATAGGTACACTCTGCATTCTTGCTAAACACTCAGCACGAAAAAGAATGAGAGTGGGGTAAATGACAACTCGGC
This sequence comes from Prostheceraeus crozeri, assembly GCA_907163375.1. Lineage (NCBI taxonomy): Eukaryota > Metazoa > Platyhelminthes > Polycladida > Euryleptidae > Prostheceraeus > Prostheceraeus crozeri. The sequence continues at coordinate 362,309 of CAJQUW010000597.1, read as the reverse complement.
CACATGGAAGAAAGGCTCCGTGCCTAATGTGCTTCCGAGTATAAACAAGGTTCATTTATTTATTTATATTCATTACGAAAGAAGCATGGTTGGATCATTCGAATATGAATTTTTGTGCGATCATATTGTTCAATTAGTTGTTAATTTATGGTTTTGAAAATTCTAAAGAGGATCCCTCACCCTTAGAAGCATCTCTCAAAGGTCGAGATAGGAGTGAGTCATTTTCACATCGCCGAATCAAATAATGTCAACGGGCTACTTTAGATGTTAGAAGCGGTGGCGGGCCACACGTTGCCCACCACTGATGTAGAAAATGCCCTAAAACACGACAACCTGAGTGGCATTGTATTTCATGCATGATGTTGAGATCTTGGCACTAGTGCGAAGAACTGCAATGATATCTCAATACATATAATACACACATTGTACATGTTCCCAGTAGATTGTCCTTGTAAGAATCACTTTTTAAATGCACTGGTTAAAACGCAAAGATCTGCGATGTCATGCTGGAAACATCTTCACCAGTAGCAAAAATAGAATTGACCTGACAAGAGAGATCATGAATGATGAGCTATGTTTGGTGAAGAAAAGTAGCTAAGAAAAAAGTAAGCTCTATTGTTGATGGATGGAATCATGAATGCCATCAGTTATCATTTAAAATAGATTGGAAATCCAAGGAGATTAAATTGTCTTTAGATACAGATTACCCTGCATGCAATGTTATTGAGTTTATGCAAGTTAGGCTATACAAAGATCAACTGTGCTTATAAGATGAGGTGGGGCAGCATCGAGATATAAACAACAAGTCCATTTACTCTGCAAGTGATCGGACTTATTCGGTCACCATTGCTAAATGAGCTCCGGATGAGTTTATGAGAGGATTGTATAGAATCATTCTTCGCTGTGTTGAATAATCGCATCACCAACTTCTTCTGTCAGTTTCATTCGGTCACAGTATTTCATGTTTGAAGCAATGGCCATGCACAGAAGAGAATGTCAGCCAGAAAAGTCGAAACACTCGAATATCCAACATTTCCCCCGGTTTCATGAAGACTGGTGACGCAAAGATTCCAGTGCACTTAGAACATACAGACATTGGCAGTGTTTTTGAGCGGATCGAAATTCCGCTTTCGCTCGCTCATCCTTCATTTCCACAAAATCATCCTTTCGCTCGCTCACCGCTCAAAATCATCGAAAAATGCCGCTCGCTCGCTCATTTCTCGATAATGTCCTCCTTAATTCTAAATAGCCTTTTTTATATTCAAAGCTAATTCCATGCTTTTATTCTAATAAACACCTTTTAGACGTTAAAGGGAAATTCATCATTTCATTTTAGGTAAAATTTGAACCATAATGAAATAATGTAGACCATCATACCAATGTATTAAGAAGGTAGTTATTGCAGAAAATTAGTTGAAACAATATATTTTGATGTACATAACCACAGAATTCTTTTTATATGTATAGAAATGGACAATAATCTAAACTTAATCTTACATGCTGATCACATGAATCAGAATATACAATTCTTAGCGCAAAACTTGGAGAAAATTCGCAAGGTGTGTCAAGAAACCATGTAATGCGATGACAATTGAAAATGAACTTATATGAAATCGTGACAAATTAATAGATAATTCCTAAAGGAAGTAAAGATAAAATACATGACTTATGAGTGACTGAGTACTGAGTAATCAACCCAGTAGTAATCAATTACTGAGTGTTGGAAATCTGCTATAAAAAGAATCGCTTGATAAACGAAATTTTTGAATTATGTGAAACAGAAAATGCTGTACACAAGAAAACCTGACACATTGGCGCCAGCCGTCACTGAGATTTCGGCCCACTAAGTTAAGTATCTGTCAAGATGGTCGGTCCGCAGCAGCTCGTTGCGCCCAGGTCCTACCTTCTTCCACCTTTGCACTCAACTTCTTCATGGTGGTGTTTAGACTCAAACACCCGTTTTAACAAGAAATTTCTTCACCGATGGAGCAACGAAATAGCGGCATCCCAATCTCAGAAGGCATGAACTCATATTTCCACCCTTGCTTCTGAATCCCTTTGGCCAGTTCTTTATATTTCGCAGTTTTCTCTTCAAGGGAATCCTTAACACTCCCTTCCCAGGGAACAGTTAGTTCGCCCATAATCATTTTCTTCCCTATCGCGTCGATCAACACTAGATGAGGTCGTTGGTCAGATAGGGATAATTCATCTGGCAGCTGTCTATCCACTCAAGTGGCTCACTTCCGATCACTTCCTACTTCTGAGGTACAGATCACACGATGAGTCTTTCGTCTCTTTGTTTGACCACTCGGTACACAAAGTCAATTCCCGTTGTTACTTGCCTGTAGGGGAGACTTTTGTAAAGTTGGCGGAACCGCCGAGCGGAATCATTATTTAGTACATCGAGATCCTGTTCGAAAAAACTTCTACTTTATCAATTTCAGCCCCTGATCAGATTCCACAAATTCGCAGTCGCTATAGAAAAATTCAAATTTGAAGATAGTAGTGATTCCTTTGAGTGGTTCCGCTAACTTCACAAACGTGGTGGGGGGAGAGAGACTGCTTCCACAATCGCTAACAGGACCAAGCCGCACCGGTGCGTGTAGCATGCTCTCTATAGTGCCACATGATAGCCAGAGAGGGCACGACGAGGATTGGCATGTCACACAGATAACATTGTGGGTCGGTCCGGATTCCTCAACGTGTCAGATTAGCAGGGGCATGGAACACATCATTATGTCCATTGATGGTTCCGCTTCACTGCCAGTAGCCCATGTTCCACCAATCGTTCCATGAGAGCTTGCAAACTTCAGCTCCCCAGTCGAGCCATCTGCCAATGTCCAACATTTGGACATCTTCCCAGACTCCCACACTCTTGCGACTACTTTCCATAAGCACTATGCTTATTTCTTACTGCATATCGTAGTAAGTTTCTTTGTAGCCTGTACACCGCAAGTAAATAGTACAGTAGACTGCATGCGAAGATAGAGCAAATTAACTGCAAATATTGTGTAGATTTCCACGGGGCAGGAAAAATATAGCTCCCTTAAATTAAGGACGATTTTTGATTTTTTTTTGCGAAGTAAAATTCACTAAAAGTGAAGAGCCTTTAGACTGACCATGGAGACGAAGCGCATCGAGGAATTTTACTTCGAAAAAAATCGTAGTAGACTTGAAAGAGCGATATTTTACTTACCTCCTGGAAAATTGCATAATGAATAACATTACGCATAAGACAACGAAAGATCTAATTGCAAGTATAATATCCTAAATTGAGCTCAATGTATTTCAACTGTATGGTACAGTTGAAATGCATGGTTCGATTTTCAATATCTTAGTTGTAATCAACTCTCAGCACTTTATATTTTATCTACAAAGAAATCATCGTAGCTGTATAATCGAGACAGTACTATTACGAAAGCTGTTTAAAATGTTAGAATATATACTTTGACATCTTGATTAATGGTTTCTTTGAAACGAGTTGGAAAAGTCAAATTTGAAATTGTCTAACTATCATTTATTGATCTCCTACAATTCTTTGTCCAACATGTTGATCTCAAGTGAAGAAAGAAGAATTACTTGTAAGTACAGCATACAAATCACAGTGGAAAGAGATGTCTTTGCAATGACACTCACCGTGGCAAGAAATAGAAAGAAGGGTGCAGCAGAGCGTAGTCGGCATGATCACCCAAGATTTATCACTCCAACTGATTACTACTCATTATTTTAAATGTTGGACACCATTAAATGCTGTATTCCTTTTCACTTAGTAATGGTTCTGGTATATTGCCCAAATGAGCTGTTAAAGATCAATAACTAACAAGAAGACATTTCAAAACCTGATTATTCTAACTTAAGGAGGCTATCAGAAACATGATGTAAGCAAAATAAACTCAACAATGTTACAATTATAAGATTTTCAACGACTTAATAATTATCCATACCGGAGAGGGACGATTCGGTCTCCCGATTTTTTTATGTGATCCTCGTAAAACTAAGTCGCCCAATCTACAATTTTGTGACCTAAAGTTTAGCGCATTTTCAAAATTTTCACTGAAATCATTAAGTTCGGTAAAATTTCAACTTTAAAAAAAAACTGCCGAAATTGGTGATTTTAAATCTTGAATTGCTTTTTGCAACATGGAGATGAATCAGTTGTAGTAACTGAACATCGAGATAAGAAAGCTTAGACCCCAAATATGTTGTACCGTGAATTTCATGTGATTCGAAACAATGGTAGTAGTAACCCCATTGCAGGCGCAAGGACAAAATGTGAAATGATGACTCAGCCCCCCCTCTGGAAGGAAGGTGAAGGACATGGCCAAGGATGTGCTGGGAGGAATGGGTCCGTGAGGAGAAAACTGTTCCCCCACCTGCCAAACTTCCAACTTTGGTGTGAGAGATGGTAGAAAGTCGTGCAATAGCTCATTTGAAAGCTTAGAGTGAGAAAAAGGCAGTGAAAAGCTCAGTTTGGACTCATTTTCTTGGGTTTAGGGAGGAAAATGGCAGGAAACTGTCAGAGTTGGAAAAGTCAGGTTTTGGAGGTTTTGGGATGAGAAAAGTCGTTTTTTGGGCAGAAGGAGTGCTCGGATGGGAAAATAGAGTGCAAATTCGGACGTTTTGGCCAATTTTGGGTCTAGGAACGTCTTCCCAACTCAATCGGAGAAAAAAGTTCTGCCCCCCCCCCCTCGGGAGACCTAGCTTCGATCTTGGCTTCCAGTGGACGGAGTTTGTCGTGCCATAGCTCGTTTGAAAGCTAAGAGTTAGAAAAATTCACTGAAAGAAACGGCTTGTTCATATCTGCCTTCGTTTAGATGTGAGACGTCATTTAAGATTTTGGGAGATTGGCGAAAAACGAGTTAGAATTTTTGTGATGGCTGTGGGCTGTAGAGCCAAAACGAAGCATCGGATGGGAAAACGGAGGGCAGATTCGGATTCAGCGTCAAATTCTATATGGAAATGGTGTATTTCCAGCTCAATCGGAGCACTAGAACCGGAGATAGACGGGTTTTAGTGTTTGAATGATGGGTATTACGTCATCAGCTGATCGCCACACACTATATAAGCGGGAACCGACGGAGACTTTTCAATTAGAGGAGAGCGATTGTCAAAGGTAGGTCGTCTCTCTGAGCTCCGATGATAGCTTTGGACATTCCAAATTCCGGGTTTCTGTAAGAAACCGACTTAGAAAATTTCATTGCTGAAGTCAGCTAAGGCGTCAGACTTAGAGGTTCGCCAGGAGATGGCCTTCGTCTCCAGGCCATAAAAGACTCCAAAACTTTAAAGGCTTGTAACTTTGCTTCTACAAGTCCGTTTGACTTGATTCAAAATAGGTTCGGTTGCTATTGACCTGCCCTAAGTGATAGACTACTTATAAAATTTCATAAGTAGTGCTAAAAAGTTGAAAAATTTAAATTCACTAGTTTTGGAGGTTTTCTGGGGTATTCGACCCTGTTGAAGTCAATGAAAGGATTTTTAGTGAGCCAGCCTTCTCATGGACTAAGCAGCTTTTCACTGAAAGCGAGCAAGACACGGAGAGTTTTGCTGTAATATTCCACTGACACGGTGTTCCTTCGGGACGGCGGACGATGCCGTAGTGATAAGTGTGGCAAGGGAGTGTGTCATAGTTTAGACCGAAACCGCTGGGGCAACTCATGTCTCATGTTGGGCATTTGACACAGTTCTCAACGTAGCACTTTGAACGCCAATCGGTTGAGTCTTAGCTATCTTGTCATGGGTGGCCTCTAAACATCTCCATTGCAAAACGCTGGTGAATCAAGCTCTCTACGGCTTGCTATCAAGCTGATCAAAGCAACGACTTGGGTAGTTTCCTCTTGTAAATAACTCCACCGGTTTTCATGTCAAAATCGGGGCCCGGATACCAACACAGTGACATGACGCACGCTCTGTCCGCCCGAGGTTGGATTTGTGGGTCGAGGCCTTGGAGCTGGGATAAGATCCCCTCTGAGTAATGCCTGTAACGGATTCAAGAGCTTAACACCCAAACGGTTGCTGGCTTGCTATCAGGCCTTTTTTCGTCTAGCCTCAGTAACTCAGGCTTGGCAACGTCTATCGCTTGTCATTGTAACTTGGTAAAAATGGGGCGGTTACTGCAAGCATTGACGTCAAACCTTTTCGCGTCATAGGGGAATCCGTCTTTGTGTTGGGAGTTGGTAACAGAAAGCACGGTGACTGCCGATGCCCATATATGGTAAAACTGCTGTTGTCAAGTTAAAAGCATGGCCAAATAAGGAAGGTCTGAATCATGGCTTTGTGCTCGCTGGGTATATAAACCGCTGACTCTCATTTAATTTCATTTCAGTCATGCAGACGCCCAACACTCTGGTCAGCTCTCCTGACAAGCCTCGCTTGAAGCCGAGAAATCTATTTGAAGAGTTTCAGCGGGCTGAAGAGTGAGAAAGGATTTATAACAATCTTGCTCGAATTGGTTCATCGGCTTTTGATGATGAGAGCGATTCAACAGAGTGGGGCTATACACCGCCCTCTGACAGTCGGGTTGTAGTAGAGGAGGATGATACCGCTGACATAGAGAGACTAAGAGTCTCTCTCAGCAGGATCGGCCAGTCCCGCCCAAGTTAGACGGTAGTCTTTTAAAAACATGAGATCAACTTCCATACATGCAACACATTCTTTCATCACCCTTCGTCGGGAACGCCTCATGAGCCCTCTTAAGGGCCAACCTTCTAATGCAGCTAAAGCGGTCCCAAGCCCGCCACATATCTACGGATATGGAATGCAGAGGGGAAGAAAAATGATGAATGGAATGAAGGGAGGACATTCATGCGCCACACGCAACACATCATAGACTTCTCTCTTTGCTAGTGAACAAGCTCTTGTCAGTGTCGTACAAAGGTTTTACTGCAGCACACATTGATGTATAGTTAGAAAGTTTGATCATCAACGTTGCATTCGTAAGTCTAGTCAGAAACTGTATCATGGTTTGTAAAAGCAAAGTTAGTGTAGTCAGAAACTTTATCAAGTTGTACAAAAGTTTTATTGCAACACAGGTTGATGTATAGTTAGAAAGTTTGATCATTGACGTTTTATGACTGACCGAACTCACAGCAGCACTAGAAAGTTTAAGAAGGTTTTACTGCACAGTGTAGATTGTCTTGTAACTTACTTTCACAGTGTTAGAAAGTTTTATGGGAGACAGTTGCCAAATGTTTCCCTATTAGAAAATTCAAACTTCATTTACATTTCACCTATCTTACAAACGGTGATATGGTTATAACTTTATTTCTAACTTTACAATCATCAACTTTATTTCTAACCCTACCCATCTTACAAAATGATTAAAACTTTTACTTCTGTCTAATGAGTGGGAATCCCATCTTTATGTCAAAAGAAAAAACAACACTGTCATGATATACATTTATTCCAAATCGGCAATGCGTTTCACCACAAGGCGAAACATAACATTAACATAATCAAACTCCTCTTCATTGCGAGGTTGACTATTTGGGGAGAAGAGCTCTTGCCAACCTCGTAAAATGTTGATATCATTCTCATTTACAATGTCTTTCGCTGACACACTGAGGAATGCACCTCGCAGAATATCACAGTCACCATACTGCACCACTGACTTCTCCGTCTCATCGTCGGAGATGGTTTCATCTTCGGAGAAGGTTTCATCGTCGGAGATGGTTTCATCGTCGGAGATGATGGTTTCATCGTCGGAGATGATGATGGTTTCGTCCTCCAACTTTAGCGGCTCGACCTCACCATCGTAAATGGTTTTCACTTGCCTCTTGCGAGGGGCATTGGGCATGAGCAAGGCATAGGCGTTCGGTGGTGTATCCATTTTAATGATATTATGAGGAAATGGTCATTGCACCGCACTTATATAGATTCTCTCTCCCTGCTTCGTGCCCTCTAATTGACGGCAGCCATTTATCAATCACACTGCATCATTCTCATATATAAAGAAGAGTGTTTCCATTTTACTATCATAGTCATGTGCGACAAAGAGGAAACATTCACACCTCTTGCTACCTCAACTCCTACGAAGAAGGAAGTTGAGAGAAAGTTTCAACAAAAAGAGGAAGAGGAAGAGAGACAAATGATTGAAGGCTACAAGCAGCTCACTCTACAAACGGTTGAGAGTGAGCCTTTCATAAACGAGGCTGACTTTCAGGAGTGAAAAGCTCTTTGATGAGACAGAGAATGCCCCAAACGGTCTTTATGAGACCACGGCCTTAACGGCCACCTAATCAAGAAAGAAAAGACATTGACTGCGCCACACGCAACATTAGTGATTTGATGTTATCTGACGAAAATGAAGTGTTAAGACAGTACGACCACCAATGAATTGAATAGGATTACCACTATCATCATAGATACCAAATTTGCAATGGGATAATCGTGATACATTGACTGGAATGTATACTTTGTTCAGGAACTCCCTGTGCATGGTCACACCAAAGTCGCCACTGTCAATAGGAATATATCTTAAAAGGGGAACCATTTGACCACCAACTTGTGTTGAATGGATAAAGTTAGTGTAAATGTAGAAGTGATTGATATTCATATCGAGCAAGGATGTTGAGCCACAATACTTCTCGTCGTAGAATATGTCACGTTTGAATCCTAAAATCTTTGTCAACTCTTTTGAAATGTGAATGACCGTTTTACCATGTATTTCATCATAGGTCAAACCATTGGTGTCATCAGTATTCCAGTATTTAAAGGCTTCCATAGTATTTTGATATGAGCGAGAATAATGACCATTAGCAAAGTCTGGGCAAAAAGGAGTACCAGGAATGCAATCGGTATCGCGATACAATCCGATTTGATTTAAACCTAAGTGTTCAAAGTTGAGGGGATTCTTCGATATATTACCATTCTATGCATCATTTGCAATCAATCCCACAATGATCATTTTTGGCGATTGTATAGGAAACAAACTATCTTTAACAAAGCTCTTTTGCGCACGAGGAATGGTGAAACTATGGATCTCAGTATGATTTACATCATAAAGAGCATCATACTTCTTCAAACCCATCTCGTGACCATTAATCACCGAAGGATTCACTGTCATTCGTCGCACATAAAGTCTAACACTTTCAAACACAATCTTAAACTCAGTCTTTGCTCCATAAGAATTCAATACAAATTTAGGATCGTTCGGTAAGAGATGAACTCGCATGTCTACTTTTGACATTAAGAAACGTGATTGACGGAAAAAGTCCAAGTATAGGGGACCATATAATTCACACACCCTACTTTCTGCAGTCCACTTTTCACGAGTGACAAATCCATTGTTTTTGTCACTATCAAATTTACCAGCTTCATCTTTACACCAACCCATAACATCCATGTGACTCTTTTGTGCTTGTGGCTGGAACTGCTTGACTGTTGAAAAATAACCGAGATAGGGATAACGGTGTTGACCACCTTCAACCCGAGTTTCACCAATGGTCAATGATACATCCTTGAAGAGCGTTGCTATTGCCAAGTTATTCACGGCTACTTTGTCCTTATCATCAAGGTTGGTACCGTCCTTATTTACTATCTTAAACTTAACATGTAGATTGATGTCATTTACATCGATGTACTCAGCATCATTTCCTGGTATTGAAAATTCAATGACACTACCAGAATCAATACTCGTCTGTGGATAACGAATGGATACATAATTTCTAATGATATCCGTCTGTATATGTGTTCTATCAAATAAGCAAAGGGATGTGGTTTTACATTCCATATTTAAAAACAGTCCACGTCGTCTGCGTTTGCTAGGAGGTATACGAGATGCTCTTCGCTTACGTTTGCCTGAAGTAGAGAGTGGATTGATATGACTGATGACAGACCTGATACCAGCCTTACCGACATTCTTCAAACGCTGTATTCCATGACGCTTTAGCGATTCACGAATCGGCAATCTTCCTGAAAGTGCATCACTTGCTACATCTGCTGCTAATCCTACAGCTTCCTTTAAAGCTGATTTTCTCACATTTGCGATAGTGGGGAGCATCATACCTTTGACAGCACCCAATAGACTACCCCCTTTTTGACGTCTCGATCCAGCATAAACGGGAAAGCCAGCTCCATGACTAGCATAGGAGGGGGCAGAATAAAACGTAGCAGTTTGATCCATAGGTATTTATTTATTTATATTTACACAATTCATTACTTTGCTTAGGAACGTTGACTAACACGATAAAGGTCAGAATGACGAATCCAACTGTTCATTGAATTTGGATAGCCAGCCCATTTCACCAGGCTCCACTTTTCCCCTTGTCGCATTTGGTGGCGAAGTATCTTTTCAACCATGTAGTCATCATCTTCTTTGGTGATGGGTGTTATCTCATGACGATAAAAACTCCCTTCAATCCCTTCACCATGATAATCGCGAAGCTTGTAGGTAGTGGACTTAAATTTCTTGTTAACCTCAGAGACAGTAAATATTTCTTCCGTCCAATTGGGAAGATATCCTTTCGCAAACACACTTTTCACCTTGGAAATGCGAACTTTGTCACCAACCTGAATGTCACGTTTACCTTGTGATGGTTGCCTGCGTTTACCATTGATTTCACGGATTGTATCCACCATGTCTGGAGCTATGTCAGCAGGTTTGTGACCAATCATACGATGGACAGAATGATTGTAAGCGTGTACAGTATCTTGTAATACATCTGTCCACTTTTGTGTTACTTTTGCAGTGAAATAGCGCCATAGGCGAGTTTTCAGTGTACGGTTAAAGCGCTCGACCACTGCAGCCTTATATGCACTTTTCACACTAAACAGTTCAATGTTGTGTTTGCGAAATAAAGCACGCACATGTCTGTTTTCAAACTCTTTCCCTTGATCAGTCTGAATACGTGTGGGAATGCGTCCTTCAATGAAAATATTTTGGAAAGCCTCGACCACTTCTTCACCACGCTTTGTCTTGAGTGGTTGAACCCAAGCATAACGAGAAAATAAGTCAATGACAGTTAGGAGAAAGCGATAGCCTTTATTCTTTTTAGCTAATAAAGAAACACCCGCCAAATCTGCTTGCCATTGTTCATCAATATCATGAACGATATAAGAACGGGTAGGATAACGTTTTTGAGCTTGTGTGTGCAATGTACGTATATGCAGGTTGAGCTTTTAACCATCTCTTCACTTGTTTCTGTGAATAACCACTTGCTTGTGACAACTTTTTCATTGAAGCATAACCTGCATAATGCTTTGGGTTATAGTACATTGATTTCAGATGTTCATCCATCGTCTATTAAGAGGGATTGTTTATTTGCCTCAAAGTATCAGTCTTTTTCTCCGTCAGGGTTTGCGTTTGTGTTTGAGTCCTGCTTTTGCTACTTTTTTGAGCCGTCTTGTATGAATCACTTTTACAACATGTACTTAAGCAGTTCAATGACACATGAATGTTTGGCAACTCTGAACATGGGATGCAACATAGCTTCTTCATTAAAAGTCTGTGATAAAATCAAATGATGGATAACGTGTTGAAGGTTTTGGTATACGCTTCGGCAACTTCTCGGGTGTTTTCAAAGTTTGCTTGATTCTCTTTTTAGGTCTCTCTACACTTTGCAACTTTCTCTTCCTAGCTGTAGAATCATTTTCCATTTCCTGTAAGGTATCACGACCAAGAATTGCTTTTGGGACATTGAATTTCTTCCTATTTTTTAAAAAGAACTCCCATCTTGTAGGTGTAAAGTGACGACGACGATCACGAACAGCATGATTAATTAAATCTTCCACTCTTGAGTCCCTAATGACTGCACCATCATCACCCACCACTTCACCTCGTTGTGTGATTTTCAAGTTGGGTTCGAGACTTCGATATAAGCTCAGTGCGCGATTGCGATAGGGTTTGGGTGAACCAAGCGAAAGATCATTGCGTATTTTTTCTTTCAATTGTTTCATTTCTTCTAAGGTAGAACTCTGCTTTATCAAACGATCATATGGATTTTTATTTTGTACAGCTTCTTGTTCATATTGCTGATTAAGTTGTGACATTTGATTTGCCCAAGGTTGACGAACACTCTGCATTGTAGTCAGATGTATATATTCTTCTTGTGGAATAGCAATCATGCGTTGAAAACCACTCATAACAATTTATATATGATCATGGGTTTCTCAAAGAGATGACTGCGTAAGCGATAATCTTCAGGACACTCCTGGCTAAAGTCCAAAAATAAATAATTATAGGGTTTTTCCGTAGCAGCCTCAAATACTTCAATCAATGCTTTTGACTTGCGAGGAAGAACTTGTCGAGATAGGAATTCAACTTGACTTTTATCGCGAGGATTTTTAAGGATGATGTAGTAATGTGTGTTTAGACTTCGAGTCCGTGCTTCCTTTCCGCTTGGAAAAAGATTTTGTATAATAAAAATGATAAAGCATGGTTTATGATGAGCAGCCTTGGTAAACATAGCAGTTACTTCTTGTGAGTTCTTACTCTCATTAAGTAAATCATCAAGAATGATAATATCATAGGGTTGAATATCAGCAGTGCTGATAATCCCCGGTTGAACCAAGTAACCCTTACCAACCAATTCACGATGTAAGTTAGGTTGATAAATTCCATAGCACCAAACAACACGATTCGGTATGCAGTCAAAAATCTCATTACGACGCTCCAACAATTGCAGTGTTAAATGTGTCTTCCCACTATGAGAGGGTCCTACGATACACATAGTGCGATTACAACGTAAACGGAAATCCAAGTTGATTTTGATGAAAAGTCATACCATTTAACTTAGTATCTATCCATTAATGGCTTTATTTGCGAGAGCACCAGCTAAACCTCCCAAAGCAGGACCGGCAGCTGCCATGATGATAGGCGCTAAAAGTGGTAAGAAGCCACCACGTTGTGATAATAGTTTGCGCTTTGTAGGAATTGATGTTTTTGGATTGCTCAAGGTACGAAGAACTTTACCATGTCTGGCAATTGCATTGGCCTTTTTGCTATTTAATGTCATATAACGCACTTTTCGTATTTCCGCACACATTTTACGAATGAAGGCGTTGTTTGCCAGCTTCATTGCCTCAAATCGATGAGATGGCTTTAATTTTAATAAGCGACGAAGCGTGAGACAGAATTTTTTGTTTGCATTTGATTGACACTTTTGTCTGCGTGAACGGTGAGATGAACGACGTCTAGCCATTTTTACAGGCGGATGTTAGAGTGATCTTTGCTTAAACACGACAGCAGCGTCGAAACATCACCGTCGTAAACGCAATGAAATAGAGGAAGACATTGAGTACAGCACTAGTAAAAAGCAATACACTGAGAACAGCCACAGTACCAGTAGGATAGTCAGAAGCAGATACATGTGTGGGTAGCCGTAATGTATCATTCAGTGAGGTACTATAGTTCAATGGAAACAGTTCAGCTGTGTCGTTTGCTGATATGTTATGAGCCAGACATGAACAATCTGTTTGTATGACGATATTTGTAAAGTTTAATGCCTTTGCATCAATTGTGCTTAAGTGGAAAAGGCTTCCCCTAAGCAACGTGTAGAATACATAACTCCAAGCAAGGTAATGAAAGAATACCATGATGTAACAGTGATGAAAGTGTATTCGTAAACTGATTTGGTTTAAAATTATAAGATAGCATATAGTCAACATCTTCACAGTTGGCGTGAATGATGATTGCATTACTCAAACGATGTATCATCTCTCTACAATCACTGGATGATAATAGTTTTTCCAACACAAGAATCCACTGTCTTGTATAATCATGCTTTTTCATTTCAATGAGACGAAGATACGGCGGTGCCATGGTCATAGATGACTGTTTTAAATTCGACTAGGATTGCATCAACATCATTTATATACATTGACTGTTGAAATTATTTCTTGATCACAGATGGGACACAACATAGTTTCCAAAGGTACATAGCACGTAGAACACATAACAGAATGACAACATGGTAAAAAGAGAAGGGATTGCTCCCTTTTAAAACACTCAACGCAGTTCCGTTCACATAATAATTTAAACGTCTCTTCTTCCAATTTCTTTCTAAAGTCACTTTTATTGATAGAGTTACTTGACAAATCAGTTGCAAATGTCACTTTTTTTCTTTTTCACTACAGATCGCACCAATTTCATCCCATTTTTACTATCATTACATTGCAGCATGGAAAAATCCTCCATCCATCTTCGATCCAAGTGATGATTCATAGCATGCTCATCTAGATCCATTGGTCTTTCAACTAAAGCGTCAGCTTTAATATTTTCATTTACATTTGTAACACTTTCTATAGCCTTCAATGAATAGCCAAGCTCTCTTGCTACAGACCATGAAGTTGGGAAACGAATGCAACTTTTCATCTTCAAATAATTTCAAATGATCATGAGTGTCAGGAATGGACACTCAGTTGAATATGCTTGATATGACTTGTACACCTTTGAGAGTATTGATGACTCTGTGTAATCTAATACTTTACTTTCACAAACATGAGTTGTAGTAAAAACTAGTTGACTACACTAACGCTTACATTTTATGACATATGTGTTTCATAAAACATCATGATCAAACTTTTCTAACTATAGATCAACCTGTGTCGCAGTAAAACTTTTACAAATCATGATACACTTTCTGATGACACTCACGAATAAAGTTCGATGATCAAACTTTCTAACTATACATCAATCTGTGTAGCAGTAAAACTTTTACAAACCATGATACACTTTCTAACGACACTCACGAATAAAACATCATGATCAAACTTTTCTAACTATACATCAATGTGTGCTGCAGTAAAACTAAAACAGAAGTCTATGATGTGTTGCGTGTGGCGCATGAATGTCCTCCCTTCATTCCATTCATCATTTTTCTTCCCCTCTGCATTCCATATCCGTAGATATGTGGCGGGCTTGGGACCGCTTTAGCTGCATTAGAAGGTTGGCCCTTAAAAGAGCCTATGGGTCATTCTCCGTCCACCGACACTCTCACTTCTGCAAAAACTCTGAAAAAAAAAGAAAAGGAGATTAGAGGCGGCAAGGAAATGATCATGTTGAAGTAACTTACTCGGCTTTTTCTTTACAACTTTTCAGACGATAAAGTCTTCCAAATCGCCACTCATTTTAATGGATAGGTGGAGACATCGCACACCTTCGCCTTCATAACATGTCTGTGTCGAATTGGGGTCGTCTGTGAGAGTCGGCACATCGCAGATGTCGTTTTCAAAGAGGGGAAGGTGGACCTCATACACTCTCTTCCTCTTCACTCTTCTCTCAACCTCTCGCAACTTTTCCACTTCACTCCCCAACCGCCTGTTAATCACCTTCGTCTCTTTCACTTCCTTCACAACACCTCGCATCCGCTCCACCTCATTCTTCTCACACATCAACTCCGACTCTAAGCCCTCAGGCGCCTTCACTCGCTTCATCATACCACTCCTTTCCTTCAACCACTCCTGCTCCTTCACTCGCATCTCCTCCAACTGCTCCCTCATCACCTTTATACCCTGAACCTTAGCCTTCAACTCATCATTCTCCTTCAAAACTTTTCTATTCACACTCTCCATATCCATCATACGATCCTTCAATCTCACAAACGCCTCCGTATCATGCGCCTCTTTCCTAGCCGATGATGTCGCTACAGGCTCAGCCACCACACCATCCGACTCATCAGACAACTCACTCCCAAACAATGAGACCATCAACTTCCTAGTCTCATGACTCGCTCGCTCAATCACTCCTTCTACCTCTACTTCCTCCTCACTCACCACTACTTCCCGATCCTTCGCTACAGCACCCTCAATACTTATAACTGCTGCATTCAACTCCTCCTTTGCCTTAATTAATTCATTCATCCACTTACGAAACGACTGCGCTCCAATCTTTCCGGATGGGCAAGATTCATGCGCCTTCCGGAAACCCTCAACATCATCCTCATCACACACCACCCTATGATGAACACAGACCTTAAAAACATGCACTCTCTCATGTTGATCCAGCGTCCCCTCTTTAATATGCTTACGGTATTCGCTGCCCCTTGCTAATCTACCACAGGAGCATTGAGTAACGATAAAGCGCGGAGTTTTAGTCATGATAATTCTGAAAAGCTAGAGTAAAATTTGATAGCAAGTGTTTACAGGATACTACTTGCTGATATGCATTGAAAGACTAAGTCATCAAACATTTGATAGCAAACGTTGGAATAAAATCGTCAACCAAAGTTAAAGAGTATGATTCCTAGCTTTATCCTAAATCCCAAAGTTTGATAGCAAACCTTGTCAGAGCACTCACCGTTCGTCTTGCAACTTGAAACAGGAGTGAAGACTAGAGAAAAGTCGCGGTTTATATACGCAGCGAGCACAAAGCCATGATTCAGACCTTCCTTATTTGGCCATGCTTTTAACTTGACAACAGCAGTTTTACCATATATGGGCATCGGCAGTCACCGTGCTTTCTGTTACCAACTCCCAACACAAAGACGGATTCCCCTATGACGCGAAAAGGTTTGACGTCAATGCTTGCAGTAACCGCCCCATTTTTACCAAGTTACAATGACAAACGATAGACGTTGCCAAGCCTGAGTTACTGAGGCTAGACGAAAAAAGGCCTGATAGCAAGCCAGCAACCGTTTGGGTGTTAAGCTCTTGAATCCGTTACAGGCATTACTCAGAGGGGATCTTATCCCAGCTCCAAGGCCTCGACCCACAAATCCAACCTCGGGCGGACAGAGCGTGCGTCATGTCACTGTGTTGGTATCCGGGCCCCGATTTTGACATGAAAACCGGTGGAGTTATTTATAAGAGGAAACTACCCAAGTCGTTGCTTTGATCAGCTTGATAGCAAGCCGTAGAGAGCTTGATTCACCAGCGTTTTGCAATGGAGATGTTTAGAGGCCACCCATGACAAGATAGCTAAGACTCAACCGATTGGCGTTCAAAGTGCTACGTTGAGAACTGTGTCAAATGCCCAACATGAGACATGAGTTGCCCCAGCGGTTTCGGTCTAAACTATGACACACTCCCTTGCCACACTTATCACTACGGCATCGTCCGCCGTCCCGAAGGAACACCGTGTCAGTGGAATATTACAGCAAAACTCTCCGTGTCTTGCTCGCTTTCAGTGAAAAGCTGCTTAGTCCATGAGAAGGCTGGCTCACTAAAAATCCTTTCATTGACTTCAACAGGGTCGAATACCCCAGAAAACCCCCAAAACTAGTGAATTTAAATTTTTCAACTTTTTAGCACTACTTATGAAATTTTATAAGTAGTCTATCACTTAGGGCAGGTCAATAGCAACCGAACCTATTTTGAATCAAGTCAAACGGACTTGTAGAAGCAAAGTTACAAGCCTTTAAAGTTTTGGAGTCTTTTATGGCCTGGAGACGAAGGCCATCTCCTGGCGAACCTCTAAGTCTGACGCCTTAGCTGACTTAATCAATGAAATTTTCTAAGTCGGTTTCTTACAGAAACCCGGAATTTGGAATGTCCAAAGCTATCATCGGAGCTCAGAGAGACGACCTACCTTTGACAATCGCTCTCCTCTAAATGAAAAGTCTCCGTCGGTTCCCGCTTATATAGTGTGTGGCGATCAGCTGATGACGTAATACCCATCATTCAAACACTAAAACCCGTCTATCTCCGGTTCTAGTGCTCCGATTGAGCTGGAAATACACCATTTCCATATAGAATTTGACGCTGAATCCGAATCTGCCCTCCGTTTTCCCATCCGATGCTTCGTTTTGGCTCTACAGCCCACAGCCATCACAAAAATTCTAACTCGTTTTTCGCCAATCTCCCAAAATCTTAAATGACGTCTCACATCTAAACGAAGGCAGATATGAACAAGCCGTTTCTTTCAGTGAATTTTTCTAACTCTTAGCTTTCAAACGAGCTATGGCACGACAAACTCCGTCCACTGGAAGCCAAGATCGAAGCTAGGTCTCCCGAGGGGGGGGGGCAGAACTTTTTTCTCCGATTGAGTTGGGAAGACGTTCCTAGACCCAAAATTGGCCAAAACGTCCGAATTTGCACTCCATTTTCCCATCCGAGCACTCCTTCTGCCCGAAAAACGACTTTTCTCATCCCAAAACCTCCAAAACCTGACTTTTTCCAACTCAGACAGTTTCCTGCCATTTTCCTCCCTAAACCCAAGAAAATGAGTCCAAACTGAGCTTTTCACTGCCTTTTTCTCACTCTTAGCTTTCAAATGAGCTATGGCACGACTTTCTACCATCTCTCACACCAAGGTTGGAAGTTTGGCAGGGGGGGACAGTTTTCTCCTCACGAACCCATTCCTCCCAGCACATCCTTGGCCATGTCCCTCACCTTCCTTCCAGAGGGGGGGGCTGAGTCATCATTTCACATTTTGTCCTTGCGCCTGCAATGGGGTTACTACTAATGGTACGGAAGTTAAGGGGAGACCGATTCAGTCCTACGTGCTTCACAGTCCAATATCGATAGGGTTAAAATGAAGGTCTTAAAATCAATGTACCGTACAGTGGAAGCCATATATGCCTACATTCGGGTTGTCCGTGTGTAGGTCCAATTTGGTTGGTATCAATTTTTCCACAATTTGTAGTTCTTTCACCTTTGACGATACTGAAATGTCTCAGGGATCTGCATGTGAATATGTTCCAGCAACGAAATGTTTCTATCAAATTAAAGCATCTCATAATGGCTTCGTGCAATTCCGGAGACAATTAGTACATCTATGGGGCGAAGCGATGATTGGGATACCGATTCAAAAGATTTGTGAATAAATAATGTGTCGATGGTCAAATGTTCAACACATCATCGATCACAATTAAAGACCTTGTTCTTACTAAGTTCATATCCACAAGTATAATCCAGACAGGCATTCAATGCATATTGTCAAGAGTTAGAGATCCACAGTAGAGAAAAAATGTAAGGATGTTTTGTTCATCAATCGAGTTATATACATGCATGTACTAGGAACCATTTTTAAAATAACTTTTCAAATATTTCGCTTTTTTGATTATTTGATCTTGTTTTAGTTTTTTTCTAAAAATGGCTCGCTCAACCGCTCACTCACGACAAAAAATCATCGCTCGCTCGCTCGCTCCATTTTCGCTCACAGAATATTTTTTTCGCTCGCTCATCCGCTCATCAAAAACTTGAAAAAATACCACTCGCTCGCTCAGCTCGCTCAAAAACACTGGACATTGGGAAAGCTTAAAAATACTGTGGCTAATCAATGGGTTGAAGAAGTCAACATTTCATTGAAAGACAGAACACGTCTACACTCTTAACTGACGAAACAGCTGAAAGAGGAGATGTGAAAAAATGTCTTCTATAACTGGTTTGTTGTGATTTACAGTCACTTGATTTTCGGTGCATCATGACGTAAAATTCAAATTCTTTTTTCAACCATGAATAGGTAAAGGATGAAGAAGTAAAGGTCAAGTTATACATTGACATGAAGACAAAATAAATGAGGTCCTAAAGCAAAACCATATGGAACACCACTTGCAACATTAACACAATCAGAGGATTGCACTCAGCCGTAAGTGTTGTCTTCTATTTTCTGTATAACTCTTTAACCACGCGGGAGCAAAGACATGATAACCCTAGAAATCGAAGTCAACCATCCTTTTAAACACTTAATCACGAGGAAAACTGTCAAAACTTTATGTCTACTCAAACTACTCTTACTAACACGAACAGCAACAATGTCTTCAAAATTTGTACGTGGATTCTCATTAAAGCATATAGGTGCTGCTGCTGCTTTCCTTAGGTATGCACGCTGACAATTGTCGGTAACTTTCATCAACTCAACAAAATGAAAATACTGTACATAATAATCTTTTAATGCATCTTGCTAACAACAGGAAGGAGAGCATTGGTTTCAGATCATCTTTGTTTAGTGGGATGGACTTCAAAATGGGACAAATATCGGCTATCTTGAGTGGCAAAAGGAGAACTACCGAAGGACAAATAACCTGGGGTGACTGCAAATAAACATTGTTAGATTAACAAATCTCTAACAGTATCACTCAACCGTTGAAATTTGCTTGTCACTAACAACTCACTACCTACCACTGCTTCAGTGCGGTCGCCCCTGGCGACGACCATGCGACACCACTGCCATGATGACAACTTGGGCACCCATTTCATGACACCATTAGCTATTAATGTTGAAGAATATGATATAGTTATGTCATCAAAGCGATCCGTCCATCTCAGGTCTCCTGGCAATTCAATAATGAGCATTATATACTCAGTGACAAAAAGAATGAAACAAGTCCTGATTTCATGGTCCTATATCATTTCTCTTATCATATGGAGTTCAATGGTCATACATAGAAAGCGAGATATCATCTCAAACCATAGAAAAAATGAAACAAACTTCCATTCAAGTCAATGATAGTTGGTTTCATTATTTATGTCAGTGAGTATATATTTTTTACATCGCATGTCATCATTTGAAAAAATCTGAAACATCATAATGCAGTAAAGCGAATTGCCTGAGAAAATTCTCTGAGAAGGTACGGATGATGGTGGATGAATCTCTCTCATAGGTAGGCTATATACAGTAGTAGGCTACATATAGTAGGTGGCGTGTCGACTCTAAAAGATGTTTGTATGCAGTGAAAATTTTTATACCAAAAGATACAGCTTTTTCCGGAGATCGCCATCCTGAGTTTTAGAAAGTATTTTCGATTTCTAAACAGCAAAATCTTTGCAAATTATTCCTATGCTTTCGTACTTGAGAAAATAATATTTAAGTAGGATGAAAGTTATGGGCTATGAAATAGAATGAAAATTTGCTGACAAGAATTTTGTTAAATAAGGAAATTAGGTTGATTATCTAGGAAATTTCATGAACAATAATAAAATAAAATTTAAGTCTCCATACAAAGAAGAATGAGATTTTTGATTTCTTGACTCAATTTTCGAGTTTGTCAACTTGATCAAGCAAACAGTTTTCCGACAGTATAATAAATGGTTCTGCTAACTTAGATACTTGTCGAAATTGTGAACTGTAGCATAATGCATTCTACTGTCAATAGAAATGAGTGTGAAATCGAGTTACAAATGGTTAAAATCATGATACTCTATGAGGAAGGAATTCAATATACATGTACTCATGCATGAGAATAATTAATTCTATTTTCTTAATCATGATTTCATGATTCAATAAACTACACAAGTTTAATTTATTATCAGAATAATATTGTGGACCTTTACATTGATCATGATGCTTTACTCTTTCAGTATCAGGCAATTTGTGATATGATCAAGTGTTAGAAAATATTCATTTTTAACAACGCTGAGTCTTAAAGTAAAAATCGCTGCCATCGAAGCAGGGATGTGGAGTCCTATCATTTTGATAGGACTCCGACTCCTGGTGGCAAGCATAACTCCAACCTGAAGTCAAACTGGCAACCTACATCATAGATCATTATTGGCTTACCAGAACCTATGTTTAAGTGATCATTGCTTTATCAATAATCAATCATTTTCGATGAAAGTTTATCAAATGTCGCTTTAAGTAGGATGCATACGATTGAGCTCCTCCCATCTTGCTGATGTGTGCTTCACACGGTTTTTCCAGTCTCTACCAGGCAGGAAAATCCACATCCTTCTCCGAAAAATGAGTACACTTTCGATTTTAATATGCGCTTTGGAGGAGAGATCACACACAATGAACGAGAGGGTAGGAGGTAATGTTCTCAAACAAACTAGCATTCCATTTTTGTCTCTGATGTGACCTTTAGCACGCATGTGTGATCGAGACTAGGAAGGCTTCTCTTTTCTACTAAATCACCAGTGAAAAGGCAATCCTTTTTCCACTATCACGGTTCATTCCCTCAACTACTACAATCTTTGCATGCAGCAGTGTCTCTGTACTTTTGTTTGACGGAGAAAGTTGACATCAAGACAGTGACAGCTATGCACGAGGATAAATAATTTGTTTGTATTCTATTTCGGGTCTAGTCATTTGATATGAGTCCGGGACTCCGACTCTGCATCCCTGCATCGAAGTTGCTAAAATTGATGAAGCATGTTTGCATAGGCCTAGATGACATGATGTAGTTCGTTAGAAGAATCAACAACTAAAATATATTATGACACTCAATACGCAGTATATGCTTTCTTCTTCATTTTGAATGATTCTAACTTTTGTATCAGTTCGTTGACCTCAACATAAGTTTTGCTTAAATTATTAATCACAACCCGCTACACTGCAGACAAATCATGTCATCGATGGGATTCACGGAAAACAAAGTACATTTCTACACAGTTGACAAAATGATGAGCTATCATGACAGCCAACATCAAAGGTAAAAAACAAATCCTCTTCTTTATAAGTTGAATTTGCATTATTTGATAAAGAAAAACGAGATAGTTTTAACAGTACACTACTTGAATCATTAGCCACTACGGTTTTCTGAACGAGTCTGCTAAAATTGTCCGATAGAACTGAAGAGCACAGGCAATGAAATCTTTTGATTAAGTATAAGATTGTTTCTGATATTACAAAGCTAAAACTTCATGATCTGAAACTTATTTTCGAGATGAGGCTATTTCAGTAACTATTCTAAAAGTCAAACATTTTTTCTGAAATTATTAATTCCCGACAATTCGGGAGCACTTGTCCCAAATATCCGGGAAATTCACGAATTCGGGAATAACTCGAAGCACTGCGAGATCATTGACTTCCTCTCGGGTCGCTGATGCTATATTTTGAGCAGTTGCAAAGACAACATCCATAAGAGGGTCATGCATGGCCTGCTGTGCAATGCGGTCGATTTCTCCACATCAGCGCGGATTCCCCTATTTGTCAGATGAGGTCCGAAAAGTGGGAAAGTCTTTGATCTAGATCAGGGAAGAGAGGAAGGAACACAGTCTACTTCACGGCACAGTTGAACTGCGGCGACTGAAGGTAAAGGCCTGCACTCTTCCTATGAGGTACATTGAGCCAGTCCACGGCATGCAGGAGGGACAGGGAGTTAAAAATGCCTTTCTGCGGGACAGGGACACTGGGCCTAGAATTCGTCGTGGAAAATTTCGTCAGCAAAGATATCAATCGTCAATCAGAAGGATACGCATAAATTGCTTCTCCAAAACATTTTTATATAAAAGTGTTTTACTTACATATCTTAATAAGTAATATGTTTTCTTCACATCTTCTGCAAATATGACGCAATAACCCAATGCGACTGCTCTTCCATAATTATGGTCTTGTCTCCAATGGATCAATGACCTATTGTGTTAGATGATATACTAGAACCAGAGTAAATTTTTTGGTTCCGATGGTTCGATTTTTTTGGAAAAATCTATCGCAAATGTTGAGCGCTTAATCTACTAGCAACCACAAAACTATGAAAACAGGCATGCACACGTGTACATTTATACATACAATGTATAAATGTGCAATCGTGAAATGAACATGTTTTATCCAGGGTTGATAACAAAATGCATTTTCGGAATTAAACAAACAAGCATGTTGCTTCGCTCTAAGCATGATTTCTGTTTCTCTCATTTGTGAAAACGCTGTTACAGCTTTTATTATTGTAAACGTTTGCAATAGACTCTTGAACATTATTTTGATACTTCGTCTTCAAAATATTTCGGAATGTTATGCATCTGTCTTTGAATGTCTTCAGACGTGCTATTAATTCAATGACGCACTCATTTAGATTCTGTCCAATGAAATAACTTATAAAAGGATTGCCCTTTACTCTTAGAATTTTGAAATTATAGGCTATGCGTTTGATTTTCAACCTTAATCAAATAAAAAAACACATATCTTATAAATGGAAAAGTATAGTATTATATAAACTTAACTACCAAAAAAATTGCTTGAAGACTTGTTGCAAATGCGCATATAACTGGTAAGCAATTATGCCTATATCTATTCACACAATCTATAACAGTAACAAATTATGTACTAGTAGGTCTACACTCTACATCAAAAATGTCAAAATTCAAATTTAACTAAAATAAAATAACTTCAAAAAGTTGCACAAATCAAAATACATTATCAATGGCGCTTCGCAAAAGATCATAGCAAACTCAGTTGCTGTTTTATACGTAGACACACCACTCTATTAGTATAAGTCAATAATCAAAAAATTATTGTGAACGTTTGCTTATGCAGACAGGGACAGTGCTTCGAGTGGCCGAGGTCTGAAATTTTCGTGAATTCGGGAATGGCCAAAATTTTCGGGAACTTTCCGGGAATTCAAAAAGATCACTTCGTCAAAGACATATATGCACCTAAATGAAATCTGAAGTGACAGGCAAAAAGCGCAAGTCCATTTCTTAATGCTTTGTTGATGTGATCATTGCTCATCGCTGTTCCATACATGAAGCCATACTAGCAAACTAGGGGTGTTGAAGTTAAGATTAACATCTGATCAGGCAGTCAGTCAGAGGTCATATGGTTTTGAAACAAAGGAACAATTCCACTGTGACGCACCTATTTGTTGAGGTATCCAACATGAAGTGAATGCGTTCATATAGAAAGAATCACTCGTATTGCAGTAAAAAAATGACCACCGGTGACTAAACTGTGACGTAACTATAGCAGCTTGTCATGAAAGTGTATTGTAATTAATATAAGTTCATTTGTATTGTTCTGCTTTTTCCCTTTAAAGTTCCCTGACACATGCTGCGTACACTTTTCCTGTCACTTTCAATGACGGAGCTCTTTATGTAAAGAAAGCTGAAAGTTCTTTGAATGTGTCATCCACTTCAAATTCTGAGTTACTGCTGACTCGATGCCATCATCTTTATCAAGCACGTCCCCAAGGTAAGAGAAATGGCTATCGCACTCGATCTTGTGGTCATCCAACTTGATGTGACACTGGTGGGTCTACAATCACCACTTGTACACTTTCGGCACTTGAAGTTCGGAGAAACTTTGGAGGGACTTCCTTTCACACCACTGCATTTTCGATTAACCGATTTGCAGCATTTTATACATTGTATGGAGTTACTGCTGACCCCTCTTCTGCACACGATACGCGCGGCCAGAGAACTTTTGGTCTGAGAACATCCTCATCAGAATCCTTGACTATACTAGACATTGTCTTTGAGGCATTGATTTTAAGTTCCTTTGACGCCAAGCATTCTCTCTATCGATCCAACTTATCTTGCAGCTCAGAATCAGAAGACGCCATCAATGCCACATCATCAGCGTAGAGAACCTCATAGAACCTCTTTAGGTAAGCCGCTGAGTACCTCTTTCGCAACTGCATTCATTGCGATCGCGAAGAGCAGAGGACTTAGAGTGGAGCCGTGGTCAAGCATGCCGGCACGGGGTGGGCAGGGTGGGCAAAGCCCATGCTGCCCTTTTCACACGGTGGGCAGGGTGGGCAATGCTGCCTTTTTACAGGAGGGGCAAATTGCCTTTTCACGGGATGGGCAAATGTTTAATTACCTATATTACGCTAGTATATTGCCCTTTTTCAAGTACGCTGTAAGTGACTTCAGTTAGGATGTTTCCTTTAGACAGGATGGACAAGTTAATATGTGTCGCCTTTTGGTTGACAGAGTGGGCAAGTTGATCAACATGATTGCCGTTTTGTAGGGTGAGCAAATTGATCTATTTTGCCTTTTTACATGGTCGGCATAAGTTATATTACAGTTTTTTGTTGCCTTTTTACGAGTACAACGTGGGCGCGTGTTTCTATGTTGACTTTTTGCGCGGCGGCCAAGTTATTCTACTGCGCGTCTTGCATTTTGACAGGTGCAATTTGCCATTGTGCAATTTATAGAGGATGGGCAAATAGAAACAATGCTGACTTGTCACAAGGCGTGGGCAAGTCTGCGCGGTCACATTTACAAAATAGGTAATGTCATACAGTTGGGAGTCGAAAGTCGAAAGGAATAGTGAATCAATTGGGGGACACTTTTTGATCGCTAGCATTAAGTGCTCACGAAACGACGTGATCTGTATAATGGAGAATATTTCCAGGACTACTCAAAGATCTGATGTTAGTGCTCAAGAAGCGAATTTCGTCTTCAAAACCTTGCGAAGCAACGATTCAAAGAAATGTGCTGCAATGACGAGGCTAGTAAGATTAGCATACTAGCTAGTCATGCAGAAAAGCTACAAGCAGAATTAGGGGACGAAATGACAGATAGCATCATGGAGAGAAAGGAAAAGAGAAAAAGAAAAACTGCCAGAAATATTGAAATGACAGACTTGCCTGAAATTGATACACCGGATACAACTTTCCAATCTTTTTTCCAGAAATATTTTGATTTCATCAATTTGATCGACGGAGCAATGCAGAGAAGATTCTCCCAAAATGATTTGAAAATATTAGAAGATATTGAAATAGCCCTGATAGACTCTGTAAATGGCAAGCTCGAGAAGGAATCATTTGACAAAATATTTCCACTTGTGTCCAGAGTAATGAAGCTTCAACAATCTCGCAAAGCAGAAATTGAAGAAGAACTAAAGGGTTTGCCAGTCCTCCTCAAAATGAGAAATGAACAGATCAAACCAAGAATAAAGACGGTTACAAAGATATCAACAATTTGTGATATTTAAGCAATGCCAATGACGAAAAAAGCTTGCAAAATTACCCACTACTTGCTGAAATATTATTGCACAGTATGAGCTCAGCGACAGCGAAAAGAAGTTTCAGCGCAATGCGACGCCTGAAAACATGGACCAGAGCCAAGACTGGACCAAAACCACCTTAACAATATCTTGTTTGCAGTATTGCATAAGGATTACATGGACGATGTTAATATCCACACCGTTGCTGATGAATTCATCAAATTCAATGAAAAGAGAGACTCTCATATTGGAAATTTCTGATCTGGCTCTTGTTTTTCTTGTTTGTATCATTAGAGTTATCACAGAGGTTTAGATTATATTGTTTGATATTTTGTACATAAATAGATCATAATGATTTGATCAAATATTTTATTTTTGAATATTTTCCGTATCAAAGCTGGATACCGGTGTCGTGAATAATAATAACCTTACAGTTAAGTACACATTAAGAATATCAAGTTTAAGTCACTGTACGTAAAAGTGTATATAGAACCTACAATATATGATTCGATTTCGGTTGCATCAAATTGTCATATTTTTAACTTCTCCTTATCTATAAGCCTCATATTTTCACACGTTATTTCATCGGAATGGAACCTACTTATAATATTGTTAAATCATGGCATTATGTTTATGCATTTGTTAAAAGAAACCTCTATATAAGATCATTTGAACTCCGTATTCATTTAAGCAGAAGAAAAGTAATTAACACATATAAAGTCAAAATTTTCAAATAAAAGTTCCCCATACTTTAGAATAACAAATAAAGGTGCCGATACCGATGATGCGAACATGCAATACTATGGACTAATAACCTATGGACTACGGAACTATTCCTACCGCAGCTAATTGTTATTGCAAAGCGATGATTATCATGCTCCGATGTAATGATATCAAGCTCGATCCACAACGTTCTACACCACGCCTAGTATGGAAATCCGCGCGATTCGCGCGGCAGGGAAACTAGTAAGTGCTTCCTGGTCTATGGTTATATAATTTAAATAAATAAAGGCGTGTAAAATAGTCCAATTTCTTGTATATACATGTAGGTGTGCATATTATGCAAAATGCCTTTTTTATACTTGCCCATGCTGCCCCTTTTACGTGCCGGCATGCTTGGCCGTGGTGGACATCAACTCTCACATCAAGACTAGGAATCGTCGAAATTTGTGAGGACAAATGTTCTCACATTCTGATACACTGACTTAATAACTTGAACCACTTATACACCGGATTGTCTCAGTGGCCACCATACCACGTCCCTCGGGATCATGTCGAACGCCTTTTCCAGGTCTACGAAGGCGAAAAACAACTGGCGGTTCTTCGCACAGTGCTTTTCAAACAACCGCCCTATGAAAATGCGCTATTAATCCTAACTGGGGTTAATAATCTGTACGTGCCTTTGTATACTACATGTATACAGGGCCTTGTATACATTCATACATGTAGGCCTAGATAACTATGTGCGCATTCTTTGCTTCTAGCTCAACTTGGATGTGTAACTCATCTTATTTTACTTAACAAAATCTATGTAGTTATTACTAAGTTGGTTATGGACATACGTCTTTCAGGCTACAACTAACATGAGAAGCAATTCGATGATAAAACATAGGCATACAGGTTTATGACACAATTATAGTTTGATCAAAGAATTGACAAATGAGACTTGTTTACTTTGTCTTTAATCTCCTATACTAAGTGATTTTTTTCACTTTCATTTTTATTTTGAAGGAGCGGAACTTCGTATCAGTTCATTGACCTCAACATCACTTTCACTTTCCTCATAGCGCGGTACACAGGCACATCATGTCATCGAAAGGCTTCACTGAAAGATCAAGTATATTTGGATCGTTGACCAGACGACGAGATATCATTACAGTCAATAATATCCAAAGTAAAAAAGCAACGAATCAACATTTTTTGACAAAGAAAATAAGACAGTACTAACATTACAGCACTTAAATCATAATCACTACTATTTGCTGAACGGTTCTGCCAAACTTGTCCGATAGAAAAAGCAAACAATGAAATCTTTTAATAAAGTGTCAGATTGTTTCTGATATCACAAAACAAAGACATTATCATGATCTAAAAATCAATTTCAAGGCTATTTCAATACTAAAGTCAGAATATTCTTTTGAAATTATCGATTCCCGAGAATTCAGCAATGTTTGACCCAAATTTCGGGAATTCGGGACTGTTTTTGAAACTTCGAGAAATTCTCGAATTCGGGAATCACTCGGAGCATTGCAGGCCTATGTATCTCACAGGATCTCGTATTTAGAGGAGGCCTCCCTTTTTTGATGCCGCTATACTTTAGATTTTTACATAGATCTTATTCCCTCGCAATTCTCTGATTGCTTGGAAATTTTCATTTGAATACAGTTTGTTGCATCGAAGTCTTTTCTGACAGGCGTCTTGGAATGGAATTATAATTAGGCATGTAACGAAAAATCAGCAAAACCTGCTACATCAAGCCAATGTTTTACACCTAATGTTTTTAGGTGGTGAGGACGTGAGGCAAACCTGTGTTGACAATTTTTGCAGCACTTCATTTTTTGCTATACAACGTGAAACAACCTAATCGACATGTCATAACTGATTTCATAACAGGCGTATAGAGTAGTCAGCATTAGGTTACATGAGTTTGCCAGAAGAAAAACATGAACACAATGATGTCATTATGTCATATTTTAATTTTTTTAAGTCTTTGTAATGTTTTTATGTCATCGCACTTAAAACCAATGTGTAGGTTGCTCTTGACATAAATGTTCTTGTTTGAGATGAGTTTGGATGCCAATCAAAGAGTTTAGAATGTTCATGTGCTAGCAAGAATGTAAGGCATGTATATGCGAGCCTATGTATGATACTTTCAAAGTACCATATATAATCTTCTCAGACATCCATTACACGCTTGACAGCATTTTTCTACGTACATGTCGACTACTTCCCGAAGCGCTCGTTTGGGGAGTTGAAACAATAGAACATATTGAATTTGATTTTTCTTTGCCATCGGTCGGGATTCATTCATCTAAAGGAATAAAAAGCAAATTTCCACGACCGTGTAGTTTATTTCATTCTCAAAATTTCGACATAACCTTTTTCAAGGGATGTAGAAAAAGGAAATTGTGCTGAATGTAGTTAAGAAAATTTAAACTAGCCTATCTATGGAATGCAACCAGGGAACCTTTAAAGAACGTGAGCAACTTCTTAAACTTGTAAATCTGTAAACTTCAAAAATCAGACAATCACCGTTCACGAACATCAGCTAATCATTGTGACATTCAACATTTCGGAATAATTTGACGATTATTTTAATAACTAATTTTGTTAGTCGTGACAATTGAACTAAGGAAAAAGAACTTGAAAAAAAGAATATAATAGTTTCTCTTTTGTTACTTTATAAAAATGAACAATTCAAATTGCAATATTTTAAGTCAAATGACTGTATATATTATCATCACAATTGAATGAGAAGATATTGCTGCTATCTGATGATTTGATCTTAAATAAGTCTCAGTTCAAGTGTAGAATCTAGGAGCATAGCATAGGATTAGAATTTTATGTAAACAATTGATGCTGAAAAATAAAAACCAATCGTGTCAGTTTATCAATATAAGCTGGGGTGGGGCCATTTCCGTGTCCGCACCATAGCGGACATATTCGAACGATTACCCGTGTCCGCACTGTCGCCCGCAGTTCAGTTATTGCTCTTGAGCTCAGTATGTCAAGTTTCTAACTAATATTCTTTTATTCCGAGAAAGTAGAAGCTGTCGATGCAGGATCGAAACATAAAGTACCGTCAGACGTTGCACATCCAACACGCCCTTTGTATCATATCCAAACAAACTACATGTAGAGAACATCAAAATCAATATGAGAAGTCAAATCTTTTCCATTGTGTGAATATGCCTAATGTGTTTGCTATATAGGCCTATTCATTGCAGAGGAAACTTCTAAAAAAGCCATCGTTCACAACCGGGCAATAAAGCAAAGGTCTAGCTTCCAAGAATAGTGACTAAAGAATACAAATAATGAATACCTTACTGCGTGTGGAAGGACTACTCAGACAGCGTCGAATGAACAAGCCATGTCAGATAGCCCCGACCATAGAGTACTCCATGGCTCCGACTAGTGATGAAAATTTTCCGGAAAAATTTGAATCAAAATTTTCCGTGGAAAATTATGGAAAAAATTGGAAAATTTCGAAAGTTTCGATTTTTTGATAGGCCCTATACTTTGAGCGCTTCCACTGCCGAGGCAGCTGCGTACCAATAAATTGGGTCTAAAACTCTTGATTTCATCAATTTTTCGATTAAAGCAATCGTAACAATACGATTTCCGTCCACGGATTTTTGAACATTCCTTTGCCACCAGCAGTGGCTTGTACTAAATTTTTGGCATTTTTAATTATCACACAGACACCGTTTGGGATAACGTGAATCTTGCTTTACAATAGGAGTATAATTTCATGCAATGTGAAAGATCTGGAGCAAAAATAATGTACTTTATTTTGGAGTCTGCTAATTGTTAGCTTCAAAGTTAAGCTTTATTATGCAGCGTTGATCATAGTGATCCAAATTCTCCATGTGTTGATGAACATGTGATGAAGCAAGCACACAGTCTACGCAGCATTCATGAGCGACCATATTGGAAGATATAAAGACAAACTCGTGAGATATTTGGAAGCTAAAGATATCTGTGATGAGTAAAAGAATATCTATGATAGCTTCAAACTTCTGGCGCATCGTCCGATATCTTCGTTGAGGATACACATCCTCCATTTCTAGTTCAGATGGTTCAGATAGTTCCGAATCGATTTCAGATCTGCCCAAATGAATTTCAGATATGATCCAGATGAATTAGAGATCTCCAGTTGAATTAAAGATCTTTTCAAAGTTGAGCTTGTGACAGATATCTGAAATTCAGCTAGAGAAATCTGAAATCCATCTAATGTCTGAAATTCATATGGAAAGATCTGAAATAGACATGGAAAAGGTGCAGTTGGTACCAAAACTTAACATACAGGGATGATAGAGAAGTTTTCGGACTTTGAATATTACATAGTCTTTTCAAACGACTATAATAAGTCTCCAAAGCAAAGGAAAAAACGTCAATCACCCAAAAATAATTTTCAAAATTTTCCATTTGCATCACTAAGCTCCGACGAAATGCATGACCTTCAAAAACTTTCATCATTGCTTAAGGTACTTCATTCTGCCTTGAGGCATCACCTACTCCATACAAAAGCATTGAAACCAGGTAAGTAACTGCATCCATCAGGCTTCCTCTAACACAGAAAGAGAAGAATCAAACTTCATATGCACAAAACTGACCATGTCTCAAAAACGTGATGCGAACATACTAAACACAAAGACTACTGCTGCTGTTCAGTGTCTTTCACCTCTGTAGGAAACCAGTGGAGGATTTCATGACCATTTTGATCTCATGGACGTTGAGTGTACAAAAATTTAGAAAAGCTGTAAGAAATAGGCCATTTTCTTTAAAAACTAGAGATCTACAACCTAGAGTAATCATAGACTAAGTTTGTAAAACGTTTACTGCTACCCATTACATTTGTAGGACACCAGTGCAGGACACACAAGTGATCATTCAGTGAAAGTCTCACTTTCGGCCTCTTTCCCTGCAGAAACGCGTTCTGGCTGTCAGACTAGTAGAAGGCGGTTGCCGCAGCTTTGTCGGACACTCGATGGTACGTTTTTTGAAGAGCTTAGGATTAGAGAGAAAAGTCACGAAAGCAGAGAATGATTTGATTGAAATAGCGATGAGATCATCTGCGTGGATATGGAACTGTGCAAAGCTTTCACCCAGCAACAGACAATGATTGACAATCCTTAGTGGACTCCGTCACCCAGGCAAGCGAGTTCAGAGGAAGGGGTCGAAACTCGCAGATGGGATGCATTGTGCTGAATGTTCTAGTGCTCGCTCTAAAGGCATTCCAATGTTTGGTTATCTAACTTCTGAGGTATGGCGTCATCCAAGGCTCATCATTTTTGGTCACAGCCACCGTTTCTTGTAGAATAAATAACAGGCCTCCCACCACCAGCGAAAATATTTTTTATGTTCTTTAGGATTATATTTTCCAATTCAAACGCACTAAATTTCGTAAAATTGATGTCATCTGACTAGATCTATCTACTATTAGCAATTTTCAATTGAAAAAATCTGATTTAAGGGATAAGGCCTCAATATTTTCATTGCATTGTACATGTCATGACCTGCGATCATTATTAGACTTTAAGAACTCAACTTAATTCATGTTTATCGCTTCTTGTTATAGATAGAACTACAAAATATCAAAATTCTTCTCTCTGAGCAGCATTATTGTTAAATTTAACGAGGTAAGACAAATTCGTCTATGTAGCCGAGGCTGCTTGATTGATAACTCGATGAGTTAATTTTATACTTATATTTCGGCTGTCACAGCCCTTTTCAAAGTATAGAGTAGAAAAGATTTACAAATGGAGTACAAAGCTATATAAAAATGTTTTCAAAATCAAAATGTCATGTATATACCACTGTACAGATATCTTGTCCTTCATCACGCCTGTTCAGGTCAGGTTGGGCTGTTTTAATTATGAGTGCCTCTTTGAGACGAAGAATCTATTATTCAGATTCTCAGTCCACTCTTGCAATTTGTGCCTGCACATTTATACAACAGTCTGGAGTTAATTGAAAGAATTCAGTGCGTTTGCAACGATCCTGCTATATTGAATGACTACTCATATCCCTGCAGCTTCGATGTTGTGTCACTATATACCTCAATCCCAATACAGGATGCAATAGCGAATGCCATGGACAAATTAATCGATTCAAAGCAGAAATTCTACAACCTGAACAGTCAAGATATTGAAGAATTGCTGTCAGTTACTCTAAACAATACTTTTTTCTGTTTTCAAGACGACCAATATCAACAAATCAAAGGTCTTCCGATGGGATCCAGTATCTCCGGACTTCTCGCCATCCTATTCTTAGACACAATCGAAAAGAAAGCATTACAATCTTTTCCTCATTGCAAATTATTTGCTCGATACATCGATGATTGCTTCAGTCTGGTGAGAAACGAATCAGACGCAAGAGAACTTCTGAACATTTTAAACGAACAGCATCCTGACATCAAATTTGAACTAGAGTTGCCAAAGTCAAACAAGACATTGAGCCTTCTTGATTTCACAGTTGATCTAGATAGCAGCCAACCAAAATTCACCTTTTATAAGAAGCAGGCAAAGAAGCACATTTTCATGAATTCCAAATCAAGTTTGCCAACTGCAATGAAAGAATCAACCATCAAAAATGAAGTGAAGCGCATACGTGAAAGGTCCACAGTACAGGAAGATGAAGATAGAGCACTGACTGAATTTGAGCGAATACTTGGACTAAATGATTATGACAATCAATTCATCAAAAGTGTAATCAAAACAAATTCCAAGAGAAGGCGCAAAAATATGAACAATTATCCCACGTTCTACATGTCAGTCCCATTTGTATCAGATTATGTCAACAGAAAGATTAAAAGAGCTTTTCAGCATGAGAAAATAAACATTCGCCTTTATCATCGCTCGAAAACATTACAACAAAAACTCAAGAGACCAAAACTGAAACAAACGTGCACAATGAAGAACTGTCCTATGAAAAATGACAATTGTGGCAGAAAAATGGTGGTATATAAGATCCAATGTTCATGCGGTTCTGTCTACATTGGAAGTACAGTGCGTCCCTTACACACAAGAATTCGAGAGCACTTATTTTACAACAAATCCGCCATCTATGATCACAAGCTCATCTGTCATGGCAGCCTCAGCATAGAAATTGTGTCACATGCTAAAGACGCAGTAGATCTTCGTCTCAAAGAGGCACTCATAATTAAAACAGCCCAACCTGACCTGAACAGGCGTGATGAAGGACAAGATATCTGTACAGTGGTATATACATGACATTTTGATTTTGAAAACATTTTTATATAGCTTTGTACTCCATTTGTAAATCTTTTCTACTCTATACTTTGAAAAGGGCTGTGACAGCCGAAATATAAGTATAAAATTAACTCATCGAGTTATCAATCAAGCAGCCTCGGCTACATAGACGAATTTGTCTTACCTCGTTAAAGATAGAACTACATGTAAATCATGTTCGGCATTGGCGGCTTGTCTTGACACCAACAAAAGCAGCGTGAGTAGGCTCTAATGAACTCTCGTGATTTATTTCTCCTCGGGATCATAATCCCAAGATCACGGAATGGATGTCATTTTAGGAAAGTCAGAATCCAGGATTCACAGTCAACCTGGGTGTATCAAATGTTATAATCCGCCACTGATTTTTGATAATTCTTCTCAACTGCGACAAACACAGGGCTGCCACTCTTATCAAAAATAAAAACCGGAAAGTCAAATCGGAATAGGCCCCCTCAAAGTAAGAAATTTACGATCATTCGATATCACACAACCTGGTAAGTTTTGAAACCGTTCAAACAGCAGTTGGGTCTGTTCTAATAAAGATGCTTCTGAATCCTCACAGTTAGCAAGTAAATGCATAAAATGATTACTGATGCTCATTCAATCATCAGTTTCAACAGGGTGCTCTAACTAGAACAGTTACTTTTTCAGGAGAACCGTTTTCGAAGGTTAGACATACAGTAGTGTGCTACAAATACCCCTCTACCTGCCCCCAATGCAAAATCAGCATGAAGTTATTGAACGATTTACGATTTCAGCTTGATATTAAGACTGCATATTATCGAATAATCTACATGTAGGCCTATGGATGACTTTACTTAACTGTTTAAAAGACAACTGTCTTCATTTCGTTCAAAAATTTTTCATCAAATTTATAATGCAATATTCTCGTGCAGCTTTGTCATTTTCTATTAATCGTGCCATGACGTCACACGGTGCACGATTCCGTCTTTTTTGTGAAGAATTTTCATGAAACCACTAGGAAATTGCTGTTCAGCTGTTCGACGTTTGGAAGACTGCTTCAGCAGGCGATCTGGTCACAGCAGATGTCTCCATACAAAATCCATGGTCAGCTCGGTCTAAATGCTTGGGCAGGCATTTCTGTAAGTCATTTTCTTTGGCAGAGCCATTATTCTTTCGAAAAATCGAGAATGTGTGGTAAAATCTTCCTTTCTATACTGCATGAAATATACCGAACATCATGAAGGATAGGAATATCTTCATATAGAATGGAATGCCAGCGCACTATTACAGACCTATCGTTAATTATTCAAACAGCAATTTTCCTAAATCTTGGATTGACTGTCATGGGAGCATTTGGAATGGCTTCCGATACCACCAGATTCAATGCCCTGTGACTTTTTTCTTTTGGGACGTTTAAGAAATGGTGAATCAGAGTCATACTATGCATTTGGATGAACTTGAAAACACCGTACAGTTTTTGCAGATCGACGAGCGATTGCGTAGAGATATGCTCTTGCGCTGTTGATCGAAGAATTAGAATGCGTTCGGGCAAATGGTGAGCAGGTAGAAAATAAATGTTACAGTGTTAGCAACTGCTTTCCTTTGAATCATAATGAACTTACAGAAATTAAATTAATCATTCAGCCGCTAATTGCATCAACAACTTTGAAATGATCACTCAGAACCCGCCACGTTACATAAACAAAATGATTTTGAATCAATGTCGCACAGAATAAATTGACGACTAAAAATCGCATCTGCTCATTATGAGAAAACGGAGTTCTATATTGTGCCCAAATATTACACATTACAGAAGCCA
Organism: Prostheceraeus crozeri; assembly: GCA_907163375.1. NCBI lineage: Eukaryota > Metazoa > Platyhelminthes > Polycladida > Euryleptidae > Prostheceraeus > Prostheceraeus crozeri. The sequence continues at coordinate 326,074 of CAJQUW010000597.1, read as the reverse complement.
TGCAACTTAATATACTATTTAATCTGAAATGAGATGAGAGCAACATTTGATACAATCCATTACGGGAAACACTGAAGTTTCTAGATTTGTAGCCGTCATCAGTGCAGTATACCTGTAAAGATCAGTAACTTACGTGCAAACAAGTCATCATCCGAAATACAGACATCTACAATTAATGAAATACATGCAGTTTAAATCTCATTCTCTAGAGCTCGTTTCCAAAATTCAAAATTTGCAAACATCAATGCAAATTGCTATTTCGTGTTTGCACTTCATGCACGAAGGTGAGCTGCCGGATTTCCAAGCACATCCACCTACCGATGGTCTGTGGAGTGAGTTGCTGATTTATTGCACTGATGGAGGCTAAAAAGTCAAAAACGCTTGCAGTTCAGCCTGAAGAAACTTGATCAGTGCTTGTAGCTCCGGCAATTATTCAAATCAAACCTTGCTCTCATCTCCTGTACTCAAACATAATAAAAAATAATTGCATCTAAGAAAAACTTTTGAATTTCAAGCATGATTATGACAGCTATTTGATTTAGGTTGAGCTGCCATGGCATACGTAAACGCAAAATCAATACGAAAAGAAATCCTTGTCACTTCTGCGACTGTTTGCGAGATTTCAATTTTCGTTGGTGTCTTCGCCGAAATTTAGTCGCTTTTGCAACAAGTGATCGTACAAAATATTCTTTCGTCACTCCCTTGTGTTCCCGAAACTTTTTAGTAGATTTTTCTTTCATATTTTTCTGGCAGACGCTTTTTGAAAGACACGTTTTGGAGAGCATCAAAGCAATCAGAACTCAATTCATAATAGACTCCATAATTATATATAACAACTTTTTCGTCAAGCATTCCCACCAAAATTCATTTCATATTTCAAAACCTTGATTACCTACGTTTCGTCCAGTTTCTTAGGATTGACGAAAGGATCACTGACTTCCTTGTCGAAGAATCTTCTGCTCAAGAGTCAAGCGAATTTTTAGAAAGCATCTGCTTTGAATTTGATCAACCTTAAAAATTGCAGGGTCTTTAAGGTCCTAACAATCTGCATAGTCCCGTTCACAATTTTAAAGAGCCCTACATCATCTAAGAAGGCCCCACGTGCTCTTATCTTTAAGGGTGCCGGTCTCAATCCTATAGGCCCCTTACAATCTCTAGAGGTCTATTTCTATCTAAAAAGAGCTCTTCAAAAAAACAACTAAAACAGTTGCCGTTAACAATCTCAAAGGGCTGCTACATAAAAACTTATGGGTCCGTTCAAAATCTAAATAAGGCCCCTTCACGATCTTAAAGGGCCCCGTTCACATTCTCAATAGGACCTGTTCACAATCTCAAAAGGGCCCCTCCCGATCTTAAAGAGTCTGTCCATAATCTCGAAAGGGTCTTCTCACGACCTTAAATGGGTCCTCTCAACGACATGGAACCCTAACCAAATGGTCATGGAATCCTTCACTGGTCTCCTCTACAGGCAATGGGTAGTAATAAACTTTTTAAAAACTTAGTCTATGATCAAACTAGGTTGTAAATCTCTAGTTTTCAAAGAAAATGGCTATTTCTTACAGGTTTACTAGATTTATGCACTCTCAACGACATGGAACCTATACAAAATGGTCATGGAATCCTTCACTGGTGTCATACAAAGGTAATGGGTGGCAGTAAACGTTTTACAAACTTCGTCTATGATTACTCTAGGTTGTAAATATCTAGTATTCAAAGAAAATGGCCTATTTCTTACAAGTTTACTATATTTTTGCACACGAAGCCTATCTAAATGGTCATGGAATCCTTTACTGATGTACTATAGAGGTAGTGGGTGGCAGTAAACGTTTTAAAAAATTAGTCTATGAATATACGAAATTATAATACTCCAATTGCTATGATTTCCTCAACATTTCACTCCATTACTGACGATCCTCGAAAACTGATGCTGCATTGACGTGCTAATCTGTTGAATTTATTCGTCGTTTTAGGAGTCCTTCCTTCCTAACTATTTTTGCTTGGTTGAAAAAATCGTCCTTCAATCTGTTCACTTAACTGATGAGGTGTTAGACCAGAAAAAAAGAAGTGGATCAAGTTGTCTTTCAATCATGAGTCACAGAATCATAGTGTATGACATGGAACAGCTGTTCGAAACATCGGAAATTATAAAATAATGGTTGAAATCATATGAATTGCTCACAAAAGTTTGCTTCATTTTGATTGGTTCTTGGAATTTTCGGATTTACAAATTTACAAGTTTATTAAGTTTAATAAGTTGCACACATGACCTTAAAAGAAGTCTTTAAATGTTTTTAAAAGAGCATATGTTAGATGAAATTTCATCCATGAAACTAGATTGGCAATCGGAACCAAGCTTTATAATTCATCAAGTATCAATTATATTCCTCTGACAAGCACTGCACAAGAGTTAGCAAATTAATTCTGTGATCATGAAATAGTTTAACATCACTACTCCCACTTACTGGGGACATGGACGGTGATGACACAGTCAGACTTTAATCTGGAGCGTTGTGATCTTTTGGTTCGGATGCCCTTCCTGACGACTTCCAATTACACTATCGGGGCTCGACCTCTGGACCGAAACATCGCTAGGCCAAGCACTTTACCACGGAGACCAATTCTGTGATTATGAAGGGTAGGCAATTTCAAATTCTATTAACACAGATAGGAATTGCAGTCATGAAAGCCGCATATTTGAAAAGAATCATCTTAGCATTAAAAAAGCGATGTTTTTCTTGTGTTAAACATGTTTTTCATATGTTGCAAGCACGTTTAAAGCGGATGTTCTATGCACGTTACTAATCATTCATTCAAAGCATTACCAATCCTGGTTCTATCCCACTGACTTAGGAGATAAATGTTCAATGAACTCGCATCCTCTCCTACGGCTGGGAGAATAAATAGCTTCTGATATTCGTAGATTCTGAGCATTTACCTCTCGAAGAAATCAGTGGGATAATGAAGTGGTCCTAGTGGCACATTGCCTCCCATTTCGCGTCAATACTTTGTATCATATATAAATTCATCTTAATTGACTCCCTTACAGCAAACATGCATTTTTAGTACACACCAAGTATTCCTGAGAAGTCCAGGGTATCTGGACAGATATAAGCCTGATCTGACGTATTCCTATTATAGGTCCATTAATTGGGGACACACACTATCGAGACATATCCGCAATCTATGGTTGGATGCTGAGTTGAAAAGAAGCCAACAAAGGAGCCTTCTCTCTAATGGAATATGTGCAAGTCACAGCCTTCTGATTCACAACTTCATTACTTTTTTTCAATAAGTGTATTTAGAATACTGAACTTTCTGTGTACTCCACATGTTATTATTCCCATAAAAGTTGCATAAAAACTTCTTAATACCAAGATCAATTTTTTGCATCGATAATTCTCATACGATGATGAAAGTCACCCACCTCCAGTAGCATAATATAATAAAATTTATATAAATAAAAATTATTTTTTAAAGTATCCTAAGGAGGAGGGAGGTGATTGCGTTCTCCAATCCGCACAAAGGCAAGGCAGGCAACAACCATTGGATTCCATATTATTAAGTCTTAAAAGAACTCACTCTCGTTTTTCGTGTTAAAAAAGAATAAAAATTGATCAGCTTTGGCCCAATATCTGGTAAAAATGGAAATCTTAAGACTTGTAATACTACTCATTCTTGCTGTTGATATACTAATACCATAGATTCCAAACACTGCCGTATACACGTTCAAAACAGACTTCTAATATACTGTACCGATGTATGTAATACCGATGTATGTACCGAGGTATGTAAATAGTTCGTCAAGATGTATGTAAATCTATCAAAGTGCATGTCAATACAAGTAGTTCGTTCGTTCAGCAACTGGGTCATTTAGCTGATGAGCCTTCGTGTGCTGCGACATCGGCGTGGCGTCACGACGCAGTCGTGTCAATTTGTTCAGATATGCACTTCTGCCTCTGGCCTAGCCTGTGCTGCTCCGATCTAAGTTCTTCCAGTTGTTCGTCAGACTTCAAGGCTTGGCACTGAGCTTCTTCTAAAAGTTTGTACAATCTCTCCTTTCCTTCAATTTGTGCGCTACGGCTTCTTCATTTGCCTTCGTCAATGCGTCTAATTTCGATTATCTCCTTCTCTAATGCCTCACCCTTCTCGGCTTCCTCTTTTTCACGCCTTTCGTGAATCATCGTGTTGTATTTAGAATAAGCTGTCACGACACTTCGGCTGAACTCAAGATTAACAGGTACGGTAGAATTACTCCACTCCATACATTTCAAGATAGATTTTGAGACGACCGAAGCCTTGATGGTTTCCAGATGAAGACTCTTTCGCTTTTTTGTTACAATATCGGAAAGTGTTGAGAAGCCGCATTTCCATATGGCAATATGAAAACAGCTTTCGCAACTTTAGTAAGCAAAGGGAATTTTCCCATCTTCTCAACCTCTGCCCAGTATGTACTAACATCACACGAAAAACTTTTGTCTTGCCGATTGCTCAGTCAGCCACACTTGGAATAATCTGGCTTCAACTGTCAACTGAGACTTCTCAGCTTCTTCACCACCGCGGGCATGTCGTGCGCCAATTTTTTCAACCATTTCTCGAGGTTTTTGTTTCCATGCTCGCCAGGTTCTAAAAATTTACAATACTTCAGGAAACGATTTCCGAAAGGATATTCCTTCAATTTCCTTGAGCCAGTTATGAAAAAGGCTCACACAGCGTTGATAACAACCTGCTGATAGTGGGCTTGCCATCTCGCACAAAGGTATTCGCGCTTTTTTGCCTATGATTATACTGTAGTGACCGAGCCAATTTTCAGCTTTATCGACGTCGGTTTTCCAGCACTTTCGCTCGATGCGATGCATGACGGTTTTATGAACCTTACAAGACAGCGCCGGTATAACTTGAGAATCGCTTCATGCAATACGTGAACACAACATCCTGATCTTTGAAATAGAAGCTCAAATTGATGTGATGGTATCAATGCATCGGATAGGAACTCAAGGACAAGCAGGGTTTTCGGGTCTTTGAGGGTGTTGTAAATGTTCTTAGTGCGATCATTCACATATTTTTTCTTCGAACAAGTGGCGGAGGGCATCGAGAAAGTGAATGACACGTGCGATGACTATGAGAGCTTACAGGAACCTGAAAATAAAAAAGACTGATTTAGGGTTTAAAAATGATTGCTTCTATGCCAAATGTAATGACTGTTAAAATAAAGGTGAAATTTACTGCGATATCTTATAGTTATTACATATTGAAATAAGGGACTTGACATCGATTTAATTCACGACGAGGTACCGCAGAAAATGATGTTAGTCCTCATGAAGTTAAAAGAATTACAGCAATCTCAAATAATACATAACACTGGGAGCCAGACGGCTAACCAACGAACTTGAGTCCCCGTTAAAACCAAATGATTCTGTCCTATTAAATGATAGAATTCCGTTTACCCTGAGCAGATGGTAGTAGGACTGTAATTTTGAAATATTGTGTTACAAAAACTAATCAATATCTTCTTCATTCTCATAAGCTCGGGTGCATCTTCATACTGTACTAACTGAAGTGAAGAACCTAATACTACAATTTCCCTATTTGTAAAGCCTACGAACCCATAAGAAATTGTGGTGGATCGTAAAAAGTAATTATTCATACACGCGTGGCAGGTAAATGTCTTTGATCAATGTCTCATAGTAATGGCGTCAACGTTTAATTAACCATTCACCAAAAAGTAGATTGACTGAAGTAGAGTGGAGTGCCAGTTCGCTTCGGCATATACTCGAAAAACGTCCGCATATTTGAACAATTTAAGCATTGAATTCCTTGGTAGACGTGGAGGCGTTTCGTTATACGAGGACTCTTCATCGCTCGGAGAAGCCTAAACTACAATATACGAGGTATGAGTACCTCGTTGGAAGAAAAGCTGTATAACAAGTCAGTGCTTAAATTGTTCAAGTCTCTACTACGTCTAGTAGTAGTTCCCCAATCAAAGCAATGCTCACTTAGCACATGTCTGAGAAAAAGAGCGAAAACACGAAAACATTGTTAACATTAAAGACGGTTCGACCATCACTGTAGTAATGAAATTTATTACTAGAAGAGTTAACAACCCAACATATGACTCGGATACGATGAACTAACTACGATGTCATACATGCAGTTCTATATGCATAAAAAAACAGAAATTCCTTATTCCCACTAGGATATACATACATGTATACACGTATTAATTGAAAACAGAAACTGGAATTCACATTCTATTGATCTCATTCTGACTGTACATTTACTGTGATAAAGCATGGCGTACAGCCATTTACATGCAGACTTACCTTGTATTTAATGTGATGAAAATTGAGAAACCTCATGCGATGAAAATTGGAATATTATTGAGAATTCATCGAAATGCTCCGATCGGTCAATGAAAACGCTGATAGAAAGATATATCACTAAACGCTGATTGTTCATAAACTTACCTTAACAAATTAATTAAAGCTTGTCGTAAAAACAAGTTGAAAGCATGAAAGATGAGAATTGATATTGAATTCGGTGACAGATATTGATACGATGAGATTGATTTGAACAAAGCATGAAACTTTGAGATTCCTTACGAAACCTGAAATGATCTAATCGTGTACAAATCCACACAAGTTCTGTTTATCATGAAATTCGTGATTTACATCATAGAAGAAAAAGTCTACCCTTTAAGTTGAATTCCTCCAATAGAAGGTTATTAATCAATGGGTACCGGTGCTTACAACAAATGAATCTCAGACAAAATTTAAACTGTTAACCGAATCAATTAAGCCTAAAAGTTTACATCAAATATACTTGTGGTGAATTTAACCACATAACACTGAGTGACATCCTCTGACTGCAATAATCGAGAACTTTGTAACAATTTTTTTTGAACAGAAATAGGATGAATATCAAGAAGACTTCTAAATATCACAAATTTGTCATTATAAAAATTTCGCGTACTGTCACTCTCCATTTCGCGTCAAAGGCTCGCATTTCGCGTATTTCGTGAAACTGATTATTGAGCGCGAGGATTTCTTATTTTCATAATTTTTGACTTTTATTAAAAAAGTGTCACAATTCACTTTCAAAGTTAACAGAATATTACTTCAATGTTACTTTCAAAACATTTCTAGTCACATGCTGTGTTCAATCATGGTCGATGCCACCACGCCATTGTTGATCAAGAATATATCGGTGATGCAGTAAGAAAGCTGCTAGATGAGTTTTCAGTTCTCATTGATAATTTTCCGTTAAGATCATTTACCTACAATCATTATTGTTATTCAATTTGGAAAAATGTGATGAGGAAAATCTTACATTTTAATAAATGTCGCCCTGTAATGAACGCCTCAGTTAAAAGTAGGCGATTGTAAATAAACGCAACGGCGTTTGCTAGAGGAAATACAGTACCGTGACTTGACATTTGACAAAATTTTATCTTTTAGGAATTTCCAAATTAATATTCGTGATAATCAGCCGCACGGCAAAGTCAAGATAAACAACACCAACAGCCTGCTGTGCAGTTCTTCAGCCTATTCGGTCATTTCTAGACATCTTAAGCCAGTTTGGGCCATTTCGAGTCGTGTTGACGAGACGTTGCAGGGCGAAACGAGCGTCCACGGCTGTCAAGGAATGTATGCTAACATTATTCAAGTCTGAGGACACCTTTCTATTTAATGCTCAAGTGAACTGGCAGTCTACAATCTTTATGATCTGGACATTTCACTAGTATGAAGTTTCGGGTTTTGAGGCGTTTAACCATGCTGTTCTTCCTCTCCGGGATCTTCGCAGTTTTTTAGTATATCGTTTTTCAATCTTCTTTTTGATTACAATCGCTTTCTATGTCACATTTCGTAATGCTTGCTACTTAGCATTTAACGTGTCTCGAAAGCCATTGTGCACTGCTGTTGCGATTTCAAAGTGAGGAAGTGTGGCTAGAGTTCACGTAGTAATGGAAATCTACATTTTACAGCTCTATATAAATCTGCTAGTGGATAAATGAATGTCTTGTCGACCCTCTTGCACCTTGACGTGGATGGGGCTTGATGAGAAGTCTATCAAGCCCCATCCACGTCAAGGTGCAAAAGGGTCGACAGGACATTCATTTATCCTACAAGACATTCATAGGACTCCTATGTGGGACTGCATTAAGAGATTAAAGAAAAGCAGCAATAGTAATTTAATGCCAAAAATACGTCTTATCCTAATCCAAGCAAAAAGGGAATCAGTTACCCCAAAGTTCTCGAAAATCGGTGGAATTATTATCTAGCCGACTTACAATGTAATCGCTCCACATGTCTAGGTTAGTTCTCTTAGTCAACAATTGTCGTTATCCATCGATATTGTATTGTCTGCTACTGATACTAAATTTGATATGATTTCAGCTTTGAGGATACTCCTTTGATAATCAACGTCATTTCTCCATTTCCTTGATTCTGGCTTTTCACGCGCTTAAATCGCATATTGAGAAAGTAAACAAGCTACGCCATTACGTCTTCACTATTTTTATGCATCTCTAATGAAAGATGTGAAATGTATTCGCAAGCAACGCAGTGTCAAGTAAGGCAGATAAATGATCTTTTTGCATTGCATCACAGCCACATATTACACTGAGGGAATGATGAGTCGCTATAAGGCAGAAATTTATAATTCAAAATGCCTGGCAAATATCCTATCGTCATTTCATTAGATGCTGAAGCACCTTACGACTATGATTAACGAAGCTGGCAAAACTGACAATATAGCCGAATTTCTGACAAATGAGATTATCGAACATAATTAGTGATTTAACACTCAGATGTAATTCCATGAGAAAATTCATGCACTAATGGATGATAGCTCAATAATTATATAAACAATATTTATGTACAAGTATATTTTTCTAAGAGTAATTGCGGTTATAAAGAACAATTGAAATGCGTCAAAAGCGGAACTGTTGATAAAGAGAAGTAGCAAAGTGACAAAATGAAGCAAATGTGTATAAGTTACTTTCCTATGCAAGTATGTAATGACCAAGAGCAATATTCGTGACCAATAAGATCATTCATGAGCGTAAATATCTGAAAATTTGGAAGAGGTTGACCCCATTCAGATCAACCTCGATGGAGATAAAGTTCTGATAATGCAGAATAAAGTACTCTGTGAAATAGTTGATGAAAGAATTAGTCACAATTTTACAAGTCGAATTGACATCTTGCTTAAATTTTTTGCAAGATTTTCCGCAGTAAATTGTGAAATAAATCATTAAAACAAATTAAAGTAATTTAATGTCTTTGCAGCAATTTATCAACAATGTTTCACTTTCACCGAGCCTCTCATAGAACCGAGCTAAAAAGTCAAAATGAAGGAGAGCCTAGAGGTTCCATTAGAAAAAAATCGGCATCTCATAATATATTATTTCAGACTACTCATAAGTACTTACGAAATCGTCTTCACAGCTGTAGTTGAAGCAGAGAAATATATTTTATATTACTAGCTAACAACGTAATTTATTGCAATAATATATGCAATAATATTGCAATATAATGTTGCATCAAAATCTTTCATCTGTCGTTTAATGACACCTCACGATATGAAATCCGAGTAATCCTGTTTTGCCAGTATTCCGAGTATTAAGTTCCTTCGTGTCGAGAAGTTGGTATACGAGTATACCACCATGAATCGCTTTTCATTTTGTTGGGAAGTGATGAATTTTTACCGATCAATCAACATCAGAGTAATTTTTCCATATCCAGGAAAATAGAAATTGCATTTCTCACCCATCCGATAGAAGAGAATCGTTTTTGGAAAGGAGGACAACGTCGACGAGGTGTCAAAACTTGCTAAGCCACTGGAAGTAAACTGTGCCACAGAAGCAAAATATTGAGAAAATTTCAAGCAGGAACCATAGGACTGTGTTTATGATAATTTCTGGATACTGTGCGGTCAGTATTCATGATTATTTTGCTGTGATAAGTATCTAAATTTGAAGATCGCAGTGGCTTAGCAAAATTTTCAATTTTGGGGGATAGCAGGTTTTAACACCCGACCGACGACAATATCTAGGCCACACAGTAGACTGTAGATTTTAGTCAGAAATTTGAGTGCATGTGAAAGAAATAAAGAATAGCACTTTCACGACGTGTAAAGAGCAGAATTCTGCATTTACCGGTGTTTTGTGGAAGACAGTTTCAAAGGTGACAGGGGCAGGACATCTGCAGAGTGAGACATCCTACGTCAGTGCAAGGTAATAAAGCCGGTTACAACTCTAGGATAAGATTTAGGCGTTGCAACAGAAACGGGATGACTACGGCTTTTGATTGTTAACGGGTAGATGTGGGCGAGGATAGCAACTTTCCTTAAATTTGTAGAAGACTTTCAAAAAGAGACGTCAGCATGACAACAAAAGGGAAGTAGACATAATGAATTTCGATGCCTGTAGACCGACCGAAGACATGCTTAATCCTATGAAAGCTCGTTGGTTTGGCATATTTAGTTTCAGCTCAGGGTTGTCTTATTTAGTCTATAAAACGACCCATAACGGTGACAGATCATTCAATTGGTTGAAAATTTCAGAAAACGTCATAAACATGGACTATGAGAGCATTTAAAGAAACATCATATCTCTTTGGTTTTAAAACATCACAAAATATATGTTTTCTTAAATCCTGGTCCTAACTCTTAACCATCAGTATCCAATGGCATTAGCGTTCTTCATGACAGATGTGATGGCAAACCGAACAAATTAAACTCGATCGTGCATCAATGCAGTCTAGCGGAAATGTAAAGTCTAAGAGGATATCAAGGAAAATTTTCTTGAAAATCGGCAACCCGGGCCAGGGCCAGGGCCAGTCGCATTTTAAGGATCGAGGACCGCCCGTGTTGGCTCCAACTTTGCCAATTGCAACATCGAGCGATGCTTAGAACTCTGACACTTTCCCTTAGAAACTGAATACTTTTTACAACAACATAGGTAGAAGTGGATCAGCAAGTTATATACTCTGAACATTAATTTCATTGAATTTACATATAGATGCTACATGCAGTCGCATGCAGAGAAATTATTTTACGATGGGAAGCTAGACTTTCTACAATTTTATTGCGGAATCTATTCGAGAACGATTTCTATTTGAGATAATGCGAACGAAATTAGATAAATAAGTCCACCCAAAGTTCGATTGATCCTCGCGTTCTTAGCGTGTCTTTAGCATTTCAAAATGACTAAAAATATTCACATTTAATATGAAAATGACGTCACATTTACATGCCACAGATGAAAAGTGATGGTCTTACAGTAATCACGGTGATATCAAGCTGATATCACAAACATAATCTGCAAGTACATGTGTATACCTTATTCGTCCAACTGTATTTTGGACGAATGATGAGAAAATACTGACATTTTTTAATGTATCTCAGAGATGTACCACACTTAGTTTTTGATGAATAAATGAAGTCATTTCGGTCAGTTCCATTGGACCATTCGTTCTTTCTATATGTTGGAATTCGGCTACTAATTGTGAATTGCGAGGACGCCTTTGTCGAATTAGAGCTCGTTGCTCTCGGGTCAGACACTGCAAAGTCGGCATCATCGACATGAGATCTACCATAAATAGACTGGAAGTGCGAGAATAAATAAAAAAATGAGTTAAATGATTACAAAGTTGAAGCATGACGAAAACTTCGTTGAGAATATCGCACCGGTACATGGTCGCAGGATTACATATGTATTTGTCAATTAGAAAATATATTCCAATCGGCATAGTGAAAAGGAAATGAGTTATAGACATAGTGATGATGGTCTTAAGTATCCTCGCTGCTCGCTTTGACCGTGACGCACCGCATTTTGAGTGACTCTGATGCAATCTTATCAGTATCATTTGATGAAATGTAACAATAATGATTAGCGGTAAAAGTGAATAAATCCCAAAATCAACATAAGGCCATATGGTAGTCATAATAGCAGGCAATGCATCAATGCGGACACATGTGATCCGATTATTTCGCTCACCTACACCAACCAAGAAAAACAATTGTGCGTTCACTACAGACAATAAAATCCAAGTAAATAGAAGAACAATGTAGCCATGACGTAAACGACACAGGTTTTGCACCCGCATCGGATAACGAGCACACACAAATCGTTCAAAACTGAGTAAAACGATCAACCAAACTGATAAATCACTGAGCAAAGTAAATAGGAAAATTGGACATCCGCAGCCGAGGACTACACGGGGATCGATGGAAGGATCAGAGGAATTACCTGCAGTTCGGATGACATAACGATCCAAAGCCTTGAGAAAATTCCTCAGGCATCCGTGACATAAAACGTAGGTGTCTGTCGCACACATGACAGTTAGAAAGAGGCAAGTAGAGCCAGGAGATGTTCTAATACGTCTCATCCACACAGTCATTGAGATCATGTTGCCAGGCACTCCGACCAATATGAAGACAATTGGATAAATAAGGTTAAAGAATTTCATACTCTCAAATACTTCAACATGCGGTGCTTGCGATGCCGATCCATTGGCATCTTTGGTTTCGTTGATGAGATATTCAGCCATTGATCTATTCATTCATCACTGTAATCAACTGAAGAAAGTAACTCGAAATTCTGATGTCCAGCAAAATATCTGACAGCAACTCACCATAAACCATTATCATGAATTTTTAGGATTTCGATTCGTCCTCAGCACTTACCTCGTAGGCCTATCCCATTCGGGAATTCCTATCCAATAAGGTCTCAGAGATGCTTAAGTTAAGGAAATGCCTTAGTTGATGAAGAAGACAATTTGATAGTCATAAAACCCAATTTAATCATTTATTCGTTTCCTTTTAATCTGAATATCGATAAACACAAAGCCTTTGTTTAATACAAATTGATAAAATTTGTCATTATGGCTGGCTGTATTGACTTGAATGAATCGAAAATCCCCGGTAATGAAAGCAGAAATTCGAGCATTTATTATCAAGGATTTATTAAACAACTTATGAATTTAACAGAAGTGGAAATTTTTGTACAATATTGTGAACCTAAATAGTTAACTTTGACAATCGATGACTGTTTGCGAAATAATTAAATTTGGGAACTAAATTCATGTGAAATAATGGAGATAATGTCATCAGACTTCCGTGGGAACTCGGTGGCTTCACTACATTGCAACGTCTCGAATGATTATAAGTTCATGACATGAGTATCTAACATAAAAAGTCTGAAAATATGGGGGTCGACAAAAAAGTTGCGCAATCTGAAGCGATTGGTTTGTGAAGATTACATTCATCGTTTTCATCAAGTATTGTTACAATTATCAAGACAAATCGATAGTTGATCAACATTTAAATATCGTTTGATCTGATGTCACTTCCATTTTATCAGTGATATATATGTAAAATAAAAAGAAAGAAGAGGCCAATAAATTAGATCTTATTGTGACAATATTTCGACTGTCTCTTTTGCCAGTATGATGGTAAAAAGAATTCTATCAACAATCTCACATACAAAATTTGAAAAAATATTTTGGTTGAGCATTGCATTCATAGCTGGTGAATTCACTTAGATATAATATTTCTCTGCTGTCTTTCGTTCATAGCTGCTGGAAAAATTGTGCTCTAGAACTAATACCCGGTATCTTATGCTTATCAGATGTTAAACAAATGGAGGCGTGTTCACTTTTGAAATGTTTATAAACATTGCTTTCTTTCATGGTAAGATGTTGATATATTCTTCGTCTTATAGTACATTGAGATTCGCCAATATATGATTCATTATAAATTTTGCATTTTATTTGCTAAACCGCATTTTTCATACAGCAGATATTCTCGTTGTTACAATGGCCGTTGTTATGACACGGGAAATTATTTGTCATTCTTAATGGTCCCGTCAACGGTTTGGGTGTTACGAAAGATGGCATGATTTTGGCGACAGTTATTTTTTCTCAATTCATCTCGAACTATTCTAGCTTGAATTTCGTTTATAAATGGAATTCTAAGGAAGATTTTATTTCTATCATTTCGCTGTTATTCAACCTCAGCTTTCTCAATGTTGACATACTTAAAAAATATATATAGCATGATTTACAGAGCTATTATTATTAATTATTCAATTGAAATAGTATGATTTATCATTATTGATTAAATGTCTTTTTGTTTTATGTTTGCTTCCATGATGATGAATTGAAATTGAATTCTGGAATATGAAACTAGGGCTTTTTAATGCATCAGTTGATTGCTTTTCGAGATTCATTGTCTGAAAATGGAATTCAAGAACTAGTAGTATGACATGCATTTTGTCATCAGAATGCCGTTTAAAAATGGATAGTATGGGGCAAAGACTAACCATGCTTTTGTCAACGATTTGGGTGGGGAATGTATTGTCAAAGTTAGAAGAATCCAAGATCTCACCAAAGAATTTGATAAAGGGTGTAAGACGGTGACTGAAAATTTTTCTATTCAGGTATTCAGAAGTACATAAATTTGATTAACATATCGTTCCTTCATTTCCCGTTTTTAAGATCAATGTCAGCAAAAAGATAGTCATTCTCAAGATCCCTAAGACTGCACATGTAGAACATGATTGCACAAATTACTAAAAATAAAAATATAGAATAGGATGACTGCGCCGTAAATAAACAGTAGGCCTCAGATGCTAGAATATTTGTTAAAAAAGACCGTCAACAATCATCCAACATCTTTTCTATTCCTGTCCCTGATGAGTGATGATCTAGTGAGAGATTTGCTACCGGCATTAATCGTCATGCGAGTGTCAAGAATGAGTGATCGGACTTTCATCATACATCTTGTAGCTCAGAATTTTTATTTTGCTGATTTTCAACATCTCCTCATTTGCTTTAGAAAATATCTCAAATTTTGTCAGAAATGGCAGTTTACCTAAGTCTTATTACTTTTACGATGATACGAGTGTATAACAAATTTAGATAGAATGCAGCACAAAACAATGCTTGCAATACTATTCATTCTTTTTGGTAAAATTTTATGCAATAACATTATTACAAAAAGAAAGAAGTCGATAGATTACGACCGGCCTCAGTCTCTATTTGACCATCATAAGGTGTATGCACACTGTAGAGGCATGGAAACTAATAACTTATAATGTATACCAGATTATTACATGGCTGCAGAATCGTATATCAGAATCCCTTCTATATTTGATAAAATTTGTTCCCGGGGAAAATTTCGGTAGAGAGGGATTCTATCGCGGATATCTAAGGTCCTAATAACCTGACATACTTTATAACGGACAGAGGATAGCTATGCGATTCCCTGACATAGTTCGTGAAATTATTTGATACATCCCTCGGAATTCATCAATTGATTTCCCTCTCTATATCCCAGAGAATCGCACAGCCTCCTCTATCCATTACATAGACTAAAAAGTGAATAAAACTGACTAAAAATGCGACGGTCAGAGAAAGACACGCAGCATGGATGAGGAATAGTCCTCTTGAACAAAGTTCTGCTGCTGGTGCTATGGCAAAGAGCGAGTTTCGTGTACTGTTTCGTAGATAGCGGAGAAATCGCCAAAGTCGGCACAGTGCACATGGTTAGATATTTCGCTTTCAGTTGCAATGCTGCGAAGTCATAGTCCTAGCAGTAGAACTTTGTTGAACGAACATGATTTCTCATACAAGCTGGGGGTCATTGTCTGACCGAGTTATTATCTTAGACTAAGTTCCATCAGTTTTCTTTTTTACTATATACATGTAAATCGATGGCTTCCCCTCCATACCTGCACATACCTGATGATGGGCAAATAAAGACTGAAGCCGGTCGTAATTTATCGACTTCGCCTTTTTTTGAAATGAATTTGTAGTCTTGCGTACAAAAACATATCTTTAATTTTGTGAAAGCTTGTTCAGGAAAGATATATGCTGCACGTCGCATTATTATCCACTCAATTTTGTAAATCTGTCACTAAAAGAGAGTTAAGTATTTGGGCTCTATCCCTCAGATTAGAACTCGACATATATCTGAGTATACTGCATAGTATTTCAGATGCCGGATAAAAATAGGTATAATATACTACGGCATGAACTATTCAGGAGAGCAATCAGATCAGCAAACATGATTTCATGTAGAGTACATATTTACCACATGCTTGATTAAATTTTTCACCCGGGCCAAGATACAAAATTCATCCTAGACGGGCCGGGCCTAATATTTTTTAGTCGATGCGGCCCGGTTCCAACTTTATTCAGATGATATTTGATCTCTGGAACGATATACGGTCTCGAGTGAAATAGAATTTCAGAACATTAAAAAATGTATGCCCCTACTGCTTTTACATAAAAATTTGGGCACCCAGAAGCGTTTTTCTCTACGCATGGTACCCGGTTCATCTGGCGAGGTCAAGGGGGTTTATCTAATAAATTATGGTTCATGGGAATATGGACAGTGCTGACAATTTATTAGTCAGACTTTTGTCTGGAGCGTTGCGATCATTTAGCCCGGGTGCCCTTCCCGTCGACCTCCAATGACACTTTCGACGCTCCATCTCTGGACCGAAGATCGCTGGGTCAACAGTTAGCCCACTGAGATCACCGTTCGGAACAACTCACCACTTCACATATGTGCAATACCGTCTATTTATTACTGCTGTGTAGTCGTAACTTGAAATAATATATACATCCCTGAGGATCCATGTAAATGACAATCCCCAATTAACGAAATTGAATTGGATTCAACTTTAAATGATGATCGAATCGGAACTTAATTTCTTCGCATTCGAATCGTACTTTTGAGCTGACGAAACGAATAATCGGCAATCGGACTTTCAATTTTTCGAATTGCGCCCACATTTGCATTTTTCGTTTCATTAATTATAATTCATTTCAAGAAGTAATCCTAGGACTCCCATGGATCATGAAGAAAGTGCCCTGGTTTTCAGGGTAGTCGGTACATCCATTTGTTGTCATTTGAGGTTAATTCTTAGTGCGCTATAACGAACTTTACAAACAGGTCCGCATAATCTGCTGCTGGGCGTGAACCGCTAAACTTACCCTGCTAACAAACTCATGTTGACATATTTGACCATTATTTCCCGCTAAACTACATGCAAACATAAGCAAACATCAACATGAAGAAAAAAACCAAGTATATGAAAAACTGTTCGTTTATTTATAGATTGATAATCTTCTACCTGTGTGAAGGCATTATGCATGTGATGGTCACAATCGTTTAATCACAATGACTCCATCTTATAGAATGAAAAAAATCTCTCGCAAAAGATCATCTATACAAATTCATGTGAGAAATACTTCTTCTGAAAACAATGACAAAGCTATTTGATTGACATTTGCATTTGCATTTATGGTTCCTACGAGAAATTCCAGTACAAGAAAACAAATTTCAGCCATAGAAAATAAGAATTACTATAATCTCCGTCATCTGACAATCGTCGAAGGATTTACACAGATGATTGGATGAGATCCTTGTGACAATCGCGGCGTTGTTTTCCATACCGACACTCAAAGCTCTCAGCGATCCTCGTAAGACCGTTATAACAACACGTTAGCGTCTGAGTGCTGAGGCGAACGGAAAGTCAATTAAAACGTTCCAGAAATTTTCTGCGTCTCTCCCGGATTTCTTCTGCTGACGGAAGATCAGTGCTGGCGTTGCCCGGTTCCTCAGACAATGCCTCTGTTTCACCATCTGAAGAGAAAGATGACATGAGTACAGAATCGATGAAATTATTATGATTCGCGACTAATAAATAGCGAATTTCACATTACAATCTGAGAATGATGATCAGGCTCGCAAATTTAATCGATTGCGTACAAATTCAATAATCAATTAATTGATTGCATTAATTTCCTATGTCAGCTAATTGACTCAAATGGCAATTACAATGTAGCGATCACTTATAATTAACTTCTGATTGACGTGATTGTCTGGAGTGGCCTCCGTGGCACAGTGGTTAAGTGCTTGGCCTTGCGATCTTCCGGTCCAGAGGTCGAGCCCGAGAGTGTCACTGGAGGTCGTCAGGAAGGGCATTCGGACTAAATCATCATCTGGAATTAAGCCTAAATTACATGTACAGGGAAGTTTGCATCATTCAGATGCTGATGTAGGATTTTTAGTCTTTCTAATATCGAATGAAGGACTTATCCGAAATAGCACTCGATCATGCAGAATTTTATGGTCTGCAATTTTTTATGATTGATGTTCCCAATAGCCTCACAGACACCTGTGTCATCTACCTTCCGGCAACAAGACGTGATACGCGCATGTAGTACACCATCCAGTGACCAGTCTTTTTACTTTGGAGTCCACACACCATCACTCATTGACGAAAATATCAAGGTCATCGGCTTCAAGGTGTCCAATATCTGCTCAGCAATTGTCTAGAAATCTTCAGCCAATTATTCATTGCCACAGAGATGGTATCACTTCTCTCTGTCTGTGTTGAGATAGTTTAGAGCGAACAAATTATTGTAGTCATTGTATTCAATGGTTGCAAGTGATTGAGATTGATATGGAGATGATCGTCTCCCTTTCGTTTACGTGATTGCCCAAGCTCGAGCAACACAGCAGTTGCTCGTGATAGGTAGGGAATGCACGTGCCTCAACCGTCAGATAAAGGCATCTTTTAAGTGAAAAGTACCTTTAACTCAATTTTGCTTCTTAATAAATTCGTCAAATGGAAATGTTTTTACACCGTCCGATTCCTCACGATCTTCATTTATTGACTTGTACGCTTAATATGGTTTCAATGCTCTGTTCCGTCAGAATCTAGACTTAAATTCAATGGAAAATTGATTTTCTTGCCTCTCGTGTCTAGTTCTGAGTGTGTCCATCAGCATTAAGATGTCATCTCTAGACCCAAATGCGCAATCGAGGCAATTTATCTTTGTGTCTACTGTAAGTGTGCGTCACCATTAACTTATTGTAAGAAATCAGGGGTTCATTGTAACAGGATTATCGAAGACTAATTGAATGCCAATTAACTGATTGGTTAGCAATTCCAATTTCAATTAACTGATGCCATAAAATCTCTTCAATCAATCGATTGAAAACAGCAATTTATTTGTAATCAATTTTTGATGATCACATGATACCTGGTGAATACCAAATGTACACTGATGGACTACTTGCATGCATCTATATGCTTATAAATTGCTTACATTTTACAGAATTTTGCATAAGTTAAGGTACAATAATGGACTTCCGATTTCCATGTCTGTAACATTTACTGATTAAATTGTAATTGCCGAACAGTCAATTCATTGCCATTGAAAGTATGAGAAATCCATTATTTTTTTCAAATAGCTCATGTAATTTTCCATAATAAATACCTTCTTGCATATAAGTTTGATGATCTTGTAATAAGTCATCAGTTCATGAGTCATAGGCTTCTTGATCTTGTAATGAGTCATCATTTCATGAGTCATAAGCTTCTTGATCTTGTAATGAGTCATAAGTTTCTTAATCCTGTATGAGTCAAAGTATAAGATTCATAAAATGCAACCAGAGTTTTGACAGAGCATTTGATGGAGCATAATTATAGTTTCAGTACAGCTATATTTAAAATGATTCCTTAAAAAATGCATGGATCATGTGGAAACTCGTTTGACAGAAGCCTTGTATTACATTATTTGTCCACAATTAAGAGAAAATATTAAATTCGTGAATTTTGATTGCCTCGCATGAGAGTGTCGTGCATTTATGCAAAAAGTGTGATTATTTGTGTATGTCCTGACAATTATTGCGTGTGCAAGTAAGCAAAACTTTAAACTTCAATTAGTATAAATAAGTAGTAAACGAAATATTACGAAAAAATACGATACTGCTGTTCCTGTATGCTGGCAATCTTCTAAATCAATTCACAGCAATCAATTAATTGCCATGGGAAATCCCAGCAATCAATTGATTTGATCAAGTGTGAAAGTTATTCTTCAGCCTATTTATTCAAATGAAACACGGCAGATGTGTAATAAAAGTGCCGTACTTTCTATTTTTACATCTATCTTGTCTTTATTTGAATAAATCGGCTGATAACTTTCACACCTTCGATCACTTCACTGATGTCAACTGATGGACAAAATGATGAAATCGAATGATTGCCATTGGAAATCAGAGCAATTGACTCGTTGACAGTTGAAATACGTTTCATCTACTCGATTATATTATGTTTTATACCTGAAATCATATTCATATCGTGAGCGGTACTAATCTAAAAACTACCAAGAAACGAAGCTGTTTGGAAAATGAAAAGTAGAAGAAATGAAGATTTGTTATTAGACATCCTGTTCTACAGACATAGATGCCACGCAATCATGGCCGACAAGGAGCCACCGAACAGGACAGAAAAACGGACAATAGCATTTATTGACACAATGCATCTTTTCACGAAATAGTCTTCCCATACTGCATGTAAATAACAGTCTCAAACTGATAATGCCTTGCGCGCGAGTTGCATATGAACAGAAGTGATCGTTAACATTGATCGCATTTGAATGACATGGTGCGAGCAATCATACAGAACACGACAGTCGAACCTATTAAATGTACAAAAATTGCAGATGGAATAAATCATCAAGAAGCATTGAGGATGAGCCGATGAAAAAAACGATCAATAATGAACTGCGGGAGAAAGGATCATGAATTCATGAGCCCAAAAATCAAAAACAGATTTCAGATGCCAGTCACATCGATGCGAGGCATCTAAGATATATATCACACTATGCTAGAACAGAAAGTGTTAATTATTCATACGCTGCAGTCAATGTTCACCAGTGCAGAGGCAAGGAGAAATGAAAGACAATGTGTTAATATGTCATAACAGAAAAGGTAAAAACATCATTAGAGAACCATCATGACATTGAGAAGTATGCAGAAAGAATGTTCATATGACGACTTGGTTGACAATATTCATGTCATGTGGTCAGGAAATGGACGCGCATTGCTCCCGATGTAAAAATCAGATGATAATTACAGTAGTCTTAATATGCGACAATTCATGCACAGCAAATTATACATCATATAACAGGCAAGAGCGCTTGGAGCATGTACTTTATCTAATCGACGAGCGATATTGACGCCAGATAACACGGGCAATATTAAATGCTGAGTTTCCCACTATTGGGCACAAATATGACAAAATTTATTCACGAATGGCTGAAAAACGATGCTAAGTGTCGAGCGAGTGCTCTGAGGTTTAGCAGCATACATGTAACCTTTGATGTACGTCTTTGAGCAACCATTTCTTGAAAGTCTATTTTTGACAGGATATGGCTATTACTTTATCACTGTTATCACAGCATAGACTATTGACTCCACGGGGCCCTTCTATCACGGCATTGTTTTTGACGTGATTAGGTGATAATCATAGTCCATCCACGCTCAGTGCTAAGTCCGCTACTTTTCGCAGTCATACTTGATGCTGTCTCTACGCTGATCACATCGCCCTCATAGCGGAAACGAGAGAGTAACTATCTGTCAAAATTACTTTAGAGGAAGGGTTCAACGTTTACAATTAGTTATCATGGTTTTATGGCATTTTCAGGTCAACGGTGACCGACTCCAAACACTGAAAAGGTCCTGTTGCCTCGAGGAAAAGCTGGACGAATGTGGTGCTGTCGTTAAGAGTGTAGGCTCGCACTCAAAGATCTCCAATCAAGAAGAAGAGAGCTCGGATAGAAGAAATTGTTGACGTCGCACGAACAAGGCGTCTGCAATGGCTCGGGCACGTTGCTAGCATGAATAACAGCAGTTCGGCAAAACAAGTGCAATCCAAGAACGCTGCAGAGTGAAGACCATCCGTCAGACCGAAGAAGTCATGGTGGAATAATGTCGACAAAATTTTTCGACCACTCGGACTTATCTCAAGCAGTAAGCGTTGACAATACTGCGGCGCCTAACTAGTCCGGCAGCCATAGCGGCTTTCATAGAATGATGTACAGTTGTAAACCTCATACCTACAACGAATCTGCGTGTCTGCCGAGTTAGTTCCTATTCTTGTCAGACAGTATCAAAGAAAAATACATGTTAATCCAATGGGACGCAGACTGCAGTATTTGGTAAAATGAAATTTTCTGTGATTAAACGAAAAGTGCTAAGAGCTGAGTAATAGTCTTTGACATGGAATCATGTCTTTGACATGGATTGGATCATGTTCATGCACCCCTGTCCATAAAGCTAAAAACATTCAGACTTGACAAGTCTTCTGATGTTCAGCAACTTCATCCACATTTAACCACATTCTCGCATACATTTCCGATCGGAAGTATGATAATAAAACATGTACATGATATAAATGACCTGAAGACATTCCATGTCAAAAATTATGGCTCTAGACTACGCATGTTTAAGACCAGCCGACAGACTGAAAAAGTCATGGTGGAACAATATCGACAAAGATTTTCGACTACTCGGACTTATCTCCAGCGATGCGATGATTCGAGAAAACTGGCCAGGGACCATAAGGAGTAATCGTCGTACCAAATCAAGTTGGAGCGATCGACGCTGAAAATATTCAATCAGAGAGTGATTGCATTACTGTTGCAATTGAGAGACCCAGATCAAACTAAATTCCCAAATTCAGCAATTCAGATAGACTGATCTTTAAAATCCGAACTTATAATTCAATACAATCCTTTTCATTTGTTAATCAATTTTAGAAATGAAGTTCTATTCCATAAGAAAATCGAAAAGACAAAAAGACGATCCTTTTTCATGTTCAAATGTAGGAAAAGTCACAGAACTTCTAAAGTCGAGATTTTTGGACGTGAGAATAGGGAATGTATGGAGATTTTCTACCCCAATTAGGATTATGGAAGAAACATAAAAAGAATTCCTCAGAATTTTAGAAATGCTGAACTTGCTTTGATTTTGAATCTCAAGAGATACCAACTCTATCTGACTTATGTAGATTCAAGTGCAGAATGCACACTCGCTCTTCATCGCACAAAATCACAGCCAAGAACGACGTTAAGCGTTAGATTGTCAGCTGGATATGAATATCTACTTTCTCGTCACTATAGAAATAGAAATATATTTTCACCAATACAATCAATGTACATGATTCATGTACAAAAAAGTGTATATATATGTGTAAATGATATTCAATAGAGGTGCACTAGATATATTGTACGAGCGACTGTAGTTGTGAGCGGGACTAGAACTCTGTAGGCAGTAGAAACCTAGTCCCGCTGAGAGAAGTCCGAATGTCAATCCACATTTCACACAAACGTCGGAAGAAGATGTCCCAATAAAAGTAGGGTATGTATAAAAGGGAGTCATGCATGCATCAACCCTAAACGCCGGGTCTAAACTAATTTATGCATTTATTGAGTACATGAAGATCGGTTTCGAACAGGAAAAGTACAGTATATCGCATAATGAAGTTGGATCGATTCGGGCTATCAGGCAATTAAGGCAAAATTTGTAAATAATTGTAATCATTTTGATATCCTTTCGAGTGTTTTACCCAGTGAGCATATTTCTAACATTTTCAAGAATATTTTGTTCTTACTGTAGACAATCATATTGGGAATTAAAAGGGGGGGGAAAACAACCACGGGTTCCACCCTATACAAAACATACAGGGGGAACATCAAATGCAATTTAAAAATGTATGTACTGCAATGCCAATGATGCATAGAGCCACTTATGTCAACAATATACATTCAACTTGAAAAAATCAGATATTCATCGCGGTGAGCCCGTCAAACTTTTGCCTTCTACACTATACATTGTCAAAGAAATTTATATTGTAGTCATGTTTGTCTATCGCAATTTTCATTTGTTGAAATTAACTTCCTAGGTCGTTGTTGATCCTTTGTAATTTATGTAGCAATATATCATGAACAAGAAAAAATAATAGTATCTCCATGACTTCCCTGATTTATTTTCCAGTAACATGTCATTTCCCATGAAGTTATAGCAGGCCTCGTGGGAAAACCGCTACCACATCTTGTTATTCATTATACTGTGACATCATAAAGGCAGAGGGCACACAGACGGTAAATTCACCTACCAGAAACTGTCTAAGGCCTCGTGGTTTCAGTGGCAGCGAGATTATGTACAATGACAAAGTACACCAAAAGAAAAAATACAAATTTAACAAATCAATAATAATGTTTTCTCATCTCTCTCAACCAGCAGAAAATAAAGAAAATTTTAATTGCGCTACATAGAAAACACTGGAAGATTTTTCCAGAGTTCAATACAACACTTGTTTCAGTAGTGAAAAATCATCAAATTCTAACGTATACGCTATCATAACCTGCATTAGATATAACATACACATGTTGCATGTATATATGCGCATGTAGTAGTAAAAATCACTCAAAACCTAATATAGTCCTATATAGGTATGTGTAATAATCAACTTTCCCGAAAGAACAACTGCTAGAAAATAGTCTCCTCACCAATATGTAATGAACTTGTGAAATATATAATAAATTCATCAAGATAAAATGGACCTCAACATAGCACGGAATAGTTTCGTTCCGGAAGAAAGTAGGAAATCGTTAAACGACTAGAAAATAATAAAAGAACTTAGCCAAGAAAAATAAAAACAAAACGACTAGAATAATCAACATACGCAGAAAAAAACTTTAACAAGAAACGATCAAATAAAAGATAACGATTAGAAAAAAAATAATAATCAACTTCAAAGAGAAAATATACTTTACAAAAACTGCTCTAATAGAACTTTCAATAGGATGTTCAAATAACCGCTCAGAACGTGAACTGTAGAATACCGCTTCAGAAATCATTTAACCGTTTCGAGTCAGGAGTTTCATTATAACTCTTTGCTACTGATTTCATTTCGTTATTGTCAACTATTTATTTGCGCCTAATTTAAATCATATTAATCAGTTCTATCTATTTTTCTTTTCTTGTTTACTCATTTACTCTTTTTATTCTATACAGTGTATATGGTGTCTCTATTTAACTTCTGGCCATTTTTATGCCCCACATGTCACTTTCCTTGATAGACCACTTGTATGCAGCGCTTGTGATGCCTTTCAATAAGTCTTTCGTCAATTGGCACCTTCTCCTTCTTTCTTTCTTTTTCTTCTTTTTTCTCCTAAACCATCTCGCAAATCTAGCGCAAATTTCTTTCGGCAAATCTTGATTCCAGCTGCATCCAACTTTGATTGCATGGCACGATGGCACGATTCACGCTCTTAAATACTAAATTTTGTTTTCAATCCTTTGTTATCAGACAAAAAAAAAAAAAAAAAAAAAAAAAGAATTCGAATCGAAAAAAAAAGAAACAACGCTCCAAAAAGTAAAAAAAACAAAAAAACAGAACAGACTTGAACAGCCTGCTTAACTGACTTTTCTGATATATTTCGTCAATATAGGAATCGCTATCGAATTGTGAGGTTGAAGTATGATATAATACTTCAGTATATCCACATTTTGTAATTGTTTGCTTGACTGCAGCTGTTTTGGCTCTATTGCTTTCAATATCTAGTTTCTCCGCCCACTCAAATAATCTAATTTGGCAAAAGAAATCCTCCGTATTTGAATTGGCAAGTAAGCAGCAAACAGTGCTATGATATCAGATTGCGATAATGCAGTAGCTGCATCTCACACGAGCACGTTGAAAAATTTTAAAGTCTCATTCCATTTACATAGTCAGAACTTAGTGAATCACAGGTGCTTTACCTGAGTTCGAAATCAGTCTACGGCCCATGGATAACTTACCTGTACGTTGGTTTTGCTGTGGGAGTTGGTGAAGACAATTATGACACATAGCTACAGCCTAACTTCGACTAATCCGGTCGATTCCTTAGTACTCTTTTATCTTTATGCTACATTCATGGGCAAGGGAACGGGAACGGCCTTGTATTGATTGTGCAATAGTTTTCCACTGCCGTAGCTAGGTACCATCCAAAGCCTAGTTTCCTAAATGATTGGCTACTGCAGGTTTCAATTGCGATAAATCCGCCAGTAAGACAGGCTTCACCTACACACTTACTTTCAATTCCTCAAAAGAATCAATTTTCAAGTTTTTTTTCTATACATTACATACAATTGTATACAACGGATATATTTAAGTGAAATATACTATACAATGCATATACATGTAATTAGACACAGTCAATTATTAGGCATTTATAATAATAATAATAAATCGTATATTTATAAAGAGCTCTCCCCGAGCTGGCTCAGAGCGCAATAACAGAATGCATGACACGAAAAGTTAGACAAAAAAGAATCACAAAAAATTAAAAAGTTCAAAAAATATAAATACAAAGACAACACTTCTTGTGAAGTGACGAATTAGAAAGAGGAGATCGAATGTGTGTTATATTAAATTTATTCCCAAAGTTGTTCCTTGTGTTCACCAAAGTGATCCACTGATTGAGCGTTTCATATAACAAGGAACTTCCCATCGAAAAGGTCATCGGTGAGGAGTCTTAACTCACGAGACAAAGAATCGTTTAAATAAATAGGTGATATTGTTATACGGTTGTGTTTTGTAACCTTTTTTTATAATAACAGCATAATATTTTATATATTCTGCATTCCATCCCACACAAAGCCATTAAGGTTTTCTTATTGTTGGGGTGTGTATGATCTCCGCGGTACACAAAATTAAATTATTGCGGCCGAGCGAGTTGGTTTTTTTAATTTTTTCTTAACCAATTTACCAGGAGCACCAACAAGCACAGAATTAGCTTGTTAGAATTTAGTAGAATTTAAATATAATAGTGCAGCGGGTCAGCTACTGCTCCGACGACAGACTCATTTTCGTTCAACCAAAAGCTCTGATTTGAGGCTACAGTTTGAAAATGTGAAACCTAGATTTCTGGCACTTCTAAGTAGGTAGTATGTATTACAAAAACAGCCCGAAACCTAATTATTTTCGCAAACCTGATCTAAGCACGAATTCGCCGGGTCGGGTAGCGCTCATGCTTGCAACGATGAGTTTCACTGGTGATGAGTTGAGACAATTCACATCGGTGAGCCGGTTGTCGGTGTACAGATCTGGGTTGAAGCTTGAGAATTTTTAACGTTCACCTGCTATCTTGCAAACCGTTGATCAGACAGCAATTCATGAAATGACACTTATCGAGGTTCAGGATCCCGCACGATAACTGATTAACAGTAATTCACAAAACATTGCAAGACATCTGTGCAGATATTACTAAGTTCCAGGCTATGCCGTCTTATTCTACTTTCACTTCCATAGCAACCCAGACCGATCAAACATCTTCTTCTGTGAGGTTAAAGCAAAGCTTCAGGGTGTGTCCTAAAAATTGAGTTATCATGTTGCTAAAGTGACTATTGGCCTTAGAAGTCTCTGGCATTTTTTCAATATGAGTAGGTCGTTAAAATATTATCATGACGTGGACGGTCAACATGTGGATTTAACAATATTCATTGAAATGTTAAATCAAAAAAGTAGATTCAGCAACAGGAACTGCGTCCAGGCGGCTTCGGAGAATCCTATAACGAATTTGATGTTTATGGCTTTCACGACGTCTTAATGACAATCACGTAAACCGAAATCATCTGAAAGAGGCTGTGATTGCTTTAAAATAAAAAAAAGCAAAACTCATGCAGATCACAGAGCACACAGAAAAACAGCAGTTGCTGTTTGTTGACGAGCCAATTTCGTGAAAGTGTAAGAACGAGTGCCTTTTCGACCTCGTGAAAGCCAGAGGCATGGAGTTCATTAAATCAGATCAATTGCAATTGAATAAAATATACCTTATAGGTTGGGGATCAAGTTCCTTTTTGCGATTCCATCGCTATGGGATCGATCATTTAGAGATCCCTTTTCCACATAATGCGGGATACCAATATGTGCTGATAACACCGGCGCTGTGGCCTTGTGGTAGAGTATTCGCTCAGAGTCCGGGAGACCTTGGTTCAAACCTTGGTCGGGTCAAACCAGAGATTTTTAAAAGAGGTACACTCTGTATTCTTTCTAAAAACTCAACACAAAAAGAATGAAAGTGAATAAATGAAAACTCGGCCACGTGGAAGACAGGATCCGTGTTTAATGTGCTTCCGAGTACAAACAATGTTCATTTATTCCTTTATATTTTTTATTCAATTATTTTGCTTCAATTCCGCATTATTTTTTTGTGTCTTTTCGTCGACTTCCGTATCACTGCCATTCAATAAACTACAACTGATATTGCTATTCAGATATACGATGCACATAAGATAGATACTGATGAATGATTAAATCTTCAACTCAATATCATGAAATTTTTCATTTCTTTATTGCAAATGTTGATGATTTTTTGTGCACCTTTGGGTTGCCATCTTCAATGCGACACATAAATAGATAAAAACTCTATTTCCTATCGAAACAAAATCTTTTCTAGCGAACTTTGCATGAGAAGCGGTCTCCTCAACTATCAACCCGCTAATCTATCAGAGACTACATCTGAACTTGTGTTCGAATCACATAAACTATACTTGTAGAATCTGATTAAATAGTTTTAGGTAACGCAAAGCGTCAAAAACTCAGACTATTGCTTAGGAAAGGATAACTTCAAAGACTCCGCATCTGTCGCTGTTAAAAAGGAAATCGTTAATTCAGACACGAAAGCAGAATATGAAGAAATCTCACTAAGAATGCTAAACATAGATTCTAAGGTTGCCAGCTCTCAACCACATGATCTCTTTTTATCACCAAGAAACAGAAATTTGATTCCTTTTACGCGATCACTACAAAATTAGACTAACATTTTCAAGCAGATAAGAAATATGATACGAAAAGTTACATCCTTCCACTCTAACAAAATACTCAAGGCAATGAGCCCTCGAGCGTTAATCATACTCCTACGCTTCGTTAAAATGGAAAGTCCGCGGGTTCCAGGTGAGGAGATGGGAGATTCTCAGGAAGAAAGGTGAATGAAGGAACGAAATAAACTTCCGGACAAATAGGTTCACAAAGAAGATCAGGAGAATGAAAACAATAAATGCTCGTTGAAATTTGCAAATGCAACTCTTTTAAAACTCTATCTTGGATTTCTCTATTTTTGATAAAAGAAGCAATTCATCAAAATCATCGCTGCGACAAGTTTTCTAAAAATAAACAGATTTTGTGGAGAAAATTAATTAAGTGATCTAAACTCGACTTTGCTTCCAACGAGAGGAAATGACATGTGAATTCATTCTATTTACAACCAATCACGATAGGAATATGTAATGATTGAAAATCAGTAATTCCGTCTTGTCGTCATTAGAGATCAGCGCAATGTC
Source organism: Prostheceraeus crozeri (assembly GCA_907163375.1). Taxonomy (NCBI): domain Eukaryota; kingdom Metazoa; phylum Platyhelminthes; order Polycladida; family Euryleptidae; genus Prostheceraeus; species Prostheceraeus crozeri. The sequence continues at coordinate 296,887 of CAJQUW010000597.1, read as the reverse complement.
CTTCTAGCTTTATCAGCTAATGCTCTGATTATCAACTAAAATTAAAGCATAAATTAGATAATTATTGATGCATATTTACAGCCAGATGAACTTTTGTTTTTTATATGAATATGAGGCCTCGGAAAAATTGGGAACTAATTAATCAATCAAATCAAATTAGTGACGTTCTTAATTTGTATGACGTGGGTTAATTTTCAGCAGAAGTTACAAGATAATTTGCGTGCCATTTAGTGATTTCCTTGTACAGGTCACACCGAATCATACATTTCAAATTCGGATGGCTGCATGCACTAGGTATGAAAAACATTCAATGTAGGTATATATGTTGAGAGTTCATAAAAGCCTGCTACACATACTAAAAACCTATCTGGAAGCTCAATGCATGAGAATCAACATCGAAGGATCAAAGCACGTATCAGTCAAAGTGCCCAAGCTTAGCTGATGGATAAGATATGTTCCAAAGAATGTTTGAAAAATTATTATGTGAAATTTGACATTTTATGAACAAAAGAGCTAAATAATCAGAAAGACCTACTGTCGATTAGACTGCGCACAATCATTTGAGAAATCAATTTTATAAAACCACTGGTTTAATGCCCAAATATATCTGTACAGTCTGTTTCAATCAGTGCATAATCATATAAAAGGGACAAATAAGTATGACTCAATAAACTGAAGCATTTAGCAATGGCTCAAGGCTTTACAGTATCGTGCAGAATGGTGCAAAAGCTTAGTTTGACTTGTAGGAGGGAAAGTCAGAGGTGGATTTTCCAGGAAGTTCTTCTATGTGGCGAATGCTGCCAAACATTCAATTAAATTATTTTTATGCTAAGCTTTGCATTTTATGAGCAAAAGGAAGTGTAAAAGCTTCTCATTTTGTCGAACTCCTCCGAGCAGAAAGTACTTGACACGCCTTTTGAAAGAAATTAAGTCGTAATGTTAAAAAAGCTGCATTTACGAGTTAAAAAGCTGTATTACAGCTCGTACAAGCTGTGTCGTGCTAGTAAAGAACCAATTCAAACGATTGTTATTTTTTCACTTTTCCATGCCCTACCCAAGGCGCGAAGCTGTGCTTTATAAGTTAGGGGTGGGACAGACTTCATTTAGTCCTAGTGGTAACTGTCACTTACTTTCGACCTCTGGTGAGAGACACAGGCAGACAATTCGAACCATGGCATGGACTCGCTTCACTATTGTAACGAAGTGAGGCCAAAAATCAGCTATAAATAGTCCTTCCGCCTATAGTTAGGTTGCGAATGCGTTCTATTGAGCTCTTGTTTCACATTATAGCGCGTAAGTGATTTTATTCTGCCTCTATGTTTCTGGAGGAAATGCCTCTACATGTTAATCAGCAACAACACTATTTCGAATGATAGAAAAGGACACGACGTACACGACTATGGGCAACTCTTAACCGCTATCAGATACATAGATCTCCCTATCACCAGCTGTTGACCGCAGAAAAGATGTTTAGCATTATGCAAATCAGTGCATTCGAACTTTTTTCTAGTAATTACAGCTGAATTGAACTGATCTGAGATTTTAATAGTTCCACATAGTCCATATTATCGACTTGCCTATAAGAGAACATTGAAAAAATTAAATAAAACATCTATAACGTATTACCAATTGTATCACAACAAGTCGCACCATTTGATAGTGTGATGTGGAGAAATTATTTTGAAGTGATTTCGCAAAAGTTGATGCGAGGGATCGGTCAATGACACATAAGCTAGTGAAGTTTGTCTCTTTCATGAAATTCTGCGAATGCATTGTATATAGTATATATTAAGTTAATATGTAGAGATGTATCAATGTATTTGATAGTTTTAGGCAAAAGATCATCCACATCGTTCTTCCTGCGCCCACAAATCCGATAAAATCATGCTGTTTTCTGTGTGACCTCAGGTTTATTGCACAATTTCACCAAAACTTCAAAAAAAACTTGGAATAAATTAATGAATATTGTTGGCTATCAACTATAAATGGAATAACAACATATACCCTTTAATGACGTGGACATCGTTTAACAATAAATATTTTTTTATCGTTTTGATAACGATGTCCGCCATTCCACACGGTCTCCCTACTTGGGGATTAGAATACGAATTCCAAGTCTAGATAACAGAGTATCTGAGGGCATACAAGAAATTCAAATAACTAAACTTTAAGCAATTATTGTCTAGAATTTTGACATAATTTATGTCTAGATTCAACCACAGCATATCCTTTCGGCATCTTTAAGTATGGAAAAAGCTTACATGAAGTCTGGCATCAACACGTGCAGGCCTATAACTTTTCATGGAGCGAGTGACCAGCTATTATACAGCTGTGAAAGTCGACAACAATGCTCAATTTAGTATTGATAAATTTACCAATGATAAGTTTTACATTCCATTTTCAAATTGAGGATAACAGCAGTAAGCAATTCAATCACATTTGCGATCAGTTTAACATTACTTCTATGATTGCCTTTTAATGAAACCAGAAAGCAATGCAGTGACAATGCGACAGCAGGTGATATGCCTGCAAATACTTAAGTTGATCATCTTTGAGAGAGATCGTCCATCATGTATATTTTGTAGTAGTATTGATTCAGCTGCACATGTAACTTAGCATCATCATACTTGCATTAAATAGCATAAACATCTACATAACATACTATGATGCTTAAAGAATACTTATGGATTTTATGTCACATGGTAGGAATACAGGATTACACTGCATGAAAGGCCTACTGGTATTGCAGGCCTGTTCACTAAAGCTCCCGGAAAATCGAAATGCGATTACTTAACAGAGGAAAAATTATCTCAACTATATAACCAACTATTGTGCAATTCAATCACATTTGCGATCAGTTTAACATTACTTCTCTCTTGCCTTTAATGAAATAAGAAAGCAATGTGACAAAGCGACAGCAGGTGGTGATATGCAGCAAATACTTAAGTTGATCATCTTTGAGAGAGATCGTCCATCATGTATATTTTGTAGTAGTATTGATTCAGCTGCACTTAACACTTCACACATCTACATAATTGCATTGCATATTCAATAACATAACATGACTAGGATGCTAAAAGAATACTACTTAAGGATTTTATGTACAATAATAGCAGGGATTACATGAAGTGCTGTACAGGCGCATGGTATTGCAGGCTGTTAGAGTTTGTACTAAAACCCAATCATCGTAGTTTACACAACACACTCGCAAACAACGAATGTGTAATATATCTCTTATTGCGGCAACAGTATTCTTATTAGTTTGCAAAGGCAAGTTGGCCCTAGAGTACAACAACAACTTCCCTCTAGAATTACAAACACAACATCCCTGCTTTTAATGATTTTTTTAATTGCAAAACAACAAAATCAAGCATCAAACTCCTTCTCCTTTTCGAAAATTATTTTCGTTGTTATCTTAAACAGGGATTACACTATTTATCACCCAAGACAAGCTTCTGGTTCTACATCTTGCAAATCTTGTGTCTCGAGTTCCTAGTCACCGCATGTTTCTCATTTTTCTCTTCGGTTTCCCTCCTTTTGCGTCCCGACTTATCAACAATGCAAATATGAAAAATGATGGAAAATAGTGGTTTAACGTGATCAAATGATGGCTCTTGGGCCTCGACCTCCGAACACAAAGATCGCTAGGCCAAGAACTTAACCACTGTGCCACGGCAAACAATGCATTTGATAAATTAAATATCGAGGAATAAATCACATACTCAAAAATTCATTCATGCAACGTGTGGTGACTTGCGTCATCTACTACTCATGTACGCTGATCTTATGTCTGCAGGTGTGCAAATTACAATTTGTAATAAATAATCAAATGCTGATAGTAAAATGTAGGTCTAATTGAAAGATGCAGTATGAAGTATGGAAAGATGATTGATAATGTAAGCATCTCAAGTAAGATTAGAGCTTCAAACTCAAAAGGTATTGGCAGTACAGAACTCTCCACTTAATCGACACTCATTGGGGAATTGCCTATTTTCTAGAATATCCGGAAAAGTTTGCGAAAGATTAGTGCGTTTATAACGAATGGTATTTGCATATTTATTAAAAAAACATTGAAAACATCGCAGAAATAAAAAGTTCTTTTCAACCCAAGATGCAACATGAAAAGCATCTTTGGATATCATATGCCTGAATAATCAAACACCTCAAGTGAATCATACATTATTTGAAAGTTTATTGACAGAAATGAAATGTGCTAGACTGCAGGCAACATGGGCTTGAAATTCCATAAGCGGCACAACAGTTAACTTTAAATGCAGCATAAATGCAGATCACATATTTTCTTACGCGTTGCATTGCACTAACTAAATAACTAGATTGTACATTGCTTTGCGTTTATGAATTTAGAGAATAAAAACAAGATTTTCTAAGAATAAAGTCACTCGCAAATGTTGTTCACACATAAAAACGTCATCTTATTTCAGAAACATAATTCATTCATAAGTTCTAACACTATCTTATCCGTTTGTTAATGTTATGAAGGTGTGCCAATAAGGGATAATTATTCATCTTGAGGAGAAGAAACTAAATTTTAGCGAAGTTAATTTGCATGCCTGCGTCAATGGTTAACAGATTTGCTCTTGAAAAATGAATTTATAACCATAAAAGTCTAAGCATCAAATTCTCTACTTGACAAACGGGATAAGAAATTGGTCAGTCTAGACAGAGCTTCGATAAGAGGTCAGCAAATCGCTAAATATGGAAAAAAAGTTGAAAAACTTTCCAATCAAACCACGAAGTCTTGTCAATAGTTTCAGTGTCGGATAAATTTGAAGAGCACGGAAATGTTAGGTCCGAATAACTGAATTGTAAACATATCTGAATAATTTTTTCCTATCAGATTGATGCGCAGAAAAAAGTAACTCCTGCGAAAGGAAGCAAGTTCGTCATCAAACTATTGCCCGCACGGGATCCCAGTGACTTCAATCACGACCCTGAGTCCAGATTAATTTAGTGGCATTGAATCTCCGAGTGTAATAATTGACAAGAAACATTAGAAGTGGCAATACAGGAAGTGTTATTAACTCATGTACAACACTTTCCTAACATGAGTCCGTATTACTGCAAACAGGAATGATGTTAAAAAAGTGAATTTCTCATTACTTTATAATGTCTGTATTTATCGGAATAATTAATATCCAAAAATGCCTTTCCCTCAAAGAATCGAAGATAATGAACTAGAAATATCTTCTAAGATGTCAGAACATCTGAAGGGTATGTCATAATCGTCAGCGCAATCGTTGGTAGTCATCGATGGAGTCACCTATAGATTTGAAAAATTGCACCATGACCAACGAGACAACTTGCGGAAGTTCCATGAGGCAGCAAATATTCAAGGTCGAAACTCGTGGAGAATCGACATCAGACCAATTCGACGTTTGTGTTGGGATATATAACCCTCGCAATATGAGACACAAGGGACGGAAATCGAGATGAGTGAATCTTGCTGAAAGGATTTCTTAATTAAGACAAAAACTTGGAACAAATAAAACATAAGTAAGAGGACATCTTTTGTGAACTCATAATATGGAGCTGCAATTACCTTAACATGGTTATCAGCTTTTGAATATTTGTGCATCTTGCATTTTATTTAAAACTCAATATGCCGATTTCTTTAAGTATATCGTGATTGAGTGGATTCTTACAAATTCAATGACGCGGATTTGTTTAAAGAAATATCAATTGTGAATTCCTTGTGGGAACTTAAGAACAGAATTTACGATTATCTTCAACTAATCAAAATAATGGCAAATTAATTACTTTCAATGCTTTCCTCGAAATCACATCGACTATGTAATCATCACTGTTATCTCCTCTCCTCTTCCCCAATCGACCACAATCACTTCGATGACCACTCTACTAGACGGATTACGTAACTGTTGTACTAACTCTAATCGACTGTGTCGCTCAAAGAGAGAAAGCTGTATTTATCAAAAAAGTTATCTGACTAGATTACTCACGCCCGAGATCATTCACGAAATCACTGCATCTGTTAGATTACATTGATTCCACTTCAAAGAATCCTAACAACCGCGAAAGAATTAATTTATTTGGCTTTGAGAATCCGCCTTACCGAAAAATTCAAAACAAGATTAATGGTCTGAAAAATAATTTATTTCTCTGCAAATATTTTGACAGTCGGATTAATTCCATTTTGTGTGGCATTTCTGTTTACGTTTCATTAATATTTAAGTTTGTTCCGAAATGCAACTCAAACTGCGACATAACCATAAGGAGTCGGACTGAATTGATGTGACTTTAACGCGCATTGTACATTTACTGTGTTACTTCAAAGAATGAAGAATGTGATGCATCGTATTTAACTTCATCTCCTGTTTTCAAAGTGAGCAAATGGAATATTAATATGATATTCTTTTAACAACACTATCAGGAAAATTCTCTCTGGATATCATACTGTCGAGAAGTGTTCACTTGTTCATAAATTGCTTTGTTACAATCGAATAATACATTAGAGCATTGGCGACGCATCCGTGGGGGCATGGGGTACATTGTCCCGCACACTTTTTTAAGCGCTGAGTTTTCTTAAGGACAAATTTTTTAAGGCGTATATTAGCTAATAATTACTGCTTGCAATGTGACGCACACTTGACGAATGACGTGCACATCTGTGCGCGCAGCCGGATTTCGTCAAAGAACTGCATAGCGGAATAATGACTAAAATTCGGAATTCATTCAGTCAGAAGATGATTAGCTCATATATAATGAATTTGGCAGACAGGCCTGGAAAGTTTTAAAGGAATAATCCACTGTGTAAACATGTGTTTCACTGCTCTCTTTTAAGACGATTGCTTCAGAAACGAAATGTAAGATGTTTGGCTAATTTTCTTGAGTTTTGACTAAAAGGATCATAATCATCTACCAATTCGCCATGGGGCTGCATCGCCTGGTTTATGTACTAGATCGAATCAATTCATTTAGTTCCACGTCTTCGACATCGCACGTTCGATCCCTTCAATATGTGAGTGCTTTTTTTATTTCTACTTCACTTTGGTCAAGTCGATCAATTTATAATCATCCAGAGGTTCATGCATAATTTTTGCTCCTTCGAGCCTCGAATAAAAGAAAATAATATACAGCGACGATCTCCGAAGTGAGTTGAAATGCTTGATTAAAAACCAAATCTCTGTTATTGGATTAGCTGGAGATATTGGATATAATCATATAGATTCTAAAATATGAAGTCTACTCTTTGAAATTTTGAAATTGGAGACCAAAGAGTTCGATATATATATATATATATATATATATATATATATATATATATATATATATATATATATATATATATATATATATATATACTCGCATTACATGTTATGTTACATAAAGTGTCAATTTTAGCTTGTCCCCCACACTTTAGGATACGATGCGTCGCCTTGCATTAGAGCAAATCAAATAATAGAAATAAAGAATTTAACACATGGAAGGTAATGAGTTGACTCGAACATATAAGAAGCAAGTGCTAGTCTGATAAAACGAAACAATCATGTGCTTCAGACCTCACGCAATGAACATTCAGCATAATATGAGAGTTGTATATAACTGAAACTCTTCCGCGAAAAAATAAACAATTATCAACTTCTTGACAAGACACTTGTTTAGAAATATCTCAAGATTAGACCACACTTGTGAATATTTTGTTCAGCTGAGGGTTGTCACACGATAAACTTCATTCTTTAATGTAGTAGCACACTGCGTAGCTACACTGTTCAACAAACGCAATGAGACTGAGAAAACTACACTTTTGTGATAAGTTTTTCAGAGTTCAATGAAATGCAAATCATGGATGACGAGTGTGGAGGAAATTTAGTTTATCAAGAACTGAAACTGTAAGCAGCTTTCAAAATAACTTGATTCAAATTCAGAAAACCTGCTTAGATACATGGGAAAATATATCGACAGCTTTTTCAACAGTCAATTCTAATTAACAACAAGAGTGATTTTACTTAACAATAATTGCACGAACTTGCCTAAACTGAGCAAATGGCTACAAAGCATGGATTATTCAAATCTGTTGAAAATCAGTTGATTTTTTGACCATCTGCATACCTTGAGGTCGCATTGTCACATCTCGGCATTTCATATTCCTGCTTCGACTATTTCTCGGGTTTGCCTAAGTGCTTATATGAAGTGTCAGCTACACATCGGCTACAAATTGACACATTTATTCGCATCCATACAAAAAAATTCTCATTTCTTGTGAATAAAATATACTTATGAGCTAATTTTCCCAAATATTAACATAATTTGATGGAGATCAAAAATATAAAAATAAATATCAGATAATAGTTTTATGCTAAAATGAAAGCAAAGAAATCACAGAAACTATTAATCAGTTGTCCTGATTCATTTAAGAAGGGTCTCGACGATCATAGGTATTTGTGGGAGGTATAGCAAAATTTCAGGCTACCCCGGTTTGTATTAGAAGGACCAAAAATAAAAGAAGGCTCGAGTTCTTGTGCGGGTTCAGGCTCACAAACAGATTTGGAAGTTTGTGGAAACTATCTCTATGGATCTACCGCATTTCTTCAGTTGCAACCCGGGCGGAACAATGGTAAGGACGGTCAAAGTGAAAGATCCCGGGCCTCTAATACAACCAGGGATAGCCCGCAATTTAACTAAATCCACCTAGGGTCGCCTAGTGATCGTGATTCCGATTCAACCACTATAAAACTTAATTCATCGGATTTTCGTTAGCAGTGCAATCAATTCTGATATTAATTGATTCGAAAGTCAGTGAGCAACCTCAGGATGGCAAAGTTAACTGATAGAATAGTGATAACTGAGAACTGAGCATCACTGAGAGTGACACATGATTATTAGCAACATATTGTATTTCTTCGAAGATCTCGCGAGTCTATTTAAGAAAGGGTATCATGATGAGCGGGGTTTATTTAAGGGCAAATTTTATTTGTTGGGGTCGTAAGGTAATGGAGCATTGCATAAGGTGAATTTATAAGCAGATGGTTAAGAGTTTGCATTGATGGCGTAAAAGGGTAAGCAAAGCTGATGCATCTGTTGTATGAAATCAAAAAAAATAACTTTTTTAATAGTGTAAAAAAATGCACAGGATCGTGGAGCGCTATCCGTCCTCAACATTGGAATCGGCATGGAATACCGTCCAACCCTCAAAACTGGTGGAACCAAGGACGTAAAACCGGTCAGTAAGTAAGTGTAAAAAGTGTCCATGTCAAATGCTCCTCAAAAGTTGAGCATTATAAAGAAGTGTCAGAAAGGTTTGATTCAGTTAACTGTGCACAAGATTTGTTTATATCATAGCATTAAGTCGTCACATCATTGATTTAAAAGTTGGCGGGTGCAAGATAAATGAAGAATAGATTTTAGGAGGGCACATTCTGCTATTTTAAAAATGGAATGTTGCTCTAAAAATATAGGAAGACATGATAACTTAGTATGGTTTTAATCACAAACAAACAATCAATTCTGAACTGATATCAACCACATATGAATTGGATGGCACCCTTGGCGCTGTCCTCACGATCTACTTATTGTTCAATATGGTGTACTACAGCTTTACAAGAAACCAAATTTGCCATCTAGAAAACTGAGACTGGACGAGTTGACTGTTTAATTCTGTGTTTATGTAATTGCCAGCTCTGACATAACTCGCTTACGATGCATGTTGTTAATTTCCTAGTGACTTTGTTTAGTTTAATATCCGTTTGTGAAGATTTAGCAAAAAGAGACATCTGATTTCTGCAGATTTGAAAGAAAAAATGATGCTGTCGTGAGATAATAAGATTGAATCGGTCACAATGGCGAGCTATTTATAGAAGATGAAACGTTTGAGGTTGAGGAACAGATTTGCACCTACGATGTAGGAACTGAAGAATACCTGTTCGGAGGTAGTGAAGGAAGACCTAAAAACTGTAAGCCTCCAGCGGCAAGACGCGGCCAATCAAGATCTGTGGCGAACTGTTCTCCGAAAAATGGGAAAACCGTCAAACCCTGCGAGCCGGGACAGACAGACGTTAAATGGATAGTGAGATAATAAGACTGAAAGACAAAAGAGCTCGGAAATCGCTGTTGAATGAAAACTATAAAATGTTGCGAAAACATATCCAGAAGTACCGGCATGGATTTAAAAGGGGACAGGGCAAGGATTGAAAATAGTGATTTTGGAGAACTTTCATTAATTGGAACATTCAATCAATTTTGATTGTAGGCTTAAGTAATCAAGTAATTGCCTTTCATCACACCTATGCTGGAAAGCAGAACATTAAATGTTAGAATGTGGAAATTCTTAAATTTATTGAATTTGAAAATTCTTAATTGAAGTTTTTACGTACATGTAAATAGAATAGAAGGCGTTTATTCTTTCATCAAAGCCTCAATAATGGCAATCGTGAGGCCAAAACTTTCATGAAACTTTTTCACACAATTATACAAGCAGTAGTTCAAAAGTAAGTGGAATGAAGAGAGTACATAAAACATTAAAAGTCATTATTCACAAATTTAACTATTGACACAATGAATGAGCGTGAGCGCATTGAATTTTTGGTTTCGGGAATGGAGAACTTCTTCGTGAATTTGAGTTTTCGGGGTACCAGATGATGCAAAGGATGATCCGAATAATGTGTCATCGCTTTGAACATCCGGATGCCGATTACAACACGTCGGTATTCAAGAGGAAGAAAGCCATTAAACATACACGCAGAAGATCCACAAATCACTTTATGCGCCCCATCTTGCACTCTTGTCTTAACAGTTGAATTTGATACGCTTCGAATGCAATTATTATATATCTTTATGAGATCAGCAGTGGACAGGAAAGGCTTCAACTGTCTCAATATGTGAATACGAGATGACGCTTTCTTAGTAACTTCATGTATGTGCTGACGGAAATTCAAATGGCGGTCAAAGATTACGCCAAGGATTCTTACAGAGTCTTTCACAGGGATGGCAGTAATGTGATGCATTCGAAGGTCAGTCGTAGCGCTCAATGTAAAAAGTATTTGCTGACTTTTATCGGCTTTTATTGCACTACTTATCTAAACCAACATTGATTTCATCCATTTCTGCATCTTAGTCAGGTCTCAGCGACATCTATTATTGATGTATATCTCCCGACCTTCACCGATCTCACCCAGTCCACTTCATGCTGAGTTGAGCGTCCTGAGATGCAGAGATTTTTGCTAAGGCGACAAAAATATGTTTGCTGCTTGTTTAACTTTTAAAGTGACGGCGGGAAGAGAATGGCAGTAGGAGTGAATACAGCCTATTTTTATTTTCTATTCAAATTAAAGTCCTCAAATCAAACTTATGAAATTTTCAAGTGCTTAGTTTTTAAAAACCACATTTCTCCAATAGCAGCCGTGGCCGCCATTAAAAACAGTCATTTTTTACTGCGGCTACTATCACACGCAGTGGCGGATCCAGGAATCTCCGGTTGGGGAAGGGGGGGGTCTGTGAATACCAGAAGCGGGCATGTGCATTCCGACCTTGCGCAGCCCGCTCCGGAGCGCGGAGCTCACTTGGGTTCGTCAAATTGGAGTGCGGGTCGCAAACTTTTAGTCGGAGCGCGCCCAACTCTGATGAATACATCTGATGTAGGCCTAACTCGCTCATGAAATAAGATAAACTCATTATTTAATTTTTTCAGTAATGAAAGAACAGAAGCTTTTAAAAATACCAGCACATGCATGTCTACATATTTGTACGTTTTATCAAAATTTGAAACTGTTAAATTCTTTATCTTATTCGTAGACTGAAATTTGCAAACGGTCATCTCTCAAGTCTCCATGGAAGTCGATGGTCACTTAATTACTGCGGCTCTTCAAACCAGATCCAGGTCTAATCTACGAGAGGCATAACTCTCAATCAGCGAAAAACATGACGGGAGGAATTCCCGCATAAGGAATCATTACAGTAACAGATATCTGCGCACGTTCACCGATAGTTTCAAGGGTCTTTCATTATTTCCACACCTGCCCTTTCCTCACTTGATTGACGGATCACAACATCAATAAACTACAGATCTCATAGACATTCCCAATCCCAGCTGATCCAATAATTACAAGTTCAATTGAATGCAGACAACTGAAATACAATTCGGCTATCCGTTGGGTGGGGGGATGCATCCCGACCCCCTCTGCATCCGCCACTGATTACACGTTTTACCTCTCTCCCTACGACCAGTACGACAACATTCATGACTTTCTCTTATTATCCTCAAAGTCTCATTTGAAACGCATTAAAAGTTGCGCTCCACACTTCAGCTTTTTAACCTGCTGTACTTTCAGCTTGATGTCATCATAGTTCGATTTCCGTACTTCAAATCAGTCAGTTGTTATTCTCTGTGCACCCCTGAGCTTGATTTTGATTTATGATGTACCATATCCCTCGTGATGTGAGAGCTTGAACTTTGACAAAACTTTAGATTGATGAGTTCAAACTTAGTGACTTGAACACTTGAAAATCTCGACTTTCACTTTCTTCACCATTTAAATTCACATGTCGATGTCCAGTACCTGTCAGAATGACCGCTTTGTACTTATGATCGGTTGACCCATCTTCTAACTGATTTCTATGAACTTCTTACCTGCTAGTTCTATCTACATGTAGCCGCACGCGTTATGTCACTTGCATACCTCACATATAAGCACGATTATCTTGACCCCCTCCGTTTTCAAATTTGTTTGAATTATACAAAAATTATCCAATCACCACAGAACTTCCGATACATGTACCTGAACGAATGAATTTCCTATCCATCTTATGATATTTTTTAAGCGATGTTGCGTAGTAAGTATCATCAGAACCCGGCTCTAATACTCTGTATGCGAGCACAATCGCTAGAAATTCTCTTTCTATTTGCGAGTAGCGTTGCTCAGTTGGAGTAGGAGTTCGCGATGCATAAAATACTGGCATATTATCCTGCAGCAAAACGGCACCAAAGCCTAGCTTGCATGCATCACACTGTAACGTTATTTTCGTCGTCGGATCAAAATATGCACGCTTCTGGTATTGTAGAATTCCGTTTCTCAATCTTTCAAACGCTTCCTTATATGCAGATGTACAATGAAAATTATCCATAAGAACAAGGTCTCTCAATGGCTTTGATAACGTACTGTAATGTGGTATGAACTGGCTGCCAACGTATGAAGCTAATCCCAGAAAACTTCGTACACTATCACGCGATTCGGGGAGATTCATTTTCCGTATTGCATCTAGTTTTTCCGGTGACGGTGAAATACCATTGCCATCTAATACGTGACCCAAAAAATCGATAGAGTGTTTTTGAAACTGGCACTTTTGTTTGTTTAGACCGATACCTTCTTCTTGTAGACGTTCCAGTACTTTCATAAGTAATGCATCATGTTCGGCTGATGTTTTGCCAAAGACTACCATGTCATCTATGTAGTGGAAGACTCCGTCCAAACCTGATAATATATCGCTCAATACTCTTTGAAATATTTCGTGCGCTGAGTTTAATCCAAAGCATAGTCTCTTGTATTTAAATCTTCCGACAGGAGTTGAAAAAGTCAATAGATGCTGACTTTCTTCAGCGATAGGAATTTGCCAGAAAGAATTTTTACAGTCCAGTCGGGAAAAAACTGTAGCACCAGAAATTCGTGAGCATAATTCATTAAACGTTGGTAATTGGAAAGTGTGTCGAACTACATTTTGATTCAATTTTCGCAGATCAGCACAAATTCTCAAATCACCGGACTTCTTGAACACTACGATTGTTGGCGCACACCACTCGCTTGGATCTTCTACTTTCTCGATTATTCCAGATTTCACCATATTGTTTAATTCTACTTTTAATTGATTGAAAAGTGCAGGCGGAACGCGTCGTGCAGGAGGTGCAAATGGTATTGCATTGTCCTTTGTTTGTATGCGATATTCGTACTTGCTGTTTAACGTTCCACTCTGGTTAAAAACTTAATCAAAATGTCGTAGAATATCGCCAATAGGATGACATTCACTATCACTTGAAATTGCTGCGATAGGTAGCGATAGTTGACTATCGATTTGAGCCAGCTCTTGTACAGTATGTTCATAAAGTCACTGTGCACCTGTTCTGAACAACATTTTGTCAAAGCAAACGCTCGTAATTATTAATCATAGATATCTGGCATCTGCACAGAGCCATTTACATGTTTCAAGAGGCGCAGTTGACTGGTTTATGACATTCAACATAGTGACCAGCGAGTTGAATATCAGTCACTTCGAAGCACCCGAGAGCTTGACATTGCACTTCCAAGCTAAGTGTGGTGTTGTCAATACAAGAGAGAATCTTCTTGGTCGAACATGTTTTCCGAGCCAATGGTGAATACACTGATGATGTGAAGAATGAGTTTTTAGAGAGATTTCCTACAACTGATTTGCCTCATCGAAACACTGTTAGGAATCTGATCAATAAGTTCAGAGAAACTGGCTCCGTGCACGATGCAACACGTTCAGGTCGACCAACAGTCTTAACTGAGCAGAAGGTCAATGTCATTTCCGAAGCTATGACTCATAGCCCAAGCAAGTCGATGCGTCGCTTATCTCAAGAAGTGGGTCTATCTCCCGGGGCGGCTCATACTGCTGTGAGAAAGAACATAGGCCTATATCCATACCGCATCTCTTGCCAGCATGAATTGAAGGATGCCGATCATGATAGGCGTCTTCAGTACTGCTTCTTTTTCAAAGAAAATCTGAATGGAAATGATGTACTCGATAAAACTTTCATTTCTGATGAAGCTTGGTTTCATCTTTCAGGGTATGTCAGTAGCCAGAACTCCCGAATATGGTCTAGCGAAAACCCGCACGAATTTGTTGAGAAGCCATTACATTCTCTCAAAGTTGGGGTATGGTGCGCCATGTCAAGAAGGCGAATAGTTGGACCAATATTTTTTACCGAGACTGTTACAGCAGAAAGATATTGTAATGAAATCATTGCTTCGTTCGTCAACGAATTAACTGACGATGAAAAAACAACTGCTTACTTCCAACAAGATGGAGCAACTGCGCATACCGCCAATTCCTCACTTCGATGCTTGGGTAAAATATTCCAAACTAGAATAATCTCCAAAGGAATTTGGCCTCCAAGATCCCCGGACTTGAGTGTCTTGGACTTTTACTTGTGGGGAGCGGTAAAACAGAAGGTCTACCGAAGCAAGCCACAAGATGTACATGAGTTAAGAGATAGCATCCGACAACAAATTGCCGCTATCAGTCTCGAAGAAATTCACCGAGTGTTTGAGAATATGAGACGTCGAATAGACCTCTGTATTCGTGAGCAAGGTGGACATTTTCAACAGTTTTTGTAAGATATAAATATACATTTTGTTATCACGTAGTAATTGATGTTTTTACAAAGGAACTTTATTATTCATAATGCCCTGGCAATCTATTTCTAAGCAACGAAATACTAAGCAGGGATTGAATTATTAGGTGCACAGTGACTTTATGAACGCACTGTATAATTCCCAATTTATGACATAGTTTACCAGTCAATAGAACTTAAGCATGGAGACTTGTAAGATCAACTGCATAGAAAGTATCAACAACTGTATGATTATTATAAGTTACTGAGCATGTAGTTGAACCCAACACTGTTATAGAAAAATTCCCCCATGCTTTTATGGATGCTGTAGTCGGATACAAGGGACGTTTGGGTAAGATATCGTTAGGTGTGACATTGACTTCAGCTCCGGTACCCACGATAACTTCCGTAATTCCATCAATTATTACATTGCGTTGAATTGGACAATTCTCAAAAGCGAATACTGAATATGGTGTAGCAACATTCTCCACTTGTGTCTCACCTTCTAAATGTATTTCATTGATTGTGGATTGCGAACGTGAACGACATACACGAGCGAAGTGGCCTTTTTTATTGCATAGCTTACAGACAGCATTCTTAGCAGGACAGTGGGGTGAATCTGCAACATGTAATGTAGAGGAGCATCGGTAGCACGTCTTCTTGTTGAAGTTTTTAGATCTGTCATTATCGTGCGATGAGTATTTTGGTTTCAACTCTTTATGAGGAAAAGGATTTTTCGGTTTCTTACCATAATTTGCTGCTGCACCTTTAGAAGAAAGTGCTCGTACAGTAAAAGGATGCACTGCTCCACGCTCAGCACGTGCCCGTTCAAATGACTCTGCCTTAGCCAAAGCGGTATCGAAAGTTAACGTGTCGGCAGATTCAGCAAGGAGTCGTTCTCCAAGACGATCATCTTTAATACCCACAACAAATATATCACGTAACATAACGCTTACGCTAGCTCCAAAATTACAATCCTTGGCTATTCGGCGTAAAGGGCAGGCGAAATCAGTGGCAGATTCGTTCGATAATTGCCTTGCCTCGTAGAATTGTTTTCGCAGTAGCAATACAGAAGTTCTACCTGTAAAATGATTGTTGAATTGATCTATGGCTTTATCAAAAGAATCTTTAGGATCTGGAATCCCGTCATAAATTGACAAACCGTCTGGTCCAATGCAATTAAAAAGTATAGGCAATTTTTGAGTCTCCTTGGCATCGACTATTTCCAGGTAATTCTTGAAAGTCCTTGAAAAGTATCCCCCAGTCGCTTGTTTTTGGGTTGCTTGGAAGTAATGGAGGTGGAATCAGAGAGCCAGATGCATGGGAAGAACTTGCAGTTAAACTTCCAGTCGTCGCCATAAATGTTGTGTAGTAAGTATCATCAGAACCCGGCTCTAATACTCTGTATCTGTATTTACGCATGAGTCATACAACCCGTACATGCCGCACTTGGACTAGTTCTATCCATGGCCCCCAGTACATATTCAAACTCAAACTTGAAGCATGCATAGAAATTATCCTAACATAAATGACAACATCACGATAAAAAGAAAATAGAAGTCATACATAGCAAAATTAAAGATAGAAAGTCCATCATCGTCATTGATAGCTGACGAGTGAGACCGTAACAACCGATTTGAGAGATTTAACTTTTCAATTTGAAGCTCTAGGGATGTCGATGGATCAGAACGTAGAAGCATGACTATTTCTACCTCAAGTAGCAACAATAATAATGAAGCGCATATATTTTCAAAGAAATGATGATAATTAGTTGAGTGATATCAGAAAGTCAAAGAGGTTGTTGCACAAAATTTGAAAAAAATCACAAAATAATACATGCATAACTGTCAAATTTGTTTCCAAGTTATGATTTAGATGGGAAGAAAGATTGTCCATACTTTTCAGTGCGAGTAAGTTTCATAGTAGTGACTTGATTGCGCATTTATGTAGTAAATTTGACGTAAGTGCTTTCATAAAAAGCCTTTTGCTATTTTTTTCTACCTTGCTGTCGAGGCTGTTTGGCTGAAACTATAATACTATGAGACTATCACGCGCACGTGAGACAATTTTTAAATATATCGACCTATTTGTTTCTTTTGAGTTCATTAATTCGAGTAGCCATTTTAGCTCAATCACATCGAAAACAGGCTGCGCGCCAATGTGTTTTGAGCTTAGATTAAGTTGTTAACATTATCATGAGTAACTGACAGCACGTTATTTCAACCTTAGGAAAACATCCCATAACTCCCATCGAAATAACTCACAAATACTAGTGAGAAAATCTGAACATCAAATCAATGTCACTTTCAGCAAAAGGCCTACTTTCATATTTATCGATAGCCTGATAGCTGAATCATCTTAAATAAAGTCAAAATAGTACTTCTAGTGGAAAAAATGTTTAATTGCATATTTACAGGAAATAAGATGCCGGTACTTAAAGAAACATTCTCTTCTAAATTTACAACCCCAACTAAAAGAATATTTTGATGAGACCTTCATTCGAACAGGTTCCGCACACGTGCAGCTGAAATCACTCATTCGCGCAGCGGTGACAACGCTGAATTTGGAAAATCTCATGAGGAAAATCGTAGATTTTAATAAGCGCCGCCCTCTAATAATCACTGCACTTAAAAGTGAATGACTGTAAATAAACACCTCGGCGTTTATCGGAGGAGATGCGGTAACTCCTTTTCTTACACATAAAATCTCTCATCATCTTACCAGCTCCTCCAAGACTCAAGGCGATGGCTTTCTCCAATTTCTCCTTCTCTTCTAATTCTGAGTTTTCTGGCGAAAGCTTCTCCACCTGGAATTGAAAAGATACATTTCAGGTGAAAATTGTTTATCATCAAAATTAGAATGTGAAGAGAACGCGCAAAGAACAAAAGAACTTATAGGACGTCACTAGGAAGTCATAGAAATTTCTTTCATAGGAATTTGAGCGACAATAACATTTATCTGATGTTTATTCTCAAAATAGAATAGGTGAAAATGGTTGGAACTCCAGCAAGATGAGGTCAATGACGCGGTAAAGATATGTAGGAATTTTAAATATCGTAAATCCCACTCAGTGGAATGCTTTCTGTTAAAAATGTCATCTAGAGAAAACTCAGGAGTTCGACATTTTGCTGATAAAATGACCTTAAATACTTGAGTTTCCTCCACATAGCTGAGGAGAGAGGCAGAGTGTAGAATGGGGATGTGGAACAGAACTGTTTTTAGATATTCGTAAATCTGTAGAAGAACTTCCCTTAACTATTGAATCGACATCTAATTATAACATTTCTAACATTTATAACCTTGACAACTGATGTGTGGTGGTGAGGGTTTGATCCTGCCAATTGACAGAGTCGCGTAAGTGGCTCGTAGCTCAGTTGGTTAGAGCGCAGGTCTAGTTAACCTTGGTCGTAGGTTCGAATCCTACCAGCCGCACATCTTTTGCATGGCAATTTGATCTATCGTTTATTTAATTTCATTGTTGTTAATTGCATTCACGACATGGTTTAAGATGCTTTGGTGGACAATCGATCCCCGCTACTTGCCTTAATGTCGGCGGTCACAATTGTGACGTGTTATTTATTCATTGATTATTATTGCCTTGACAACTGATGTGTGGTGGTGAGGGTTTGATCCTGCCAATTGACAGAGTCGCGTAAGTGGCTCGTAGCTCAGTTGGTTAGAGCGCAGGTCTAGTTAACCTTGGTCGTAGGTTCGAATCCTACCAGCCGCACATCTTTTGCATGGCAATTTGATCTATCGTTTATTTAATTTCATTGTTGTTAATTGCATTCACGACATGGTTTAAGATGCTTTGGTGGACAATCGATCCCCGCTACTTGCCTTAATGTCGGCGGCCACAATTGTGACGTGTTATTTATTCATTGATTATTATTGCCTTGACAACTGATGTGTGGTGGTGAGGGTTTGATCCTGCCAATTGACAGAGTCGCGTAAGTGGCTCGTAGCTCAGTTGGTTAGAGCGCAGGTCTAGTTAACCTTGGTCGTAGGTTCGAATCCTACCAGCCGCACATCTTTTGCATGGCAATTTGATCTATCGTTTATTTAATTTCATTGTTGTTAATTGCATTCACGACATGGTTTAAGATGCTTTGGTGGACAATCGATCCCCGCTACTTGCCTTAATGTCGGCGGTCACAATTGTGACGTGTTATTTATTCATTGATTATTATTGCCTTGACAACTGATGTGTGGTGGTGAGGGTTTGATCCTGCCAATTGACAGAGTCGCGTAAGTGGCTCGTAGCTCAGTTGGTTAGAGCGCAGGTCTAGTTAACCTTGGTCGTAGGTTCGAATCCTACCAGCCGCACATCTTTTGCATGGCAATTTGATCTATCGTTTATTTAATTTCATTGTTGTTAATTTCAACTATTTCAGCAATTTACAACTAGTTACTTTATTACCGCATTTCCTTTGATAAACTTCGCGGCGTTTATTTACAACCGACTGCTTTTAAGTGCGGCGCTTATTAAAATGCGCGATTTTCCACACGACATTCTTTCAAATTGAATGACAGCATTTATTAAAAGTTTTGCTCATTTTACGGAAAATTATCAACAAGAGCTGAAAACTAATCTAGCAGGTTTCTTGTTGCATCACCGATTCATTCATTGTCGGCAAGACGCGGTGGTATCGACGCTGATTGAACACAGTATGGAACTAATTTCTTGGAACTACCGATACCTGTTTCCCCTCCCATGGTCACTCAAAGACCATAGCTCACACACAAAGCTTGAGCGTGATGAACTATGACATGCCTTGGTGCTCAACGTTGCGATATACCGTATATTCTCTAATAGAACCCTTGTCAGACTCAGAAGCATCTTATGGACCCTGTAGCCCATACACAAACATCCCGTTATTGCTGTACAATTGTTCATGTACCTACTGTACACCTGGTAGGTATTCATATACACGACATGACGATTTCATAATTAGTGGGCTAATAGTGACACAGTGACTTCTACATGTAGTTTCCTTTTCCATCTTTAATAATGTACCGGTGTGTACCGGTATACTCGTACGCACCCAGGTATCACAGGTAGGCTTCCCTTTTTTTGTAATTCCTTGTAGCGAGTGAGTTTCTATGACTGACGTATTACACGGACACCAGAAACAGAAAATAAACAAAAGATTAAAGAGAAGAAAGATAAATACGAAGTTTAGTGTTGAATAATGATGTCAGAGTAAGTATGCTACACTACTCAAGATATCAGGCGTATGTAAGAAATATGTAAACTACGGCATACTGTGCTAGTAGTAGCGAGCGCCGTCATATAATAGGCCGGTATTTTTATGTAGGTTCACCGAATGTTGTGGTTGATATCGTGTTTTTACCGATACATTTTTAACTTAACTAAATAGAACTCGGGCCTCTAATAAAAACCGGGTAAGAGCAACATGAATTAATACAACCCACCCCCGGGTTATATTAGAAGATATACGGTATCAGCAGCCGGAGACAGAGACCTCTTCTGACGGCTACCATTATCTAACAACTTGTAGGCTAGGCTACTTTTTAGAAGAAGGTTGAGTGTGACGCTTTTATCATGTGACTTATTCTATCATAATATAGACTGCACCACCAGGCAGCATCATTGTGCATTCCAGTGTCGTTTGATGACTAAGTATTTTTTAGTTCAATGGATGTTATAATGTACTACTAAGTACTTTTTTCGGGGTTTCTTGATATAATTGTATTAGAGGGTGTCGATTATTTAAAAGTTGACCTCTCAGCTGCGGTGTTTATTAGAGGAAATACGGCAGCAAGAGATTTACAATTAGCATATTAGATAAAATTTCCTCGAGTGCCGTTTATAATGAAGTCGCTAAGATTGCTGTTTGGTAGTAACAAATTTCGCTTAGCCGTTCAAGAATTTATTAGTCGAATAACAACTTTCTTCAATCATAGCTTGAGGGAAGAAGGCGAAGCAATGTACAAAGGTGTTCCTTAGCAAAAGATGAAAGGACTCGAACCTACGAAGCAGCAAAATTACAGAAATTCCCAACCCGTTACTCTTGGTCATGGAGTCTAGAAAGGGCAATGTGAACAGAAGGAAATGCAGTCGTGCAAGTAATGCGATATATACGCACGAAATTCCAGTAAACTTATGAAGTTAGTGCGCCTGCAATGATCAACAACAGCTACTTGTTGCAAACACAATGTAAACAGAATAATTAAATATTGAGTTGCATCGTCAGTTGAAAAATGGGAACAGACCTAAATAGATGCAATTTCATCCGATATCAGGAATCATCAGCAGGCCCAGTTCACATCTCACAACATCGACAGAAGTCTCTATTTAAGGTTGCAGCCATGCCCGGGAAAATTTGAGATTTGCAATTAGCAAGGTAGCGAAATTTTGACGGGCATTCATTAAGTATCACTTCAAGCACACTACTGTCAAATCGCCTAAGTTAGAGCGTCTGAAATAATTAATAAATGCTGATTTTGTTCAAACAAAGCTCTCTTCAAAAATATTCCACCTTTGCATTAACAAGTGTGCTGTGCTTTGTATGTTGTGAGGGCGAATTTTATTTTGCAGCTTTGGAATTTCGTTTGAATAGCGCTCTTTTCTTGTATACGAATACGACACTGAACATTGTCAAGAATGTCACATTGGAAAAACTCGTTGAGACGCCAACTTTTATACGCATGCAAAAAGAAACGCATAAGACAGATCTTCATCTGAAATATCATTACTCATATTTCCATCAGCAAAACAAAACTTTGAAATGCCGCTGTCATTCACATAAGTAGAATGAATGGTATGAACCGGCCATGGGAACAAAACTGATAGAAAGAGTGAAATGAATTCTCTTGTACTCACTACAACAGTGAGTATTCGTGAGTCTCGTTCGCCAGAGTGCACGAAACTCACTTGAATTTTCAAAGAACCGAATATTGACTTAAATAATGTAACAAATCCGAATTTCACGGGTTACCAGGGATGCATAACTCTAACCCGGGGGTGAACACTAACCCGGGAAACCCGTGACGGGTTTTGAATTAAAAAAACCGACCCGGGTTACTCGGATTGCAGTCCTTACATGCAACTAAGAGATCGCGCTCAGATAGCACAGTAGCAAAAAATAGTCAGGATTCTGATACACCTTGTGCCTAATCTATAGGTCCCTCTGTGTCCCTTACTCCCTGATTCGAACGTCAGTGCAAGACAGAGCAGCAGGATGTGCAGTTCTTCGGAGTTGCAATGATTGTAAAGGTGAAGTTCAATGTCTCTACCTTTGAATCTTTGTTCGGGGTTAGACTTGAACGCTGCGCTGATCCATGTCATAACCACTGAGACACGGACGGCTATCGGCTCTAAATTGAAAAATGCTGTAGCAAGTGCATACATGTCAAAATACATAATACGAGTATAAATCATCATGTCAAGGCCAATGTCACGGGTATGATGTCGATAATACGATGGTAGAAAAAAGCAATCCATCTTCAAAGATATTTAAGTTCTGAGTGCAATGACGCTATGAATTTCTCAATTATTTTTACCATTGTTGAGTGAAATTTGAAAAATCTTTTTGAAAATGAATCAATGACCTTTGTATGTACAATTTAAAAGTCATCAAAAATTCTATGATAGTAAATCACTTTCGATAAATAATTAATCGTCAGATGATCGGTAAAGATGGTTATTATTAACATATCAATAGCTGTGTTCATCAATATAATGAACATAACGGCGAAATAGAAAGAAATGAAAAATAGAAGAAACTTAAGTCCAATGTGCAAAATTTTAAGTCAAATAAGGCGCATATTTTCTACTATATGAGACAGCAGGATGAATTTTATGAGACACAGAATCTCGCATTTTGATTTTTGTGGACGATGTTGAATTAGCGGTGAATTGATGTGTCATTTAGGAGAAGTCTAGTCGTCATCCGGGGAGCACATAATGTTGCCGAGTACATAATGCATGTACATTGTACATGTAAATGACTTATTCCAAATTCGTTTGTAGAGAACTCTGAGGCCTCTAACCACTAACGAATTTTTTTTTTATGTTTTCTATTTTCCAATTCAAATGCACTAAGTTTCATAAAATTGGCGTCATCTGACTAGTTTCAATTCACTATTATCAATTTGCAACTGAAAAAAATCAGATTTAAGGGATAAGACCCTATATTTTTCATTGCATTGTACATGTCATGACCTGCGGTTATGATTAGACTCTTAGTGCTCAACTTATTTCATGTTTATCGCTTCTTGTTACAGATAGACTTACATGTAAATCTTGTTCGGCAGTTGCGGCTTGTCTATTGCGACACCAGAAAAGGCAGTGTGAGTACTGAGCTCTCGTGATTTATTTTTCCTAGGATCTTAATCCCAGGATAACGGAATTGATGCGATTTTAGGAAAGTCAGAATCCGGGATTCAGTCAACCTGGATGTACCTAATGTTATAAGCCGCCAACGATTTTCGATATTTCTTCCTAACCCTGACACACACTAACTATTGCATGATCTAATAAGATAAAATATGCGAAAAACAATGTTTATGTTTGTGCATGCTACAACTACCTCACGATAACAACAAAATAATGCTTGCCATTAGAGTTCGATGATTCTTCTATTATTTATAACTGCATTTTGTCTTTTGACCTGAGACTGCTTCAGTTTTCGCTTATTTAGGTTCTCTATTTCCTCTGTGAGCTGACGTTTTCTTTGCAATCCTATTTCGATCTGCGAACTGGCACGTTGAAGAGCCACTTGGTCCAGAGGTTTCATCAGAAATTCTTGCAACCTTTTGTTGCCCTCATTGACAGTTTCCTCTGCTTCTTCAATACCTTTTCCTTCTGAAGAATTTCAGCATCAATCTCAATGACCGATAACTCTTGTGATACACAATCACTGTCACTGCGTGATTTGTTTTCATCATGAGATTTCAGTCTTCTCTTTAACTCTAAATCGCTTTCTTATCTTTGCTTGGATTGCTTGACACTTGTCAGTAAAGATCGATTGATTGGGCAGTTCTTCAGTCCACCGACGCGAAGCAAACTATCTTTGACTCGTCTGATAGCTACCGAAGTATCGTCCGATAAGCTGGAGCCGTGTGACTGAAGAATAGCTTTGTTGGTTGAGAAGCCCTCCTCTGGTCCGGAATTGCCATGACTCAATGTCAAGATACATTTGATAGCTTCCAATTGAGGAATCCTCCGAGTTCCACTTTCATCCTCGATGAGCAAAACTCAGTTCCGCATTGCTTTGAGTTATTTTCTGTTGATACAAGATCTACCCAACTTTGTTCCACTTTCCAGTATGAAATTTGAGGACGATTCCTTGATGATGCGTTGTCATTACCGATGACAAACCATTCTTTAGGAATAGATTCCATCTGATACAGGCGCCACTATTGGCGCACCATGTCACATATGTCTTCAGAAGAGACACTTAAATCAACAGCAAATACCTTCTGAAGATGATTCTTCATACAGCGAGTTGTTGCAAGTACAAGTTTTGAAATGGCTGGCAACGACTGTGAATCAAGCTGTTTATTGGGATGCAAGCACTGTGCATCTAAATTTCAGTACTGAAGATAAAAGAATAGAATTCAGTTTCTTTTAGTTTTTTTCGGAAGAGGTTGTGTTTATATGAAGAATTTAGGAAATAATTCTGTTATTTAGGTTTTCAGGTTGAGTGGGAGGCCTGAACTCTGTACTTCGTATAATAATGATATTTAAGCGGAATTACAAACTCCAAAGATAAACTCAAGAGAAGAGAAAGACCAAGATCGTTTTGAATAAGAAACTATAATCATATCTCTATCTTATATGTTGATCTCTAAAACCATCCTATCTTGCACTTCGGTTGTCAACCTCAGTCATCTATACATCTTTTCCTAATGACATATTGTCAATATGCTTTTTATAACGATCGAGTGTCTACAAAGCAATATTTTTGAAATTCAATGGTTTGAATATTGAAGATGTTTGAATGTTGAAAATCAATAAAGCTGATCTCCATTTAATCCTCTGATGTGGACTGAACAGGAGCAAAATTCTCACTAAAATAGCTATGTTTTTCATTTTTACTTCAAATCCGTCTGTATTCAGGTCTCCGTGGCAAAGTGGCTAAGTACTTGGCCCAACGATCTATTGGTCCAGAGTTTGAGCCCCGAAAGTGGATGTCTCAAGGAAGGGCATTCGGACCAAAAGATGCCAACGCTCCAGATTAAAGTCTGGCTAAGTCAGCAACGTCCAAGCCCCCAATAAGGGGAAGTAGTGACGTTAAACAGTAGAAAAATCAGGTGCGTAGAAAGTCATTATGGGAGAGATCAAATTGCCGTCATGTTATTAAATTATTGTAAAATTATGGTATAAGCCCTTATATGTAGATAACGACATTTCGCATAATATTGATGAAAACAGTAAAGGTTTGTTTTCAAATCGAACTTGCCAATTGCCAGGAAGCGGAATCCGTGTTGTCCCAGATCGTCATTTCTGCTGTAAAATCGCAAGTGATTTTGCCCAATTTTATTCCGACGTATTGAAAGAGTGATTCCACTACATTTATACATAAATGCAACAATCTTATAAAGGTACAAAAGACGTATAGAAATTTTCCTAAATGGAACAAAGATGCGCGCATACACGTATGATAAGCATAAGCCCTTCGACAACATTCTGTTTCAATCATGGATGCGGAGTACTATCAATTTGATAGGACTCCGACCCCGGGTGGCAAGTACATATAGCCTAGTTTTTTGAAAAACTGGTAACTTACATGATATATCATTATAGGCTTACCTGAACCTATCTTTGGTGATCATTGCTGTATCAATTATCAATCATTTTCGATGAAAGTTGGTCAAATGTCGATTTAAGTTGGATGCATGCGACTCGGCTCCTCCCATCTTCTTGATGTGTGCTTCACACGGGTTTTCTCCAGTCTCTACCAGGCAGGAAAATCCTCCATCCTTCTCCAAAAAATATGAGTACACTTTCGATTTTAATATCCGCTTTGGAGGAGCCATCACACACGATTAACGTGAGGGTAAGAGGTAATGTTCTCAAACAAACTAGTATTTTACTTTTGTCTTTGATGTGACCTTTGGCACGCAGGTGTGATCGAGGCTAGGAAGGCTTGTCTTCTCTACTGAATCATCGAGTGAAATGACAATCCTTTTTTCACTATCACGGTTCATTCCCTCAAATATTACAAGCCTTGCATGCAGCAATGTCTCTGTACTTTTGTTTGACGGAGAAAGTTGACATCAAGACAGTGACAACGATGCACGAGAATAAATAATTTATTTGTATTATATTTCGGGTCTAGTTATAAGTCGGAGTCCAATCATTTGATAGGACTCCGACTCCAGCAAAAATTATAGGACTCCGGGACTCCGTATCCCTGGTTTCAAAAGATGCTTTAAAGTTCATTGATTTTCATTTAGTACAACAGCGTTTTCTAAGTGACATCAAGAATGACCCCCTGAGCTGTATGTTTGTACATGCATGGCAATGATGAAGAAAGAATGATGACATTTCACTAGCTTGTGCTCGAAAGAGAAATGTGCGGTGCCGAAATTACTTGCATGCGCACATATCAGAATACTAAATGATCGCGTAAGTCACAGGCAAAAGGCTCTATAAGCGACCTCTTCTTTCTGTGAAACTGAAGTCAAATGGCCAATTAGACCAAATAGAAAATCGATGATTTTCAGCGCTGGAAAATACGCATTTTGCATGATTATTCATCAAAGGTCCCGCAAGAATTTCAAAGTTTAATTTGACATTTCAGATCATTTCAGACAAATCGTCAATTATTAATTCCAAAACAAATTTGAAAATATGTCCCCGCATTTGATGTGATTTTCAATCAACTGAAATATTTTTACAAAACAGATTCCGAAATATGTTGGTTTTCTTTCTTCCTTTGGTCAGCTATTTATATCCTGATTGTCGATGGAAAAGTATTCCTTATTAGGAAGTTTGAGTGCAGGTATATCAATCCTGAGGTCGAAAATATTCAATTTCAGTCGATTAGCTAATGGATGAATAGTTTATCTCTTTCCCTATATGGAACAGCGTGTACTAATTTCCAAATAAGCGGATAAGCCCAAAATCACGTGTTTTAAAATCACGAGGTCTAGAAATAGAAATTGTTGCGTAATAATGTTGATGTGATTATCAATGTTGATCTCAGGAGGGACCTGTTATTCTAAGTAGTCGTCAGTGGTTTCGTATATCACTGACAATTTCATCACATAAAAAGTCAGTTCTTATTGTTGGTGAACGGCATTTCCAAATTCTGTTGCCAATCGAGCGACTCTGTCCTGTCATCACCTCTTTGGATATCAGCATCAATCTCTGAATAGAACAAATGACCAGCTGCTCGATTTCAGCAACAGAAGTCATGCCAATGAATCTCTCAGGAAAATATTGGATTCTTTCAGACAAAATGTGTCCAGGTAATGCATCTATCTGAATGATCTATGATAATTAGCGGTAATCTGAAGGCACCGTTCAATCTTTTACAGACAGAAATATCTAATCGTTTCTCGCAGTTAAGTGGAACATTCTATTGAATAGGAAATCGCCCATTTTGCCCACTACAGGCCTAATTTGAGCTCACAAATAAGTTGCGGTTTTGGGTTGATTCGACAAAACACAGAATTATATGTCAACTTAAAATTCGAAATTTTGAATTCCTTTTTTGATGCTTCAAAATTCGACTAACATTTGATTATGAATCATTTTTGTCAGTTTTTCTCGAAGTTTAAAGCGTTGGGGCCCAGTTTTTTCTCAATGAAGAAACTTATTTTTACTTGATCGGTATGAAATAATGAATTTAGAATGAAATCTGCATAATTATAATAGACTTAAAATAAAGTTTTCTATCTAAAGTAAAACAATACACGGTAATAAATTCAAAAAATCCAGGAAACGGAAGATACTAAAATTAAACAACTGCCATGGTGGGAGATCGTGTAAATAACCAGGTTGCTTAAAGTCAAGAGCGTTGAATATAAATTAATACTGATAGCATACAGCAACTTATGCCAGTACAGAGTAGGAAACGTAATACATATAATGGCTAGCCGACCCAACTTTAAAGGGATGGGAATTGCATTAAAACTTATAATCATTTTACTTACAAAGAAAAACTAAAATGAGAGCTCGGCATGAGACATGACGAGAAGCTGACCGAAAATTATGAATGGTGAAAAAGAAGAATTATAAAATTATCTAATTATTTTAATTCAATTGATAAGCTCAAAACCCAAATGTCTGAAAACTGCATGTCTTGAAACTGATCATGATCACATCGGCTTCTGTTTGAATTCGCTATCGACGAGCTAAAAAACGTAAAATACCGAGTTGATTTGAACGCATTCCGTGAAGGGCACAAATATAACCATGACTTGAAACGTTTACGATCGATAACTTGTTGTAACCATAGTTACCTTCAACTCTGAAGCCAAAATGCTGAATGGGAAATTAATGCATGTCAGACATCTGTTAAGGTACCATTTGACATACGTTATAGAATTTTGGAAAATGTTTCTGAAAAATCTAGCGAAATAAAATATCGTCAATCTGTCATGTCGATCTCTTTGCTAGGTGTTTTGTCTTGTGAGCATGTGTCACGTGCGAAATATATGTCTTTGTTATTAATATTTTGTCATCTACTGGTTCATTTTTCAAATCACTCGTAAAGGAAAGCGGCGATCCATCTGACGCCAGCCATGCCGGTCACACAACTGTTGAATAGGTTTTCCATGATGTTAGGATTTTATCTTCTTGTTGCTGACCACCTCCGCGATGGAAGCGTAACTGATCCAGGCGGCCTTCCTTCTGCGCGCCAACTCGCGGCCGTTCGTATGTTCCATGATCAGTTCTTGACCGAGATAGACATAGCTGTTGACCTGTTCGATCGTATGCTGGCCAACAGTGATGGTGCTGTTGGTGACATGAGTGTTGCACATCCACTTAGTCTTGACCATGTTGATCTTCAGTCCGACGGCAATGCCCGCCAGATCGAGCTCGAGGAGACGCCGCTGTACGTCCACTACCGAGTGGCCGACCAATGCGATGCCGTCGGCAGCAGGTGATTGAGCCAGCATCCATTAATCTTGATGCCCGTATCTTCCCAATCGAGCTGTCGAAACACGTGCGCGAGGCAGGTATTGAACAGCTTGGGTGAATTGGAGTCGCCCTGCTTGACACCTCGGCCGATTCCAATGTTTTGGCCTGGTGAACAAGGTGATCTCATTCAATTTTCTGTATCATGGTGATCTCATTCAAGTCTTTGTTCAATTCCTGTAGCATTACGATTGATTGAAAGTAATTGAATCATGTAAGAATTGATTCGATGAATTTGTGCATTGAATGTACTAAATAAAAAGTATGAAAAGCAGCAAAATTTCTGTTAAATAAAATCTTATTAAGCGAATTACCATAGGAAATTGTTTAGGAATGAGTGCATTAGAAACTCATTAAGTAAGCATCCGTGAAGCGAGCGGTAACTCTGGGAGAACACTGAAGTAAAATTCGTATTTGGATCCTGTAGTGCTTTTTGAAATTTTCATTCAGCAATTTTTTAAAAAAATGGTAAGTCTATAAAAATGACACCAAATCACGGCAGATACTGCAATAAAAACAAAAATAAGGTCATTGGTTGGGATGATGAGGTCGTTCAGTATGTGGATAAAATAACTATGTCTTAAACGAAAAGTTTGAAGTGGTTGAAAGTGGTCTCCGTGGCAGCGGTTAAGTACTTGGCCTAGCGATATTTCAGTCCAGAGGTCGATTCCCGAAAGTGTCATCGGAAGTCTTCAGGAAGAGCATCCGGTCTAAAAGATCACAACATTGTCCACAACATCTGTCAACACCGTCCAAGATCCAGGGTTGCCGTGGGTATGGGGATTCTTCGGGGATTCCCATGGGTATGGGGTGCGTATGAGGATTGAGGCCATCCCCACAGGTCCCATAGGGCTTCTATGGGGATTCTGTGGGGATTCTGAAGATTTTTGACATTCACTAGAAGCAATCAGAACTGACATCATATCACACAATCAACTGTGATGTTGAATTACAAAGTATCACGTAGCCTACTCATCTCACCACTTAAAATGCATGAAATATCATGCTGATCATTTTCACATTAGTAACACACGTTCAATAATTTTGAATGACTTATAATGATAGTTCCAGGGATGTCAAGGACGTCTGAAGTGGAAGAATTCTGTAAGTCTCCTTTGCTGCAGAGCCGAATGGAGACTTACAACACAAATAGTACAATATATATAATAATTACAAACTAATTACGATATAGAAGACCTGTTGGGTCTAACCCACAAAGCAAGACACATGAAAATGTTGAATGATTTTCGTCGGATACATGAACAGTTGATAAAGATTTCTCACACCAAATCATTCTACTGCATCAGATTTTCACTTGTCCACGACTTGTCAGAACTTTCACTTTCATCTGATAGGCATCCTTAACTGCACACTTAAGTGTACCTCAATAAATGGTTCATTGTGCTGCATTTCATCATCATAGACAAATGGGTCAACATCCTCCCAATTCTTGTGCAATAATTTGATGACATGAGTGGTCGAGAATATCAGGATGATTTTCGTCGAAGTCTTTATTCATAATAGTAGATTAGATTGATTCAAAGTTTTTTCCTTCACCACGTGAAGGCCTATATAGTCGATTTCTACTGCGAAACAATTCTAGACTTGAGATGCATAAAGGCCAAACTCGCTTTGACATTTTACTTCTTTATCGGCACTAATGTGGATAGAATTATCAATGATTGTTAAATTATATCAATTAACGAATATTAAACGGGAATATTCACACATATGAACATGGCATGATCCAATGAGCAATAAACAATGGCTATAACACACATTGGTAGACCGCAAACATATAGTGAAGGGCTAAATAAAACTTTTGACAGGTGACTTTTTTGTGATAGAGTGACCATTTTGAAGTACTGACAGTGTAGCAGCATGTGAATATTTTTTATTTATGTTCAACCCTGTCTTTGTATGTTGATGAACTTCCTATTATTTAAAAATAGCACCACTACAAGCAACCAAACGAATGGAAAACTCACATTGGGAACCCCAAATACCAGCTTACAGGACAGCCCAGGATTATACGGATTCTCACAAATGGAACATGTGAAACTCGTATATAATCTATCAAAACAGCCAAATACATGCACTTAAAATTATTTGCAGTAAAAATCGAGTCTTCACGAAAAGCAGCTGACTAAAAATATTGTGTGGACATTAAGGTCCTTCAGGACTTAAGCTAACAGTTAAAATGTCAATACTCGTATATTGATAAATATTCATGCTTGCTTTTTTGAAATATGTTGTACTTAATCACGATTGTCTACAGCGAGGAATTTAAGTATAGTTCTTTTGAAATGAGTGTGTGCATATTTCATGAGAATGCTTCGCATAACATGTACACTACACATTACATGTAATGTAAGCTTAGGTTTGATTTTACTTGATGTAGACTAGTTGCTTAGTGTTATAACAGAGAACGGTAAAAGGCGAATATAAGAAATATCGAAATTTCAAAATAGCGTACTATGCAATGCTCGAGTGTTGTGCAGAACTAAATACATACTCGTATTAATATTTCATCGCAACATTTTAATAAGGCCATGTTTCCTTTAGTCTACATGTATAGCTGTTGAATTTTTATACAAATGTGTCTCCTTTAAGGGAGCAGTAATGCAAAAATTGTACCCTTAAAATAATCATGTAACAAAATGAAGTAGGATCAACATGGTCAATAACTAGGTTAAGTGAACCAAAAATCCAAAGTGAGTAAAAGATGAAGTTTGAAAAGCACAAGCTGATCAATAGCCGATTTGTTATAAAACCAAAGAAAGAAAGACAATGTCGTCATACTATTAAAAAGAAACATTCGAGATAGAACTGCGTTTACGGTAGACGACGTTATGGCAGTTTTATGGAAAAAGGAAAAAAGAGTGCCATGTTTCATGAATCATTTAAGAATTAAGAGCGGAATGAAAAGAACCTATGTAAACTGTACGTGTAAGCTGGCAGGCAGCAGACGACAAAAACTTACGAATCAGTAGAGATAGATAAAGAACACTTATCTGCTAATGCAACTAAATGATTCAAGCAAATGTAAATTTGAGAGTCAAGTACGTGTGCATTGAACGAGCATCTAGTTAAATTTTCGGTACAATAATTTCTAGGTGGCAAGTCAGAATCAAGGCTCAATAATAATAGAAAATGGGCTACTACAATTTTAAAGAGCAATAGGCCTATACCGAAGATAGAAAAGAAAAGTCATAAAAGTTACAACACGCAGTCGGTGACTTTCTTCAAGGACTGCCATTCCACATCTCTAGAGTCAAATACGACCTTCGGATCGTTGAATGATGTGCAGAAGTTCCACTGAGATGGAGATATTGGACATCAAGTATTCTATGCGAACAGGAGCAACATGTCAATCAGAAGCCTATTCTGTGGGGGCGTGGGGATTCTGTGAGGATACCCACAGGTTTTTCTGTAGGTATGGGGTGGGGTGGGGATTCAAAGATCAATCCCCACGGCAACCGTGCCAACATCCCGGTAAGGGGGAGTACTAACGACAAACCATTTTTTCACATAAACGAAAGGTTTCATAACTCTACCTCAGTGAGGTAACCCTCTTGCACTTCTGATTGCGAATGGTAGACATATCATGTATTTATCAGACAATATTATATTAAACAATATATCATTTGATCTTCTCTATCTATCATTTCAACATAGCGAATTGGTTATTTGAATGGTGAATAAATTGAGGATTTCCGGGACACAGTGGTCAAATGAACAGCGAGCGCCGATAGTCATAAAGGTAAGGAAGTCATTAGGAAACACATCAAATCTCTATTAATCTCCGTGAAAGTCTCTATAGTTCTGATATTTCATTGGGATAAAATATCCTTAAAAAGGAAATTATAAGACATAATAAATCTACAAAAAGCATGTGAATATTCAACTTCAAAATGGAGTGCAAAAGGAATTACTTCTATGAAGGACAGTTTCACTTACATACGAGTCTGCGATGTATGATCCAATAAAGGATAATATCAAATTGTTTATTCTTCTTCTAATGAGAATTTTAAAGCCAATATTGAGTGTGGCGCTCTTTTTAATTAAATCGCTAAATTGTCGCTTTGATGGAGTTTTCATTGCTATTTACTCAACTAGAAGTCTTCAAACATAAATTAGCAGCTCAACGGACAAGTAAATAACAGGCGCCTTTTTTCTCAGAGCAAATTTTACATTTAGTGAATTCAAACATCCCATATCTAATTTTCCTGTTAAAAGATCACAAGGCGATAATTAAGTTGTGAGCGAGAGGAATTAAAATGAGTTTTTAGACTATCAAACAAATATAGTACGGCAGACGAATTGCCACTACAATTTCACGACTCCTGTGACACTATGATATCGGCAATACGGTGTACTATCTATCAGCATCATAGCTAAATAAGCTTATTGATCTTGATGTTTAAAGACCCCTAAGAAACGGAAGTGTAATTTCAAAACGTCAATGCTACGCTAGAATTTGCCCAAAATGTAAATACAAGAATACGTACTCTTTATTACCTTTGACCTGCGGGCTGCGGCCTCAAGGCGGTGAAAAGGTGAACGAGTCACAAGAGAGCCTTTTTCTTTGTCGAAAAGGCTTGATATCGGCGGTTTATGGCTGTGCTCCGGCTAACCATGAGCTTCTGAAACTCATATTTTAAGAAATTTTTGTTCTTACTTGTAGCTTGTTTATATCTCTACATATGTTTGTTAAAAAGTGTGGACGTTCAGAGTTAACACCAACCCTGGCCTCCTGGATGTGAAAAGTCATATGTATCATGTCGATGAGTTGGGTTTCATATTGGGCATTAATTGAACATTTGTGATAAAACTTCCTATTCAGTGGTCTTTGTGACTTTTTGTTTTCGCGCAGCTTCAAACTATTCATGAAAAATCGTTGAATTTGGACAAGTGGAAAGTCAAAATTGAAGATCTTTGTTTGAAAAGTACTTTTTTTTCGAAGATTTGAAATTTGCCATTTTTTGCAAACATTTAATAACGTTCAACAAAGCGAGTCGATTTTCATTAGTGTACAGTATTTTACAAATATCAGGCTATGAATTTTGTCATAATCATCTATTAAACCAAAGAGAAAAATAGAGTACACTGTTCAACAACAGAACTTCCTAGAAGGCAAAATTCCGGCCAAAGCCAACACAGAGCGTTTCAGTTTTAGATGTGTTTACAGACATTTGATGACCATGGCAACATGATTCAAAATTATCAATTTCAGATTTCACAAAATATAAAGTACTTGACTGATCTGTCCACAAGGTTTACATCGCCAGCATATTTGATTACTTTGACATCTGTATCACATGACTTATAGCTGGACAGACTTTCTGGTATCTTTGACAATGCCATATAAAATGCATCATAAAACAAATCTACACATTTTTCAACGTCACGACAGGAAAGCAAGACAAACCAATCTGTCGACTCCAACTCTTTGTGGAAACGCATGATATGAGAATGACGCAAATCAAGAACTTTATGATAGTGGACTGTTGGTGGATTCGAAGAACAGTCTTTCGAGACAAAAACAATTGAATGGGCATTCCTAGCATTGCCAAGAGGAGGAACAGTTGACACATCAAAACCATTGACATTATTATCATAGCAAAAGAATTCATCCAAAGTTGCGTCACCGAATGTAGATACAGTAAAAAGATTAGTCATATTATAATGATTGAACAGAAACCTCATGTCGTACCAATTTAGGTCACCACAGATATGCAGATCACCCTCCGGGTTGACAGATAAGATGTAATCAAAGCAACCAATGAGTCTACTTGACTAGCAGACACTGTTAAGGTATGAGGCCAACATTTTGCCTATAGGTGTCAATTTTTCATCTCATCAAGTTGGCCCTTTAGGGCATTTGCATCAATTCATGTATGTATATTACAATTAACTGAATATCCTATCATTTTACTGCTGATTTCTTAAGAATAATTATTTTAGCATTGATCCTTAAGTTGATCATCCATTTATTTGAGTAGAAAAATTTCAGCACGTCACTACTGCATTTAACTATCAAAGTGTAATATAATTTCATCTGATTTAACAAGCGTATGATTGATTGCATTCTCCAGAAATCGGTTATTATATATTATTATTTATTATATGTTAGGCTGGTCAACAGCATGAGTTTCTATATGGAACGAGGCCGAAAACTTCTCAGAATGATGTTCACCCTAAACTGAGTGCTATCCAGGTCCCTTTTTCTGTGTTTTCTTCTGATTAACTGACAAGAGCTAAGTATAGAGCCATAAATTTTGGCATGGAATGTCTTCACGTCATGTAGTCATGTGTCAATGTACCTTTTTACATTGTTTAACACATGTTTAGAAAGCATCTTAGTATCAGTAAACAACCACAATTATCACATGTTCGCATACATCATCAATCGGAAGTTGTTGTTAGCATCATAATAACGCATACATTTGATACGAAATGACCTGCCAAGACATTTCATGCCAAAACTTATGACTGCAAACTTTGCATTTCTCACTTCATCAGAGAAAAATAATAAAATCTGTCATTTCTACCAAAAACCTTAATCTTCCTCCCTACCCATTGGATTTACATTGTGTTCTTTGAAACTGTGGGACGGGAAGAACTCAGCAGACGCTCAGACCCGTAGTAGCCATACGGTGAACACAATTGTGAATAGGGGTCGCAATACCGGACCACTTTTACAAAACCGGTATTACCGGTTATAAAATGAAAACACAAAAGTTTACATTATACATTTATATTTAGCGCATATCTTTTCACATCGTGTTGAAGGTAGCGAATGTACTAGGTATATAAATGCGTTATGTTAAAAGTAGTGACAGTCGTTTATTATTAAAATTTTCTTTCTGATAAATGTTTCAGCGACTGAACCACAAAGCATCTAGTATTTTGTATGACAGCCGGTCGGGATGCCAAGCCAATATGGGAAAACACTCTCTGCTTCCACTAAAGACGATGGAATGTTGAGAAGACAATCATAGAAGTTGAAGATGAAATTTGAACATACCACTCTGCTCTGTGGATGAAATTTCACTTGATATGACTGAACTGAAATCAGCACCGTCATCTTCGGATGAATTTTAGTGCAACGATTCTGAAATTGCTTTCTTCTAGATGTTCATTGTCTTCATCACTTGTGATGATATCTTCACCTTCTCTGCTTCTTCAGAAGATTGACGATCGATCTTAGAAATGACTGGATTATCCTCTGCTTTGGTGCAATTCAATCTCTTATTCAGTTTTCAAAACAACATGTCTTCACAACATTACTCTTGTTTAGCATGGATTACGGGTTGTGAAAATATTGTAACATAACCGATTGATTTGTGCAGTAACTTTGAAGTATTCTAGTTTCGATAGCTCTTTTAATTTCTTTAGCATTATTTGTCAGCAAAATTACACAATAGAAATAAATACTGCAGAAAATAAACTGGTATTTGGAAATCATAAAACAGGCCTTCGTAGTTTCTGAAAATTAGGAAATACCGGTATTGCGACCCCTTATTGTAAGAAAGACTCATTTTCGGCCTTCTTCCCTGCAGAAACTCGCGCTGGCGGCCGGACTGTGTGCATCGATGTCGGCGCGGAATATTTCTTTATGAACAACGCGACGACTCCCCTATCATATCATCAGGCACTTGAACTCATTCAAACAGACAACGGCACTTTGTCTCTTTAAACAGTCTGATTATTTCAAGATTGCCGTTGCTCCGTATTTGACTGTCGGCGATGATAAGGGAATCTCCGCTTGTATATTTGTCTGCTTCTTTCTCTTGATCTCACCTACAAGATTGTGATAGAACTCAAAAATAAACATATGAAAAAATTCCTGTCGTGTCTTAGCAAACAACAACACTAGGAAACAAAGACTTACAGAATCCCGATCTTGAGCTGCCAACTGAACTGAGTATGAATGAACCCGATGCAAAGATTCAGAAAAAGGCAGATAACAGAACGGTCACATCGCTTAAAGTGGAACAGCATTATAAATAAAAATATTGATTGTGATCATAACCATTCATTTCATTGTGCTTCTTCTTCATGGTTTATATTGTAGCTCTTAGTGCGTTGATTGAACTTTGGCACTAACCCCTTAACTTTGAAATCTAATAAAAATCTTCGGTTTTATTAATGTAGGAATAATACCCATCTGTAGAGGGCTTAAATGTCGATTATCCTAGGTCACGTCAGTGACCGAGGATATCGACATTTAAGCCCTCTACAGATGGGTAATTATTCGTATTATAACCCGAATGCATATCTATTCCTCGCAAGCTTTAATGGCTAATGTATTTTCAATACAAATCTCATTTAATGCCCGCTGAAATAGAAATTTCCATTGCAATCTATCGGGCTTTAATGTCTAATGTAATGCAATGCAATGGAAATCTCATTTAATGCCCGCTACAATAGATAGTTACAAGGCACTATTGCTTTTTCGACCATTGAAGCCCGCTAACATCACGGATATCTAAACATATGAGGGTTATAATTAATATTAAGCAGACTTGCCGTGAGAGCGGGATTTCCCATGAGATGGGAATTGCAATTTCAGTTATGGGAATTTCCATAAAAATGTGAGAAGCTCCAATGGAGCTTATTATTTTTTCCTGCATCTGTTGCACGATTTCAATGCAAGATATGATGGTCCAGTGGTCTCCGTGGCACGGTGGTTAAGTGCTTGGTCTAGCGATTTTTCGGTCCAGAGGTCGAGCCGCGAGTGTCATTGGAAGTCCACAGGAGGGGCATACGGAGTATAAAAAGTACCATAGGGCTACAGAAAAAAGTATGGCTATGTCAGCACCGTCCAGCCCCCAGTATTAAAGCCTCATTTGGTCTCCGTGGCACAGTGGTTAAGTGCTTGTCCTAGCGATCTTCTGGTCCAGAGGTCGTGCCCCGACAGTGCCATTGGAAGTCGTCAGGAAGGGCATCCTGACTGAAATATCACAACGCTACAGATGAAAGTCTGACTATGTCAGCAACGTGTAAGCCCCCATTATGGGGAAGTAGCGACGTTAAATCAACACACATATGATGATAATTCAGTCTTCATTTCTATAGAAAATTATGCATAAAATGATTGTATGTAGACATTATTTTTATCCGTACTAACGTGTTGCTGCAACAGAGGCTTTAAAGTTTTAAGGCAAATTGAGTAATAGAAACTAAGACAATGTATGCTTAGCGCTTATAGGTAATATAGTTATGCTTGATAAGTGATACTAAATTTCTAATCTTGATTAGGAATCGGATCGTGTGATATGATGTACATCTAAGATAGCACTTAAGCTTACTGCGGTGACCAGTTTCCCTGCAGGTTGTCTAAGCACTGGCGTCTCATGAGCAATATGCTGGAATATGCACAATTAGTGTGTAACAGCACGTGTACCAATACACCTGAATAGACTAGATTCTGTTGACATTTAATAGCGATACAATTGCCTAAAACAGGCATCCATTCGTATCGGTTAGCAGGAATATTTCATGTAGGGAGGCATGTGTAGTAATCACACATGCATGTATATATCAAGCTTGTTTTATGGATCGACAGTGCTTTTAGCGATTTTCGTAAACTATTCTAGGTCTGATTAGTCGAGAGCAGGTGCCTATAAAAGAGCATATTATGATTTCTAATAAGGAAGGTAGCTTTGCTTTTCGAAATGCAAGATAACTGCACCTATATTAGTCTGACAT
Source organism: Prostheceraeus crozeri (assembly GCA_907163375.1). Taxonomy (NCBI): domain Eukaryota; kingdom Metazoa; phylum Platyhelminthes; order Polycladida; family Euryleptidae; genus Prostheceraeus; species Prostheceraeus crozeri. Next base: position 257,735 of record CAJQUW010000597.1, on the reverse strand, counting down.
CATGGATTGTAGACCTACTGGTGTTTGTAGAGCCTTTGATTCAATTATCTAGGTAATAACATACATGCTACCTTAAAGTCACAAGTTTCACGGAGGAATTATGACTTGATCTCGGCCCATCATGCATGTATACGGCTAACATGCAGTGGTATAGAATGTCCCCTAACCTAGCTGCTAAGGGTTTCAGTCGGCTAAGCTTATCAAAGAGATGCTTGGCTTATGGGAATTATTATGGGATGGTATTGATAATCCTGTGGGAATGGGATGGGAATGGAACGAAGAAATCTCGTCCCACGGCAAGGCTGACATTAAGGCCTTCAGACATCATAGTTCGTATTTGCAATCATTAACTTCGCTACACTCAATGCTTTCCACTTAGACCAATTGTGGATTAGTCCAAAAATGTTTCATCGCCAATTTCTTGGTCGGGAAAATAGACAGTTTTCAAATGTGGGGTCAAAAAAAGACATCTTTTTCAAAATATCTCAAGATTTTTGAAGATGAGATGACATGATAGAATTTCATATAATGCCATCTGAAAAGGAAAATAATTCATGATGGAATGGATGAAAGAAAAAATTTTCAAAATCTTACCTAGTAATTGTGGCAATTACATCAATATCACAAAGAATGATTGCTCTTAAACTATTTAATGCACTAGGTTAGGGTGGCTCAAAAAATCGAAAGTTGGAAAAGTCAGGATGAGCGTCTACCAAAGTATTCATTCCTTTTGGTAAGAAAATAGTGCATGCTAAGTTTTAGCTCGATTGGTCAAGGTTTAGGGGTCGCCCAGAGAGGTCAAAGTGAGGTTAAATTAGTAAACATTGATTAAAAGTAACCTCTGACGTCATCACGGAACCTTGAATGACCTTTCTGATCATATAAAATGATAGTTGAGGGTCACATTTCTATCTATTGGTAATATATTATATTGGTCTAAAATGTTTCATCGCAAAATTCAATCTAAGTTCCGAAAGTTATGTCTGTGGATAGGTCACGTGATCAATGCAATGGTATGGCTTGAGAGCATGAAATGTCAATTTATGATGAAACTTAGCATTTTAGACCGATGTAATACTGTAAGGCTATTTAATTTCGCGGGTATTATATTTCGCGTTTTTGTCGATTTGCCTATTTCGCGCGGTATTAAATTTCGCGGTTAATTGGTTACAGTTCACTGAATCATTCAGAGCGCCAGATCTGCCATTTGTAGGTCATGGGAACGTATTATCTCAACGGGAGAAAATGCAAAATTTGCACATAAATGCGTCTGGCTTTTGAACTACTAACCCGATTTACTTGATTTCATAGTGAATCTCACTTCCGCTTGTGTCGTCTACCCGAAAAAAGATAAGCTGCTAAAAATATGTACAGTCTATTTGCTAAAAGTTATGTACAGTTCCGAGCTTTCGCGAGCCGGCTCGCATTATCAAGGTTTGGCAGGAGTGAGGGCACGTTCAACGTCTGGTCATTTCATGTCTTCGGTTGAGTGCTGGTCTTTGTTCTTCAATATGATTGGCTTCTGACAGTCTCGTCTGTATCGGTGATCTGCACCTGTTAATAATCTCTAGCTGGAAGTCTGTGATCGCCAGATGTCCATGATGGTATTGTCTTGCGTGCTCTGCCAATGCGCTATCCATGCTGTTATTTGATAGGCTGCGCTTGTGTTCATTATATCGGAAATTGAAAGGTCTTGACGTCTGACCTATGTAGCTGCCATGACACAACTTGCAAGTAAACCGATATACTAGATGTTTATCAGAGCAGGCAAAACTACACCCCAAACGATCACAGACTTCGCAATTGTCATGTTTACTCTTTTCCTTGCGACTGAGACATTGTTTGAGACTAGAGGCAGGCTGGCTTCCTAATTTTATCTGCAAATCATAATTCTTGATGATTTTATTGATTCTCTCCGTGCAGCTATCATTGATAAACTTCATCGAGAAGAAGACTTTCTCTTTTTCAATGGTTTCCGAATGCCTTTTCACCTTTTTAGTGTTGAGGTTCGCATTTCGGAAACCATTTTTATCAAGCCTCATCTTGACTCTTTCCATAGCTGCCTCTTCGTTTCTCTTGCTCGAGCATCTATTTTTCACATTGTCGATGTAATTGTTTACAAAATTAGCTTTTACGTGACGAGGAAGCCAGCTGTCTCTTCTCAAAGTGATGTCAGAGTGACAAGGTTTGGAATACCATCCGTAGTCAATATTATTTTCAGTTATCCTTATCTGCAGGTCAAGGAAACTCAGGTAAGCACCCCGCTCCGGTATCTCGATAGTAAATTTAATACTCTCATTGATGGCATTAAAGACTTGCAAAATATTCTGAAACATCCGTTCGTCTCGTTCTACCGGACCGATCAGAATATCGTCGATGTACCTTTTGTAAATGTCGGGGTTAAAACCAAACCGTTGCGACAGGGTATTTAAGGCCATGGATTCCACTTTGTGCATAGTAATAATTGCAAACGCCGGAGCAAAGTGCGCACCCATAGGGCAGCCCTTGATCTGCAGATAGACTCGGTTGTTGTATTTTATTTCGTAATTGTAACAAATAACATCGTCGCAGATCTTCAGCCGTTATGCCTTTGTTGTCTATCCTATGCCAGTTTGTATTAGCAAACTCCATCACAGCCTCTATGCCGTAGCTAATAGGAATACTTGGGTAAAGGCTGACAACATCGAGAGAGATGAAACTGTGGTCATCTGTCAGACTCTCTCTTTTACATTCGTTCAGAGTTTCGATCAACTGACTCGCGTTCGTAATATTAGCCGGAACTAGTTTAGCTAGTTGAGTCAAAATTGTACTCGCAAACCAGTCAACCTTCTCCGTTGCGGTACCTCTCACAGAAGCAATAGGTCTCAACGGGTACCTGCTTTCGGTGGATTTGTGGTCTTTTATGAAAGTGTGGAACGAAGCTGGTTGGCTCCCACACGAAATAAGCTTTTCTACGTACGTCTCTCGTCGGCAATAGTGAAGATGTAAGTTTCTAATCATTCATTCTAATCCATGCTCCTTTCTTTTTTGTTTCTTTTAGGAGTTTGTATTGTAAGTAATCTTGGATAAATACTGTCGTTTCCGTTCCGTTCGGTAAACTAACTTTGTTCGCCACCAATTTTTTTGTTGGTTTTTTCGGGGACTACTACAAGGTCAATTAGACTCTCAAAGTTTTTTGTGTGTCTCCTGTACTCGACTGAGCTTCTCGGTACGACTTCGAGCGCTTAGTAGCAGAAATTTCTTCCTCAACGACTTTGAGAATTTCCGATTTCATCAGATTCAACCTACTGATATCTGATGAAATCGGAAATTCTCAAAGTCGTTGAGCAAGAAATTTCTGCTACTAAGCTTATTTCGTGTGGGAGCCAACCAGCTTCGTTCCACACTTTCATAAAAGACCACAAATCCACCGAAAGCAGGTACCCGTTGAGACCTATTGCTTCTGTGAGAGGTACCGCAACGGAGAAGGTTGACTGGTTTGCGAGTACAATTTTGACTCAACTAGCTAAACTAGTTCCGGCTAATATTACGAACGCGAGTCAGTTGATCGAAACTCTGAACGAATGTAAAAGAGAGAGTCTGACAGATGACCACAGTTTCATCTCTCTCGATGTTGTCAGCCTTTACCCAAGTATTCCTATTAGCTACGGCATAGAGGCTGTGATGGAGTTTGCTAATACAAACTGGCATAGGATAGACAACAAAGGCATAACGGCTGAAGATCTGCGACGATGTTATTTGTTACAATTACGAAATAAAATACAACAACCGAGTCTATCTGCAGATCAAGGGCTGCCCTATGGGTGCGCACTTTGCTCCGGCGTTTGCAATTATTACTATGCACAAAGTGGAATCCATGGCCTTAAATACCCTGTCGCAACGGTTTGGTTTTAACCCCGACATTTACAAAAGGTACATCGACGATATTCTGATCGGTCCGGTAGAACGAGACGAACGGATGTTTCAGAATATTTTGCAAGTCTTTAATGCCATCAATGAGAGTATTAAATTTACTATCGAGATACCGGAGCGGGGTGCTTACCTGAGTTTCCTTGACCTGCAGATAAGGATAACTGAAAATAATATTGACTACGGATGGTATTCCAAACCTTGTCACTCTGACATCACTTTGAGAAGAGACAGCTGGCTTCCTCGTCACGTAAAAGCTAATTTTGTAAACAATTACATCGACAATGTGAAAAATAGATGCTCGAGCAAGAGAAACGAAGAGGCAGCTATGGAAAGAGTCAAGATGAGGCTTGATAAAAATGGTTTCCGAAATGCGAACCTCAACACTAAAAAGGTGAACAGGCATTCGGAAACCATTGAAAAAGAGAAAGTCTTCTTCTCGATGAAGTTTATCAATGATAGCTGCACGGAGAGAATCAATAAAATCATCAAGAATTATGATTTGCCGATAAAATTAGGAAGCCAGCCTGCCTCTAGTCTCAAACAATGTCTCAGTCGCAAGGAAAAGAGTAAACCTGACAATTGTGAAGTCTGTGATCGTTTGGGGTGTAGTTTTGCCTGCTCTGATAAACATCTAGTATATCGGTTTACTTGCAAGTTGTGTCATGGCAGCTACATAGGTCAGACGTCAAGACCTTTCAATTTCCGATATAATGAACACAAGCGCAGCCTATCAAATAACAGCATGGATAGCGCATTGGCAGAGCACGCAAGACAATACCATCATGGACATCTGGCGATCACAGACTTCCAGCTAGAGATTATTAACAGGTGCAGATCACCGATACAGACGAGACTGTCAGAAGCCAATCATATTGAAGAACAAAGACCAGCACTCAACCGAAGACATGAAATGACCTGACGTTGAACGTGCCCTCACTCCTGCCAAACCTTGATAATGCGATCCGGCTCGCGAAAGCTCGGAACTGTACATAACTTTAGCAAATAGACTGTACATATTTTTAGCAGCTTATATTTTTTTCGGGGAGACGACACAAGCGGAAGTGAGATTCACTATGAAATTAAGCAACCTCCCGTCAGCTGCCATCAACTACGATTTACTTGATATTTGAAATACTGATGATTCAGGGCGTGAGCATCATTTCATCTATTCATGTCATCTAAACATTCTCAATACGAAAAAAGTTAGTCTGCGTGCGAAAATTAGTTAGACGACAAAAATCAAGGAATTTTGTCAATTTTCATCGTCTTACTAATTTTCGCACACTGACTAACTTTTTTGTATTGAGAATGTTTAGATGACATGAATGGATGAAATGATGCTTACGCCCGGAATCATCAGTATTTCAAATATCAAGTAAATCGGGTTAGTAGCCCAAAAGCTAGAAACATTTATGTGCAAATTTTGCATGTTCTCCCGTTGAGGTAATGCGCTTGCATGGCCTACAAATGGCAGATCTGACGCTCTGAATGATTCAGTGAACAGTCCTTCTCCCTCTAGTTGCCCATGGTTACACACAATTGTCAGACTGCGCTCGCAAAAGACAATAAAACATAAACACAGTAGTGTGTGTGTGAGAAAGGTAATGAAAAAGTTTTACGTCCAATCAGCGTTCTCCACTGTGTTCCCTTACTGTTTAACTTGTAACCAATGAGATATTACACAGTTTACTCATACATTGTAGCTAGACATCAATGACAAGTTCAATGGGATGATCCACTAATTCGTACCTGCATTATTTCACCGTAGCAGAATGGACCAATACCTCATTCGAATTCCAGTAAAGAAACCACCAGAAAATCATTCAGATTTACCGAATCCAGAAGAGACAGCTGACCCTTACTTGACGGAAGCGACAAATGATGAAGTTATTCTCACTCGTGAATCCAGCAAACAGAATTTCCGGAAAAGGAAGAAATGCGGCCACTATTCTGATGATACCAGAATCAAGGTTGCGAAGTATGCCGGTATGCATGGAATCGCAAATACTGTGCGGTACTTTGAGAGAACGCAGAAAATGAAAATAAATGAGAGTACAATTCGCGGATGGTTGAAACTTTACAAGGAAAAGTTGAGCAGTGGTGAGACGTCACAGACTATTACCAGCATTATGAAGGAACGCGGGGCTCCACTAAAAGCAGGCAAGTTTGAGCCAGAAATTCGCCAATATTTGCAGGTGCTTCGGCAAAACGGTGTACCTGTATCTAGAGCCATAGCAATCAGTACCGGAAATGCTGTAGTAGAATTCAAAAAAAAATCTCATTTGAAAAATACAGAGTAACTATAGAATTTTGTAAGCCTTGGGCTGTTTCTCTATTTCGGCGAATAGGATGGGTGAAGAGGAAAGGCACGAAGGCGGCACGCCAGTTGCCAACGAATTTCTTAGAACAGAAGGACGCTTACATCAAGCTATTCACCCAGAAAATCAAAGAAGGTCAGATTCCCAAGGATCTTGTAATTAACTGGGATCAGACCGCCGTACCAATTGTACCTCTATCGGACTACACGATGGATCAGGAAGGTGTCAAGCAAGTGTCAATCATAGCGAAAGGTGACAAGCGACAGATCACTGCTGTTTTGGCGGTATCTTTGGTCGGTAAGCTTCTTCCTCCTCAACTGATTTATGCCGGAAAGTCTGACAAATGTCACCCCGACTTTCAATTCCCAAAAGACTAGGATGTGACACACACGGACTCACACTGGAGCACTTCTGATAGCATGATACGTTGCATTGAAAAAATCATTCTACCGTTCGTCAAATTGCAAAAGAGCATCTCAACCTCCCCTCAAATCAAAAGTCCCTAGTGATATTTGATATTCTCCGAACTCAAGCGCTTAACAATGAAATGAAGAAAATCCTTCAAGAAAACTGAATTGACTGGCTAATCGTTCCTGCTCGCTGTACTTCTGAACTTCAGCCTCTTGATTCTGATGGAAGTGTTAACTGCATCCTGAAAAAACAATTGTAATGTCAGTTCAAAGACTTCTACGGAGGTAAGCTACTTGACGGTTTATCATCTAGTGTTGCTCTTTCAAGCATCAACATTGACTTGCGTCTTTCTGTAATGAAACCATTGCAATGTAAATGGCTCATTAAAGCCCTCGAGGATGTTGAGACACAAAGCGATGCAATTGTCACGGGATGGCGGAAGACTGGTCTCCTGGATGCATACGGAAAGTGCAGGGTAACGCGAGAATGATGATGAACTATACAGTACTTAATGAGAAGAACTACTGAGCATTCTTGTAATTTCTAGCACAAAAAGAATTTGTTATATTTGAATTCTATTTTGATGATATCTACATATACTGTATGACATAGTTTGCGTATTGCATTCCTATATTTATCCCATTACATACATTAAGTACATTTATCATTAAAATCTCGAAAGAATTTTTAACTTCATTTTTTCGCGGGATATTTAATTTCGCGGTTGTCATCAAACCGCGAAATCCGCGAAAATTAATAGCCTTACAGTATATTATGAGCAGGTTCAAATTATAGCTCCATCAAAATGAATTTCACATGATCGAACTATGCGCAATTTCTAAAAATAGTTGAGCAACAATGTCTTGTAATTCATTTGAAGAAGTGTCACTTTTATTTGAGAAATGGTCACCTTCAATTAGGAAAATCTGGGTTGCGCCATAAATTGCAACACGTTTCAAATTGTCTTCAGTGCATTGGTGAGATATCTTTAAATTCTCAAACCTCATTTGCAACATGACGCAAAGAGAGTTGAAACTCGAGAATGACTGCGGTCATGACACGGAAATTAAACACATAATTCGCATTCTAGAATCACATCTTTTCAGGAGGTAATATGAGATAAGACGAAAGACAGTAGGTCTATGCATAATTCCTTTTTTAGGTGTGCAGCCGGATATTTCGAACAATGGCTATTTTAATTGTCATCACATAGTGCGAATGTATCGCACGAACTTCCTTTTATGAATGTCAAGTTCCAATGTTAATCGAAAATCGCATGATTCTGAATAATTTTGAGATTCTGTGATTAGAAGTTTGCAGCCAATCTAGCCTGTATTATTTTTTCAGTTCTAGACCATTTTTTCATTCAAAGGTGGATAATTTTCATTAAAATTGAGAGCATGTGACACTTCTATAGTATATCTAGACTCAAATTACAACTACCTAATAACTAATGCGATGCTCTGTTCCTAGATGTTTGGGAAAACAGTATAATAAATCAGAACATATAAAAGTCGCAAACAAGGCGTGGAACGTATTAATAATCTATTTATAAGATTCTACTGCAAATCTGCCATCATAGAAGCACCGCAGGTGCATCGTGTACTGTAAATCACTGGATACGAAAATTACATACAAACATATATCAAATTTACATACAACTTGAAACTAACATTTGATACGACATTCTCGTATGTTTACAGCGATCTGGCATGTTTTGATACCAATCCTAACTTAATTTCGTATATAATTGGCATGTAGTGATACGAACTATTCTATCTATGATTGGCTGTTTTATGCTGAAATACGAGTTGTTGGTATGTTTTACATACGAGACCCGATGCAAATTCATCCTCATTCGTATACCTCTGGTATGTAGAGCTTGAAGTCACACAGCAAAAAATATGTATATATTACATACTACTGTCAAATTACTTATTTCAGTAATACCAGTCGTGAATATTTCTTATTGATAGGGTGTCATTTAACTAGATTAGATTTATTGTTAATTATATGCTCCGCGAGTTTGTCGTCGTTGCTACCCGCCTAGTAATATTAATATAAAGCTTGTTCAGCTTTGCTTTATGAATCAAGTTGATTTACATCAATTCATTAAAACGATATTTTCTATGCAACCATGTTGACTTACATATCTCAAACATAACTATTTTTGGGCTCATGAATTATAATGTGTTTTTATTTTGGATTGATAATATGCTTAATTTCAAAATTACATAATGCATAATTGTTGATGGTTGAACACTTACTGATTACTTATGAAATGAAAATACGGAGAAGCGACTTCACGTATCCGGTATTATATCGATAGAGAGTTAAGGTCTATGTGTATGTAATTTCTTCTTTAGGTCCTATTTTCGGTTTTCGCATGCTGTTTTTATTTTAGGTAGTAGTATTTTAATTATTCAATATCTTACTGAGGTATGGAACACTTGTTTTTGCTGTAAATACGTGTGAACTTATAATATTGTGTATTACTTCATCTCTCATGTGTCTTTCCGTACATTCATACGTGACCAAGCCTGCAAGGCGAAACGTCGTTTAATAATAATATCTCTTCTTTTTTCGTATCCGTTGAAACTTGGTTTTTTTGTCTCTACTTATGAAATGCCTTAGACTTACATGCATTAAAATCGAATTAATTATTGTAAGTTTGACTATTAAATGTCATTATCTTACTACTTACAAAGCAGTAGTAACATTAATGTGATCTTTATTGACAAAAGGCCTTAAATCAACATACTTTAGACATAATTGATGCTTTCCTTTAACACTGTGCTGGTATGGCTTTAGTATGTAAAGCATGCCACATTTAAAATAACATACGAAAAGCATACAGATGCATACAGAAATATACCAAAAAATATTTTGGTATGCATCCTTCGTATGTGATTGGTATTGAGTGATTTACAGTGTTCATGGACTATGGAGCATGTTGTAAATATTTTTTCCCACTTTTGCTTCTTTCAGTATTCATCAAAATGCGCATAATAATGCATCAATTAAATCAAACTATTAAACTTATAACGATTGCTAAACAATAGCAAATCTAATAAAGAGACGTTTTCAGACTTTTTAGCACAAAAATTGTGAAAGCATTTGACACTGCGCTTTGCCCTACAACGGTTCGACAGTATGACTCGGAATGGTCCAAACTAGCTGAAAATATCTAGAAATGTCTCTCTACAATCCTCATGATTATCAGCCGCACGGCAAAGCCAGGATAAATAACCACAGAGCAGCCCGTTGTGCAGTCTTTCAGCTTGTACAATCATTCCAGATATTTTCAGCTGATTTGGGCCATTCCTAGCCGTACTGACAAGCATTTGTAGAGGGAAAACCTCAGAGCATACCCCTTGCTTAAAACTTTATTAGTCTGAAGATATCTCTCTATTCTGCGCCCAGGCGAATGGGCACTCTACAATCTTCATAATTAGCAAATCTGCAAGTGCAATTGTTACCAGGTTATGTTCATAGCAGGGATGCGGAGTCCTATCATTTTGATAGGACTCCGACTCCGGGTGGCAAGTATATAAGCTCAGTTTTTTGAAAAATTACCTGGCAGCCTACATCACAGATCATTATAGGCTTGCCTGAATCGATATTTAGTGATCATTGCTATATCAATTATCAATCATTTTCGATGAAAGTTTATCAAATGTCGCTTTAAGTTGGATGCATGCGACTCGGCTCCTCCCATCTTGTTGATGTGTGCTTCACACGGGTTTTCTCCAGTCTCTACCAGGCTGGAAAATCCTCCATCCTTCTCCAAAAAATATGAGTACACTTTCGATTTTAATATCCGCTTTAGAGGAGCCATCACACACGATTAACGTGAGGGTAAGAGGCAATGTTCTCAAACAAACCAGTATTTCATTTTTGTCTCTGATGTGACCTTTGTCGGGCAGGTGTGATCGAGGCTAGGAAGGCTTGTCTTCTCCACTAAATCACCGAGTGAAAAGACAATCCTTTTTTTCACTATCACTGTTCATTCCCTCAACTATTATAAGCTTTGTATGCACTGCTGTCTCTGTACTTTTGTTTGACGGAGAAAGCTGACATCAAGACAATGACAGCTATGCACGAGAATAAATGATTTGTTTGTATTATATTATTTCGGGTCTAGTTGTAGACCGGAGACTGGAGTCCTATCATTTGATAGGACTCCGACTCCAGCAAAAATGATAGGACTCCGGGACTCCGACTCCACATCCCTGGTTCATAGTGTGCATGTCGAATGTAAATCAGGAATTAATACGCATTTATATGATTTGTGTGCGGATATATGACATGATAGGGATCAGGGACCTACTATGCTTGACTGCCTTGACAAAATGCATGATTCGAATAAATCGTGTACCTGGCCTACACGAACGTGTTTAATGCAATGGTATAACATAACGCATTCCTGCGGCATGGCAGCGAAGTCCATGTGCATGGGGAACTCCCATAGAGATTTCACACGGCAATTATGTCTAACTATGCCTGATCTCAGGGACGAGCACCCGCGCATTGCTAATGCATGTATCTTAGACGATGAAGGAGTGAATAGAAACCTTGTTTCTACCTCATCAAACAAATTCCATTGAAAAAATCGCACGATTCCGGGTCATTCAAGAATCATGTGATTGATTCTGTTGCACGATTAATCGTACGGAATCGATTAACTGCTCCCGTCACTGGTTTAGGGTATAACTTGTTCAAGTCTATAGACATTACTGTATGCCCGCACGAACTGGAATTTTACAATTTCCACAATCGTTTATGTTGCAATCAGAGTTGCGGGCAGGATGATGGTCACAGATCTTTTAGGAGTAAATGAAGTCAACAATAAACATGTACACCTAAAATGTTCGGCCACACACGTGAAACTACCATTCACTTTGTGTTGAAATGAAATGTTCAGGTATAAAATTCAAATTTCAATTGGGGATTTCGATTCAACCATTGTCAATCGCTAAGACATTATTCATCAGATTTTCGTTAGCAGTGCTATCAATTTTCCTATCAATTGATTCGATAGTCATGATTAACCAAATTCTAAAGACGGCAAAGTTGACTGAAAGAACAGCAAATCCTGGAAAATGCATTATATCAGTAATCAACGCAGGTCTGTTAACAACCTAGCTAATTATCAATTTTCATTTGCGAACAGTCGAAGCAGTTGCCGGTAAAAGCAAAAATCGGTTAAAAGGGGTGACCGCTGACGTGAAAAGGGTGTACAAACTTTGAGTGTCTGTGTTATGAATTTTACGAAAACTATGAAACTTCTGGAACAAACTGATGTCCGCTTAATCAAAAATGGCTAGATATTCTCCAAAAGTTGAGCATTAGAGAATGGTCGTCATTATTTTTCACAATTTAAAAAGCTTTTTTTACCAAAAATGTAAAATATTTTCACTGATGATTTAATACAGCTCAGGCTTCCAATAAAACCAGGGTAAGGGGAGTCATGGGACTTTGGATGAATGGAAGGGAGTTAAAATCAAATAGAGCTCGTAGGTTGTATAGGAAGAAATACAGAAAATAATGGGGCACATTTCTATGTTGTATGCAGATATCGATATGACTCCAGAAATCTGCAAGGTCTGGTCAAGGAGTTCGAGTTCGAAAAATGAATCCGAAATCGATTCAGCCGCAGCCGTGTTATACTATAAGTCACACTGGATAATCTATAGACCAGGAGTCAACATCAACTGCGCCATTTTCATCAATAATTTGTTCAAATGGCTTTTGAGCAGAGATGGTGATTTTATGCTTCTGAGAGAGACAATTTATGCTTTAATGCTCAAAAATTATGCTCGGATTATGTCGAAATCATGCGTAGCTGATGTAAAACGTACTTTATGTTAAATGTGTCACCATGATATTGCGAGATATTAGTAATTTGAGTCAATCTCCATGTGATGTGATTATGACTCTATGAGTCTCAGAGGCAATTTAAACTACCGCTAAGAAATAAATAATCTAATTAGAAATCGCATTTACAATCACAAATTATCTTTTTCCTTGGTACAAAAGGAATCACGTTTTAATAATTAATCAATCTTAATTGCACATGTAATGTTTGTCAAAAACATGAACGATGATACTTAATTAGATTATTAAAATGCTCATTTTTGTCTCAAAAGATAAAATATGCTTTTTATGCTTAAAAAGAAGAAATATGCTTTTATGTTTCTTTATGCTTGAGCATAAAATCACCATCCCTGCTTATGAGTAATGCTGTGTGTCTCCGACGTTACATTGCAGCAACATTGTGTGTTTGGATAGAAGACAAAATTGCTGAAGTCAATTTCATATGTTAGTAATACTTTAAGAAAAAATATGTTTTGAGTATGCAAATAATGCGAAAATATGCAGCTAATATAGATCAAGAATTCAAACCTTTTGTAGTTGAACATCTCTGGAAAATGAAAAAAATGAAGCTTTCACGTCACTACTCCCCATACTTGGGGCTTGGACGCTGCTGACATAGTCAGACTTATAGAGCTTTGTAGTACTTTTAGTCCGGATGCCCTTCCTGCCGACTTCCAATGACACCTTCGGGGCTCGACCTCTGGACCAAAAGATCGCTAGGCCAACACTGAAACACTGTGCCACGTGGAAAGACCACAGTGGAAAATGAAACTTTAATACTGATAAGTTGTGATTCAATAATAATTGCACGACAGTTTGACTGATACATTTTTATGGTGCACATACGAAGTACATTTTTCCTCCAAAATATTTGTAAAGTGAGTCTTTCTAGGTATTTCAACGATGCCTCGTTGGTTTGAGATCTAGCAGCGGAATTGGTTTAGATATCGAGAAATTCTTTTCGGGTGATAAATTCAAGGCAATTCTAGAATCGAAGTCAAAAGCGGCAACAATCAGATGACGTTCAGAGATGCCTCTAATTTTGTCATCAGTAAGTGTTCACAGAGGAAATCAACTTGCCTTGAAGATTCTTATCCAACTAAACCGCGAAGAGAAAGATGGGTCATGCACGGAAGCAATCAAAAGCAAGCGAGCGTTGAAAGTTTGACAATTTCGATGACTAGATATTGAAGATAGGTGTTTAGGAGAACTAAAGTACAGCAGGGGGTATTCTAACACAACTCGACCAAAAAGGAGATACGCAAAATCTGAAATTCGATCGATGTACTCATAAGTAGAATTATTTGCGGAAATAGAGAGCAGGAAAACTAGTAGAGATAATAGAAGGAAATTCTATCGTCTAAAAGCTGTGGCAACATAAAACCGTGAAGCCTAAACGATGGAAGTTCTACACATTTCCATCAAGTACAATAAGTTACCGTTTCATTCTAAGCAGATTTCTACTTTCAAAAGTTATTTAATCGCTTCGAGGGACTCTGATTATCGTAGTCGGTAACAGGATGTTATTGATGACACAGAGAAGGCAGTTCCTTTAGCTGCTCAAGTTAAATTTGGATAGGCGATTCAGACCAGACGAATGTTTATTTACCTCATGACATGCTTTCATGGCTGCGCACGTGCATCGTGCATTATGAAAATAAATATTGGATAGTCAACGGGACATACAATGATATGAAATATCTTCATTTATAGGCTTTATTGCTTTAACGATCAATGAATAATTAAATCAGTAATAAAATTGTTTAAAGACAATGATGCACAATAAACAAGTACCAAAAGCACGAATTTGTGAGTATAGCGGCAATGAAGGAACCTAATATCAAATTCTGTGTAAAAACAAGGACGTGCTGAATTTCAGGGTAGTGACCTTGTGTTAGTGTTAGCTCTGCATTTGAGGAACATGGATTCAAACCCATGTCGGATCAAGCTCAAAACATTCTAGACAGATACACACTGCACTGCCTGTAAACACTCGGTGGCCTCCGTGGCACAGTTGTTAAGTGCTTGACCTAGCGATCTATCGGTCCAGAGGTCGAGCCCCGACAGTGTCCTGGGAAGTCGTCAAAAAGGGCATCCGGAATAAAAAAAAAACACAGCGCTCCAGATTAAAATCTGACTAAGTCCACGCCACCAGTAAGGGGTAGTAGTCACGTTAAACCATTCATCATCATCATTACACAATCAACATGCTAAAGAGTGGGATGAAGACAGCAGGGCTACATATAAAGAAAAACCAAAATTATAGGAATGGAGAAAAACTGGATGCATTTTCTAATCGTACATTAAGTATGGCTACTACAGAAATCTGGAATTTCATTCTGAACTTATGTAAATCTATCAAAATGTTCATTTTTGATAAATGCATTGATCAGGGTTGCCACTCTTATCAAAAATAAAAACCGGAAAGTCAAATCGGAATGGGCCTCCCTAAATTACGTAGTCGTGGTCCACCTCAAAGTAAGAAACTTGCGATCATTCGATATCACACAACCAGATAAGTTTTGAAAGCGTTCAAGCAGAAGTTGGTCTGTTCTAATAAATATGCTTCTGAATCCTCACAGTTAGCAAGTCAATGTATAAAATTATTACTGATGCTTATTGAATCATCAGCTTCAACAAGGTGCATTAGAATACATGACTCGAACAACTACTATTTTCAGGAGAACCGTTTTCGAAGGTCAGACAGAGTGTGCTACAAAGACCCCTCTACCTGCCCCCAATGCAAAATCAGCATGACGTTATTGAACGATTGACGATTTCAGCTTGATATAATGACTGCATATTATCGAAGTCTACATGTAGGCCTATGGATGATTTTACTTAACTGTTTCAAAGACAACTTTCTTCAGTTCTTTCATAAATTTGACATTCAAATTTATAATGCACTACTCTCGTGCGGCTTTGTCATTTTCTATTAATCGTGTCATGACGTCACACGGTACAAGATCCCGACCTCATTGTGAAGAATTTTCATGAAACCACTAGGAAATTGTTGTCCAGCTGTTAAACGTTTGGAAGACTACTTCAGCAGAGCGGTCTGGTCACAGCAAATATCTTCATACAAAATCTATGGTCAGCTTTATCAGTATTTGTAGCCCCGGCAATTATTCAAATCAAACCTTGCTCTCATCTCTTGTACTTCAAACATAATAAAAAACAATCACAACATTACAACAATTACATTAAGAACAACTTTTGGCTTTCAAACAAGATTATGACAGCTATTTGATAAAGGTTGAGCGGCCATGGCATAAGTAAACGCAAAGTTAACATGAAAAGAAGTCCTTATCACTTCTGTAGTTGTTTGCGAGTTTCAATTTTCGCTGGTGCCTTCGCTGAAATTTAGCCGCTTTTGCAACAAGTGATCGTACAAAATATTCATTCGTCACTCCCTTGTGTTCCCGAAACTTTTTAGTAGATTTTTCTTTCATATTTTTCTCGCAGACGCTTCTTAAAAGACACGCTTTGGAGAGCATCAAAGCAATCAGAACTCAATTCAATAATAGACTCCATAATTACGTATTACAACTTTTTCGTCAAGCATTCCCACCAAAATGTATTTCTTATTTCAAAACCCTGCGTTTCGTCCAGCTTCCTAGGATTGATGAAAGGATCACTGACTTCCTTGTAGAAGAATCTTCTGCTCAAGAGACATGCGGATTTTTAGAAAGTATATGCTTTGAATTTCATCACCCTTAAAAATTACAGGGTCTTTAAGGTCCCTAACAATCTGCATAACCCTGTTCACAATTTTAAAAGAGCCCTACATAATCTACAAAAGGACCCACATGCTTTTATCTTTAAGGGTGCCGGTCTCAATCCTATAGGCCCTTCACAATCTCAAGAGATCTATTCATATCTAAAAAAAGCTCTTCAAAAACTATAACAGTTGCCGTTCACTATCTCAAACGGATGGTTCACGAAATCTTATGGGTTCCTTTCAAAATCTAAATATGGCCACCTCACGATCTTAAAGGGGCCCCTTCACAGTCTCAAAAGGGCCTTTTCACAATCTCAAAAGGGCCCCCTCACGATCTTAAAGGGGGGGGGGCTTTGCAGTCCCAAAAAATCCTCTTGACAATCTCAAAAGGGACCCTCACGATCTTATGAAAGGGGCCCCTTCGCAGCCTCAAAAGGACCCTAACACGATCTGAAAGGGGCCCCCTCGCAGTCTCAAAAGGGCCATTCGCGATCTTAAAGGGCCCTCCGCACTCTCAAAAAGGCCCCTCGCGATATTAAAGGAGCCCTTCACAATCTTAAAGAGTCCACTCGCAATCTCAAAAAGGCCCCCTTCAAAATCTAAAATAGTTCAAAATGTTCCTTGGCAAAAAATTTTCTTACTACTTGCTTTATTCTAAAAAAAACGGAAATCCGGTTAAAACCGGAAGAATGGCAGCCGTGATTAATTCCGATTACACAGCAAATTGCCACCTGCGCTTTGGACATTCTAATAGTTAAGTTGATGCTGTGATTGTACCAAAATTGCATTCATTTGGGAGATGTCCGTCGCTTGGAATCGATCGCGATATTTGGCAATTTTCATCCTTTTTTAAAGAGTCAAATTTCAACAGATTTTGGCTCCAAATCTGTTAATAGAAAACATCTGATAGGTGCTTAATTTAAGAAGTTATAATGGAACAAGACTAGTATTATCAAGCTTGGAGCATAAATAAATATTTTAAAAATAATATCAAAAAAATAATTTAATTTAATATAATTATATAAAAAATATATATATAATAATATTAAATAATAATATATATAAATAATAATAATATATAAATTAATATATAATATATTAATTTAATATAATTAAAAAAAAATAATTTTGTATAAATAGACGCACCAAAACTAGTTCATTTTTAAAACATTAGGAAGAGATTGAAGCCGATGGATACGATGAGATTGGTCAAATGAAAAATAACAGGGTTGTAATTTTATTCTAACTTTGCCAACTTCTAAAGTCTCTAATTCTAATGTACGGAGAGTTAGTCGAAAATACTATTTCATTTCTATCGATTTCACACCCAGAATCAGCATCTGCAACAATTTGAGCGATATCTAAGAAAGTATGTCACATGTATTTTTTCTCTAAATGTCGACTTATATTGATTGACATAGATGCAATTATTATCCAAATCTTTCTTCCAAAGAGAAGGCAATGTCATCAATTGCCCAATTCAATCATGCTTAGATAAGTTATGAACAGGGCGTCAATTTAGTACTGCTTGCTATGTCCACTTTCTAACCATACATTCAATATGAACTACACGACATCTTGTTACAAAAAATGTTAAACCAAAAAAAAATGTGCGGTTTCTACGGACATTGAGCAAAGTTTACGGCTTTTTTAGGCATTTGCGGCTACCTGGGAGGCCTGAACTTACTGTGATCTATCATCATTCTATTTTCACGAATCAAATTTTGTATCAAAGATAGGACAAATAGGGTTTGGACAAGCTCCGATGTTTGATAAATTCACAGCAACATCGTCAGCTAACATTACAAGCTTAGCGTGCGAGAGATCAATTTCAGCGGTTTCTGGATGACTCTGTCATAATACACAAGAAATCACTTACGCCACAAGATATTATATATTCCTCTCAAATTCACTTCTGAATCTCAAACAGACACTGACATCTCATTTCTTGACGCTTGCGTCCGAGTTAAACACGGAAGATATCAAACTTCTGTACATCGAAAATCTACTACAGTGATGATCATAAAAAGTGGACCACCTTAATTTTGTCTCATGTAACGATATTTTGTCAATTACCGATACAAATTTGGCAGTTTGGACTACAAAAGCTTTGGACAGCTCCCATATAAAAGTCTGTTATCAATTCATACATCAATCGCGAGTCAGAATTTCACCAACATGGGCAGCCATCTGAAAAAAGTAGACCGTTTAAAGCAAATACTTACCCGCATCATCTTATAGACACAATAATAAATTGTTAAAAGAAAAATAAATTATCGGAAAATGAAACAACTAATTAAAACAAGTCAGCAACAATTAAATTCTTCTTCAAAAGTCAATGGGGAGCCAATGCTGACATTGAACAAAACAGACTTTCTGCAATAGTGAAGAACAACGTTATTCCACTTGATTCAACAGCAAATGTCAGAGTGAGATGTTTTTACTAAATAATGAAGCTCAAGAACTCCTTTAAAATCTCAATAGGAGATCAAATCTATATAACCGCATCACGTGGTGTACCGATTTCCATGCCAAATGGACATCTGTAGTGACGTCAACTGTCAAATACATTGGATGCACAACCATAATCTGACACATAGATGTAAACAGTATGTTAACGAGGGATCAATCAATGAACATAAATTGGTGAAAGAGTGCGATATCATCAGAGAGAACACAAGCGTCTTGACAAGATATGAAAGAATGAAAAATCTGGAGATAGCCAAAGCAATGTTGATAATATCAAATGCCTTTGAAAAGTCCAGACAAGCTACTCTGACCGAAGCATTTTGGATATCTTCTATGTAGGTCGTCATCTGATGGTAAATGTCGATGTGGCATCTAACATAATATGATAGAGAAAACAAGTCTTTAGATAACTTAAGATATTATCGCAAGTTATAAGATGGGGCGGTGATAGTCATAAACGGAGAGATGTTTATGTTCTGGAAGCGATCGCACGAATGCATTTTCCCACAAATCGGAAAACATCTACATTTGATAGATGTCCGAAAATATCGACCATTGGTGCTGATGCTACATATTCACTTTGTTATTGCAATCTGTCTTCCACTTTATCGCACCCAAGAGATGAATTTATTTTAAGCTCGTGAGAAGCTGAAAGGTCGTATCTTTATCAATATATTGCACTTCACATACATCGAATGAAATGGTCGTTGACATTTATGATTATAATATGATTATGATTAAATATATGATGATCGATTAGAACAAAGTACAGTGTCTACTCCTGCTATGAATATTTGTATTTAGTATGTCTAAATCTGAATACTGTATTTCTTTGAATAAGAGACGCGTCTCTAATTTTTTTCAGATCCCTGATTGATGCGTCTCTTATTCAAGGGCGTCTCTTATTTATCAAATGTTCAAGTTTTCATTCTTTCATTAGAAAAAAATGTCTTCGTTTTTTGCTACTATTCTCTTAGGTAACCTTTGCATTCCTCACTTAGGCCTATGTCATGGGCAAATTTCGCCAGTAATTTTTCTTACATATATACGCTTTATCATAATTCAGATATTTTGGAAATGAAAGGAGTTTTATGGTTTGTAGTAGCTTATCTTGTAGACTCATCTAATACATTCATATACCAGTACATGTTGGCCACTGTACATGTAGACTAGATCTGAATTTACGGAAACGAAAATACCGATAATCAAGTAGTATTTACAGCAAAAGTTACCGACCGGTACATGACTCCAAATGCAAAGGAAGATGCCGTATAATGCCTCCTTAAATGGTAGATGAAGTAACCTTAAGTAGGCCTGCATGTACGTATGTACAACATGCATGTACTGCATGTACAACAACAAGAAGCCTTATATATTATACAATATTGGTCATGATACCGTATTATCGCGCTTTTAAGCACATGTGCTTATAAGCGGAGGTGTGCTTATATCCGGATATAAGCACATGTGCTTATAAGCGGGAAAAAATGCATCAGTGGGAAATTGCTGTGTTTTTACTAATTGCAACATTCATCGCAATGACTCGAGTACATACAGCCACTAGGGTAATGTATGACCTAAAAGTAGCGCTATTGATTCATGTTTATCTTAGCGTTTCATTTCCTTCAATGTAATAATTTACAAGAAATAGTCCATTAGTTGCATAATAATTTATAAGCCAATTTTGAACGTGTTCTTTGATCAAATAGCCCAACATTGTTGCTTATGGTATGTCACCGCCATAATTGTAACATAAAGCGAAATATAAGAGGGTGAAGCAGTTGTCTATTGTGTCACACAAACAAGATGGCAATCTAATCTAACGGAACGTTTCGAAAATGCTGATGAAAACAGAACTTTACTTAGCAAACCTATTTGTCAATGATTTCACAGTCAATATCACTATCATTATCACAACTTTCTTCACCACTCTTTTCATTGTCGCTGTCGATTCACCTGTATAGTTCTCCAAGTCAGATGCTTCACTGTCCTCCACGTCATTGTCCACTTCATCGCCATCACAATCCTGGATACCTGTTTCAATGAATGAGCGCTTTATGATGTCGCGGGACATTTCACGCCATGCCTCTGAAACCCATTGTGCTACCATCTCGTAACTCGCACCTTTTCGCTTACCGGTTCGTGTATATTCTCGGTCACCGTTCAAGAGCCATTCTTCCCACCTTCTTCGCATGGCATCCTTGAATGGTTTATTCAAATGACTGTCCAATGGTTGCAACAAAGGCGTCATTCCTCCTGGAATATAAGCCAAACGCGTTTTCTCCTTTTCGAATGCTGCTTTCACATCCTCGTGCGTATGACATCGCGCTGTATCCAGTGTAAGCACACATGATGGCTTGAAGATCGATCCTGGGCGTGCTTTCCACACTTTTTGAAGATACTCACTCTTCATGAACTCGTTTGTCATGCTGCCCCCTTTTGATGCTGAGACAACAACATCACCAAAATTGCCACGTGGAGGCTTTTTCAGTCCTCGGAATATAATCATCGGTGGCAATTTGTGTCCAGTAGATAGCACAGTCAACACAACCGTGTACCGCAGCTTTTCTTTGCCGGTGGTGCGATTTCGAATTGTTTTGACTCCTTTGAAATCGATGGAAGTGTTGCTTGGTAAATCAAACCACATCGGGGTTTCATCCATGTTACCCACAATATGACACTTCGTACGAATTTCTTTTATGTCCTTCAACCAATTGCGTGCTAATTCTTGGGCATTTTCGGGGATCTTTTGTCCGACAGATGTAACACGTCGCTCTACAAGATTGTTTCGTCTCATAAACCGCTTCAACCAGCCATATGATGCTCGAAATTTGGACAGGTCCTTTGTCGGATAGGTCACTGGGAATCGTCTCTTCGCTTCAGAACGGATTGCAGTGCCATGAACAGCCATCCCTTGGTTTCGAAGATGTTTGATGTATTCAACCATTTTTGATTCAAGCTCAGGGTAAACAGCTTTCAATTTGTAAGGCAGCCGCCTTCGTTTACGACTGATAAAATCATGATGACTTTGACTGCTGCATGCCTTGAGTTCACTTGCCTTGCCCCTCCAATCTTGTACTTATCTTCGGTTGACATTATGTACTTTTGCTGTGGCTGAGACATTCCCACCATTGTTCTCCAAAGTGGCCAGTACTTCGTTTTTAAATGAAATTGTGTATGACCTGCGTCTACTCATCTCGAACCAAGCTTTCAGACTGAAATATGATCGCAAGCAACTTTATTGATAGGAGAATTGCCAATGGCACAGAGTCACTACCACTCCGAATAGTTGCTAACAAGACGCTACTTTTAATTAGCGAAGAAGAATGTTATTGGTATCTAAGGAGCGGAGCCCATCCCTTGTAGCAGTAGCGCCTTGAGTTGTGTAAATTATGTTGTCAAAGGAGGTCGGAAGAGGTCGATTGAGCGGAGCCCATCCCTTGTAGCAGTAGCGCCTTGACTTGTGAAAGTTATGCTGTCAAAGGAGGTCAGCTTATGCAACTCAATAAGAACAGCTGTGCGTTAGCATTGACGGAGATTTTCAACCTCATTTGTAAGCTGATGGAACAGGAATCAGAGTTCAACATGTGAAGTGAAAATACATGTTTCGCGAGAGACGAAAAATCACATTGACTAGGGTGTGCCTATATCCGGATATTAGCACATGTGCTTATAAGCGAACAAAATGCACATCTGCATCACAGTGAAAACAAGCTTTTTCCGCTTATAAGCACATGTACCTAAAAGCGCGATAATACGGTACCCGGTATTTACTAGTAGACTGACTTATGTTACTAACATAAGTAGGCCTAATAATCGCTCAGGCGGATGTAGCTACCACATTACAATAGCCTGCATGTAATATGTCTATAGCAGTCTATTTTTTGTACATGCGTCTCTTATTCAAGGGCGTCTCTTATTAAATTTTTTCCTCTCACGGATGCGTCTCTTATTCGAGGGCGTCCCTTATTCAAGGGCGTCTCATATTCAAAGAAATACGTAATTTCTGCAAGCTGTTTACATCAGAGATTGTGCAAAACACGAAACATATTAATCATACACAATATTAAATAGTGTCATCAATCAGCATAACACGCACACTTGGCATTGCTCGATACATCCATGCAAATCAAGCTGCATGGAAATCATGTGCTTGTAATTATCTATGACTGCTGCAGATTTATGGTCGATCTGTCAGTCATGCTGCTGTCTCCTGTGGAATACGATATAATGGAGTTCAATATCCTGGACAAAATAAATACATTTCGTCTTTTCTATTTTACTATATTGTAGCGGAGGGAGACCAAACAGATACCGACTGAGACCGAGACAGACTGCAGAAGTTGTTGACAAATTGATCAAATGAAGCGTATTAGTAAAGAGAGCAATTGCAAATTGAGGTAGAAAACCGGGAATTGTAGAATTTAGAGCTAATGTGCTTCGATAATCCTAAGAATGATCGACTCCCAATGGGACGAATCGACAAATTGCTGAATACAACTTCGTGCGCTGTAATCAACGCAATGTTAATAACTAATTTGAAGTTTCGCGAGAGAAAGAACAAAATGGCATTACAGATTTGATGTGATCATTAGCGGCTAGAATTATTCTGGAGTCACTGCAGGTCACATTCTTTGCTGAAGTGAGAAGGAATCGTTTACCTGCTGAAAAGGGGAGTGAATAAAGGCGACAGAAAATAGTTCAGTACTCAAAACTTGGAGAACATCAAATATCAAACCGCAATTCTCATTATGTTAAAGGTAATTCCTTGGTACTTTGAAAATTCAAAGGTGAAATGTCGAAAACTTTTATTAGATAAGAGAGCGTTGTAACAAGTACATCATCTAATGAGGTGACAAGATCAGCAGATAAGAGGAAGGCTAAGGATTCATTAAGAGGCTTCTACGGCAATTACGACTATTATCACTATATTTATAGATTTACATAAATGATTCTCAACCATATTTTGTGAACAATCACTGCACTAAGAATGAATATTTTTATGATAATGTTATTTCATCGTAACTCAGCACACTTCATGCATTATGCAGCATTTTGTAAAATGCATCTCGTTCAATCAAAATTATTCAAAAACGCAAAGGATTTCACTATATTGTAATTGTAAAAAATGTTGTCACATATAATGAAATATAAAAATTACTTACGTGTAATAATTACTCACGTATATATATATATATATATATATATATATATATATATATATATATATATATATATATATATATATAATAAGTGTAAGGTAGTCCTGAAAAGGATCACAAATACTTGAAAGTTCACAAAGACAAGAACGAAAGTATAAAAGTATAACTGGACAAACAAACACTAAAACAAATATATACAAGGGGTCATCAGCAAGATGACCAACACTGTCTTCGTCTCGTCTCAGGTTCTTTAACATCTTGGACGAATAAGCAGTGGTAGACCCACGCCATAGGCGTACCCCATAAAACAAAATACACAGAAATAAAGGTACTCAAAATAAAGAGGATGTACTCCAATCATACCACATTGGACGGACAATTGTCTGCTTGAAAGAAAGCCAAACTTCAGCAGGAGCAAAAGATGGTTATGTAGAAGTTTTTCCATGCATCTTCTTAAATCACATAAAAGATAGCCTCTTTTTGTAGGCAATTGGCATGTGATTTTAATCTTATCAGCAACAGAGCATAAATGTGAGCAAATACGCAAATATCTTAAAACTTGACCTGCAAAATTGTACTACCCATACAGGAAGGAAGAAGACTTTCAGGAAAGGTGAACAATACAACTTCAAAAGGGAAATTATCAACTTTGTGATACACTGATGAGTAGACTCAATCTTGAAAAACACTGATCTTGACATCTTAATAAGCTACACATTTGATGCTATTCCCGTTTCTTTCCGCAATCAAATCATCCGGGTAGATTTGCATTAATAAACTGTCAAAATGTTGATAATTAAAGATGCATAAGTCATCTATATATAGAGATAATCACAGGAACTTTTAGCACAGGTCGATGCTGCCATTTGTGTGATTTATGATTTGTTGCACAAGAAGGTTCATATGATGATGTAAAATTGTGACCTTGATAAATGTCGACAAAAAATCCGAGGGATCACTATTCCCATAACGTTAACACCAAAATCACCACAATTCTCATGAAAGAAATACCAAATCAGTCTCGTCACTTTCTGTGGGAAACTGTTACACGGGACAGAAAAAACATCAAGGAAACTGTGATCAAATCCCTAGAGAAGAATCAATTTCAACGGCTGCTTTAAAAAAACATCAAAAGTACTTGTAAATCTTGATGGAACACGAGTAGATGACAAAACCAGTTTGAATAAGCAGTTTGAATTCAAATAATAATTAGTAAACAGAGGCGATTAGAAAACCTCACGTGTCGATATTTTGAAATATTTTGTTTTATGATAAGAGGAAGCATTATTGGCATGGTAACCGATAGACAGCTTCATTGCGTCTTGAACTCATCTTTATTTGAATCAATGATAATGCTAGAATCACAGAATTAGACAACTTGCTTCTTCAGACTTCGTTGTCTAGAAGGGATGAGTTGTATATCGCATGCCATTGCAAATGGCATACACACATACAATAAGCTGATAGCCGGCTTTTGGACAGCAGCCAGTGAGTGGCGTGTGTGTGTTGTAATATCATCTTGGTCGCACATCGCTGTCTAGCTTACATTTAGTGAATGCTGAGGAGAGGGTGTTGACATCATCAGGTGAACCAATTTTCGTGTGTGTACTATGACCTTCAATAGTGATCGGAAGGATCAACATTACCGAGAAAACTAGTGCGCAATGATATGAGTTCGTCGAATCTGAAGGAATCGAAGCACTTTCATGGAATTCACAACAATCCGCAAAATGTATATCTTTCAAAATATAATGCAAAGTCAAGAATTATTCAGAAATGAAATTTCTGATACTTGAAACCGAATCTGACATTATTTGACTATATGCTTTTCAGAAGGACTTCTATAACCCCATGCAAAACAAATGGACTTAAAAAACAGTAAATACACCAGAAAAAGTCTGACGAAGAATATCTTCTCTGAATTCGCCAATGAATTCAATGTGCTTCAAAACTACTTTCATCAGATAAAATTGCACGAGCAAAATTTCAATGTCAAACTTTAGGATGAATGAGAATTAAGACGGAGTCCAGATAGTAAATATGAAATACGTTTGTACTAACTGCACAGATAGCATTGTGAATGATTGCAATGTTTGAGTCATAAAATTCACTTGTAAGACGGAGAGGTTCATAACCAGGCGATTCTCTCCAATTGTGTACTCTAGTTGTCATTATGGCAGATGTACAAGTAGAAACGGATTCAACCCAACACGAACTCCAACTCACGTTTTCTTTTTTCACCATGCTTAATTTTCTTTAGGCAGAAATGGACATGCACAAGGTGCATTGTAGTTGGTGCTATTTTATGATGCTATGAACTCCACTGATTTGCAGATATTGGTACTTTAACTTACATTGACACATTCAGATTTGCACAAAAATTAAACTCCTTTTCAAGCGTATCTTTCTTACTTGAGATATGCTTCAATTTAACAAACGTTGTACTGCATCATGTGGACATAATTTAATGCCTTAAGTGGTCAATTCTGGCAAGCAGGTCGCGCATGAAAGAAAATTTAAGCTTTTCTTTGACACAGGATTGCAACAAGAAGACGACAGAATTTTCTAATGAATAATTCACTGACAGCATGATCTGTAAATCAGGTTTTAGATTACATATGGATTTCAAGATCAGTTGAGCGCACAAAAGGAAGCAGTGCGAATTAGATTTGACATGATTTTTCATTGACGAGGATGCTCAATTTCAATCGACTTTAAACCATGTAGGAGGTTGTGTTGAGGACTCCAACTTGGCAAAGCGTTGATGTTGTATCCGGTCAGTTGTAGTTAGTCGACTTTGAAGTATTAAAATTTTGGTCAAAATACAAAGCATGCCATGAAATCGAAATAAACATCATTGATTCAGATTTTTGATAAGTTTTCAGAGGATGTGCTTCTTTCTTATTTTGATGCACGGGCAAGTGAAAGGAACAGGGCAAAAGGGAAGACCCCGACGAACGTGGATGGACGACATTATGGAGTGGACTGGAGGAACGGCAATCGAGCGCGTGAGAGGAGTCGACGACAGGGAGAAATGGAGATCTTCTGTGCTTCAATGGGTGTACCAACGGCTTCCATGGAGGCTATGGTCATGAGTGAGTGAGTTATTTTGTTGCCAACTACAATTATGTTGCAAATAGAATAATTATTCACTGATAACGGTGCCTCACGGAATGTCAGTCATGAATAAAAAATGCTCTCTCCTAATTCTACGACCGTCATTTTATTGTAAGATACAAATTAATCTTATCAACCTAGGATGAATTTGTATCTTACAATAAACACAACGGCTGTAAAATTGGGGGAGAACATTTTTCCTTTGACTTCATCACAATTATCCATGTTTACATAATTCGACTGCAATAAGACTCAATTTGTCTTTTACACAAAATCGACTCGGTGAAGCATAGATGGAGATTTCTATGATATTTGCAGACCAAACTGCGTTTACAATAAAGGCATTGAGCAAAAAAGTGCTGTTGAACACTTGCACTGACTGCACATTTGGATTTGACTGAGTTTTTATCGTGTACACAAATAATAAATGGATTTTTGTTAAGTTATTGTAAAATTCTTAAAACAAAAATTCATATTTACTTTATCGAGTTTTCTTGGGATTTTTGACAGTGAACTATGGCACTCATTTGTTATTCGCTTCAGAATGGAATGTCAATCGAATGTTTTTAAGCTTTGCAGATGTCGAATTACGACAGCAAAATTAGCTTCTTTCAACATGAACATTTTTCAAGAGTTCATCTGCATTTGCCTTGGTTGTATATTGTGTGCAACTTCAAATGTATGCATAATATCTGTAAATAACAAAAACTGTTCACCAAAAGAAGCAGATTTCATATTTAGGAAAAATTCTGCTCTTTGAATATTTTTTAATCATTTATAAAATGAATGGTTTACAAAACATGAGATTTGAAGTTTCAATAGAAAGAGTTCATATGCATTAATTCAAACAGTTACTAGAAAAATCAGAAACTACTATATCTTACAAATAAAAAATAAATGAACCCTGTTCATACTCGGAAGCACATTAGGCACGGAGGCTTTCTTCCATGTGTGGCCGAGTTGTCATTTACCACTCTCATTCTTTAAGTGTTGAGTGTCTAGCAAAAAAAGAGTGTACTTGAGTGCACCAATTTTGAAAGTAAAAAATGGCGGTCATTAGAATTCATGATAGATATCAGATAACATAAAGCAGCTATTTAAAATAATATCTTCATTAATGACAAGTAATAACTTGACTGCCTATGGCCCTTCTTCCACAAACAAGGATTATGAAAAGTTTATAAAGATTGTTTCTAAATTTTGGTGTAGACTTCTTCAATTTGAAAATGTAAAGCTAAATAATAGTTTTACTATCTGGTCTAATTTTCAACCTTGTCTCAATGGCTACTTCATTGAATGCCTAATTAATCTTGCTTACTTAGACGCAAAGTCATCTGATGCTTTAGATAACCTCAATCATAAAGGTAAGGAGACATGGTGACGTCACATATGTCAACTATCTGGCACTCCACTGCTGACAAGTTTCGTGACGAATCAGCAATGAGTGCGACAGTCAACGCGCAGGGAGAGACTCAAAGGAAGTCATTTGTTTATGGACCCATTGCTTGTGTCCGAAACGCTGAAATTTTTTACAGCATAATGGTACATTTGCTCCAAAATTTTTTATTAATCAAATGAGCATAGAAAGAAAATAGAAAAGTTGAAACCATCTCATTAAAAAAGGACATCCTATTCAATAAAACTTGAATAATAAATTGATTGCATCCAGAATTTACATATTTGCATTACTATAAGTTCTATAAGTTGGCCCTAAAGAGAAACAATTAAAATCTTCAGAAATTATAATTTTAAGTAAGCTACCCATCATAATGAAAATATTGATCAGATGAAGACCTTTATAGAGTCTGCATGATCAGTAGAAAAAGGAATTGTCGGCCCTCCACCTTTTAACCAGCAAGAAAACACATATCCGTTATCAATATGGGATCGCATACAGTTGATATACACATTTTCACAAATTTCATTCATTCTGGTGCGAGTTCTTCGCGAAAGTCTCTTCAGAATCGTTAGGTTATGATGACAATCAACGTGAATGGTGATAAACAAGTCAAAAATCAATCAAAGTCACAATCAATCGTCCCAAATAGAAAAATTATAAAGAATCCATTAGGGCAGACTTATTTGGCCCGAGGATTTCTGAGGATCCGCGGAATATTCTCATCTCTGAACCAGAAATTCTAAAAGTTCCGGTAAGTGTCCGTTCGATTTAGCTTGTGGTTACCGAGCTCCTCCATTTTTCGGGCATTTTTCGTTACCCCTATCGGCCGCAATGCAGATAAGGGCATGGAGGAGCATCTCAGTGAGTTGAAAGTTATTTTTCATTAGTCACTTGGCTTGGACACGAGGGAAAGAGGCCATGCCGCCTTCGACATTGATTCGCATTGCCGAATGTGATTTCTGCGAGTACACCGCGATGTTGCCACGTGTTTACCTACTTTTCTTTTCTGAAGAACCCGTCACTCAATTTCACAATGCAGTCCGTCTATAAGCTCAAGCAAGAAAACTGTTGATCCTCTGGCATATTTCCTGAACCAAGATATCACAATTATGGACGGATACATCGGTTCCTGTGATATTTATTCGAACTTCTACCATTTTAACAAATATTTAACATTAACCACGTTTCTTCAGCTTCTAGATTTTGTTATCAATTTTAGTGTAACTTGCAAAGATTAGATAGTTAATTACAAATTTTGAGCTTTCAGACAAGAAGGAACAAGGATGAAATATGCATGAGTATTCCAAGATCGTCGGTCATGCACAGAGTAATTACATTACAATTAGTAACAATTATCTGAATCGGGAATAGACGACTCTCATGATTTACAAATGGAATACTTTGGAAGGGCAATTTCTTACCTAACAGCACTTAAACTTATTAAAAATTCATTCAATCTAGAAATCAAACATAAAACTTTTTGGAAGGCATATTTGACTACGGGCGAAAGAGCTTGAATGACATGTCATCAACTTTTATCAATGCTTGTTTGCCGCTTGTAACCTTTCAGTGTTCTTGATAAAAATACGTAATAGAGTGATATTGTCCATGACCAGGAAATAGAAGGACTGATATACTCAACATGCATATCCTAGATCAAGGATTTTAAGCCACGTTACACACGGGTAGAATTTGTCAATGATATACGTAGCCCAATCAATTATCTTTTCACAAGTTGGAATACATCAACTACCATCTTCCTGTTTGCTATCGATTAGGTTGCATTGCCAGGTCAGACAAAGGTGTTTCTGGGAAAATTGCAATTAATCATCAAAACAATCACACTAGTTGGGCTATATCACTGTGAGTACAGAAGCAACTACGTCTTATACAAAGTTATCGGCATCGATCAATAGCACCGGCGCTGTGGCGTTGTGGTAGAGTGTTCGCTCTGCGTGCAGGAGACCTGGGTTCAAACCTTGGTAGGGTAAAACATAATTAACCAAAGACCTTCAAGAAAAGTTACAGTCTGCAATCTATGCTAAACACTCAGCACAAAAAGAATGAGAGTGGGATAAATAACAACTCGGCCGTTGGAAGAAAGGCTTCGTACCTAATGTACTTCCGAATATAAACAATGTTCATTTATTTAGCTTTTTAGAAAAATTATAGCTGATATATTTCGAGCGTGAAATGAGAGTTTCACAGAATAGTGTAAAGTACAATATCTTTTACCTAGCAGGAATGTGCGGCTCGTGGTGCGATGCATCTGCATTTTGTTGATAGGGTCAAAGTAAACTCATGCCAAGTTCGCTCAAATCTTGGTCTTGTGCAAAACAATGGCAAAAATACATTTCTTACAAGATTTATTTGAAAATGTATACTCAAGTGCCAATTGTCACACGTGCGTGGACACTTATAATTCCTTTCATTGTATACAAAGCAATAATCTTGAAATGCATGCACTAATATTACAAAGCAAGTGCTTCTCTGTACTGTAAATATTCCATTCAAGAATCATTACATATAAGCTATAACTATACTTGCATATATACATGCACATGCATAAGCTTCTTCTCATCTTATATTACAAATATGTATGTGCAGGGTCTACTGCATGTATGGCAAAGTCGCATAATTTAAATAAGCCTTTTGATAATAATGGTAAGTCTGCTTTACGCATCCTTTTAGCGTACTCTTCTTCTTATAAAGCTTATAAATTATAGTAAGTTAGAAATAGATAATAAGCCAGCTGGTGGAATGTGTTATATCATACAAATAGAAGGAATGTACATATTGCAAGCTTGAGAAAAATACAATTTTGAACATTCTGTAGCAATGCAATTGTAAATAAGAGAAGAAGACATAATGGATACAGATACAAAAGCATTCGTTACTTAAAATTGACTGATGTGTACCTATATCTCTGATAGGATTAACCATAGAAATCAATTTTGCTTAAACTGATTTCTGGAGTTTTCCTCTTAAACCACTCTTCGGTAGTTAAGGTCCGCAATTCGGAACGTGTGTTTCAGATATATTAGAAAAAATGCATGCATCAAACCAGTCTTTGAAAAAGTAAACACTGAATTGGGTATGTAGGTCAAAAATCTCAAAATCCCACGCTTTCATGGATGTTGCTAGTAGTCAGAGATGACTATCCATATTTAGCAATGATCTTGAACTTGTCATTGTACTTCTCCTTTGCATCACGTAGTGCGCCAAGTTGTAATTCACATATACTTCTCGTCCTTGGTACTGCGGTGATGATCTGGCTGTTTATTATAATATCGAGCACTGCGGGGAAACGAAAATGTAGCCTAATGGAAAATTCAAGATAATTGTTGGAATATGAATAGTTTCTTCTGACGATTGGCTCAGAGATGATGAAGAACCAACCAGGAAAGAGCTACACGTGGTACGTAGTTGATGGCTAGCGCCTTCGTGGAGAGCCTAAAAAGACATGGCTTCAAGTCATCAATGAAGATATGGCGGAACTACTGTGAGTGATACACAGGACCATGTCCGTTGAAGAAGTCTCCCTAAACAGAAGAGGAAGAGAAGATTTCAAAGGGACAAAGTAAAGTAAGTAGTTAAACATTTACAACCATGAATGCACGAGTGCGCAATTTCTCATTTGTCAATTTTCTTTTTTGTCATACTACTTTCCCAGATTATTTCAGATAATACGCCTCGGCCGGCGCCAAAGCATCCAATTGACATTATTTGATTGATTTGCCTCATTTAGAGAATTGCATCCATGTAAGGCGGTGAGATCATCACCACAGTAGCAAAGGTGATTACAAAGTGATGGCAATTGCAGAAACATCGTTGAGTGACAAACTCTGCTTAAAATAGAACTTTCTACTTCTATGGTAACAGCAATTAAATACTCCTAAATACAATACTGATGTCTGGACGCTCGCTAACTACTCATTAGCGAGTTTTAGCGTATACATAAATGCACATGGATATCAATAGTGCCGCACACGATCCTTATTTGTACAATGAAACTGCTTTGGTAGAGACGAGATGTATTATTTCTTTCAAATTGAAACGTCGTTAGAACTGAGACAGGTGGAGTCGATAACGTACACAACTTAAGCAAAGATAACACTCGTATTTTCTGAATTGATATTGCAATGCATCTGAGTTTCTTTATCACAGCAAGTTGTATATAAAATGTGTTTATGACATGGAAACACCCTTTTCAGTTTAATATTAACCTTTATGATTCAATGATGAATTAATTATGGTATTTTGGTATAATTATGGTAATTAAAATGATTGGCTGTGGCTATTTGATGCCGCAAACTGGCAAAAAGAACTTATAGTGACAACTATTTCTTTATATCTACATATTAAATTTACATCATTCAACCGAAGAAAAATGAAGCTTTAGCGACTCTGCTTTCCCATAGAAGACTTGCAGACTTTTGGAGCGTTGTGGTACTTTAAGTTCGGATGCCTTTCCTGGAAACTTCCAAGTACACTTTAAGGGCTCGAACCAAAAGATCGCTAGCCCAAGGAATTGGCCACTGTACAACAGAGACCAAAACATAACTAAACATAAGTTAGATTACACGATTAGCTTATATATTGCCATTTACTTTCCTGATACAATTATAGCATCGCATTTGGACAGTGTATGACTTTGAATGTCGCTAATTCTTTTTTTGCAACGACATAATGCGGAACGTGTCTTAAAGGGCCGCGTAATTTCCATGTTTCTATCATGTTTCATCAACTGTATGATAAATATAGGGATTAAGCTTCATGGCTAGCCAAAAAAATAATGAAAATGTGAAAATGTTCTGATTAATCATGATAGATAAAATAATGTTGGAAAGAATCAGGAATGCTTTGATGCTAGCAATTCAAATTATTGTTAAATACAAAATTTTTCGGTCAGCATCCACAGACCATCTTCAGGCAAAAAAATGAATTCATTATAGTGTTAGTGCTATGTAAGCAATTCAAACATAAAACATGGTTTAACATAACTGGAGTATGGTCTGGCAAGAAAGTATACGCAAAATGATTGATATCAATGAAGTATAAAGATGAATTATGATGATGATGATATGCGACCAGTAGTGCTGGGCTACAATTTACCAATAGCAATAGAAATCGACCTGGCTAGTAGTTTAGGTAAGAGTACAAAATACAAAAGGAAAGAAGGAGGTAAAATGGTGGCTTGTTTGGACGGTGCTGACATTGTCAGATTTTAATCTGGAGCGTCGTGATCTTTTCCTTCGTCGAGCCCTTCCTGGAGACTTGCAGTGACACTTTCGGGGCTCGACCTCGGGACTCAAAGATCGCTAGCCCAGGCACTTAACCACTGCGCCACGAAGCTTCATAACTGGCAGATGAAAACTAATTTTTTTTAAAACAATAGGTGATTGACTGTTAGAAAGACTAGTAACAGGTAAATTAAACTACTAGGCTAGGCGAAAGAATAACCATTTTGAAATTAACATGGTTTTACGGCTATGCTGCCTGACACACTGTACAAGGATGGCAATCTGCACATCTCAAATGTAGGCAGTATCATGACCAAATGATGCTAATGGATAATTTCAGGGTTTCCACAGAACTCTCTTGAAAGATGTCCCGGTCGGTCTCGGCTCAGTTTCCCGTCTTTATTGCGATATTTTTCAAAAACCAATGGTTTTAAAGCGTTTAGAATACAATGATCCTTTGAACGACTTAATCTCCTCGTAGATCCAATCAGTGAGTGACTTCCGCAAGCTAATGTATTTAAATAAAACTCAGGCGATGCAAAAAATGTTGCTATTAAACAAAACTTGTTCTGTAGCAAATGAAGTACCATTTGTTTCCAAATGTATTCGAATTCATAGTTGATAAAGTATGAAAGTGCACTGTTCAGGAATTTTGATGTGCAATTGGTCATGTTCACCTTACAAATGATCAGAATTATCGGATAGCTATGTCAAAAGTCAGTCGTTTCTCCTCATGACCATCTGGCCACGTCTGGTGTCAGGCAGCAGCGCGGGGGGGAGGGTAGAGCAAGCCGCGAGGCGACTTGGCGCGGGTTATATTTTCCTATCTCGTCAGCAAGCCGCGTGCCATTTCAGAACTTTTTTCTGGAACTGCCTGGATGCGTATCTCTGTGCAAACAGCCTCACGGGTTTATTGAAGTTCTGAACGAAAATTCTGAAGAGGTAAGGGCGCGCCATCCCGCACCGCGGCCGGTGGGAATGGACCTTCACAGTTGTAGTCTTTATATATCGTATTTGTCTACTTTATTAGTATAACTTCTGAGCAAGTTGGAATTCCCGCTTTTTCCCAGTTCTCCCGGTTTTCCTGGTTAGTAGACACCCTAGACCTAAGAAGCCGGTGTAGCACACATTTATCAATCATTGAATGAACTTTGTATCACAAGCCAGTGACTCGAAGAATGAGGAATTACTAAAGCGGTTTCATAGTCGCTGTCAATCATCAGAGCCAACTATCCAACAAGTATCTGACAGCTGCACAAAGTTCAAGATATTTGATGAATTATGGATAGATACCTCTGATGATTGGCAACGACCATGAAAGCGTTTTAGCAATTCCTCATTCTTCGAGTCGTTTGCTTTTCATTTTACTTCCATTTCATTACTGATTAATTTTTTTAGTAATATTAATTAATAGTCATTTTATTATCAATATCTGAAGTCTGACAGTTCTTTTCTAAACCACTTTCTACTACAGGGTTGAGAAAATTTCACTCACTACTGAACGAAATCTAACAAATGAAACCCGTGCATGCAGGTAAATTGCACTGACTGATGCTGTATCAGTATCACGACAGTAATTGAAGCTCGTTAGCGAATTTTGTCGCCCATTTCGTAAACTTTTAATAAGAGGTGAAAATGTCCAACTCTGCAATTCCAGGATAATTAGTCGGATGGTAGATTTGAAAAGGTTACGACACACGAGGATTGCTGATTAACCACTTATGTGATTGTTGGGAGTGACAGTATCAGTAACTACCACATGATATCTGAAGAAAGAAGAATGCTATGAAGTCTTCTGTAAACGGCAAGGACTTGTCTTGATATAATATTTCCTTAACTTAATGATGTAAAATGTTTTCCGATAATCTGATAGAAACTAGGCTTTGATTTTGATTCCGATTTGATGAAAGTGATTTACAATATCCCACTGAGATGGTTTATTTGTGCGCTGTTGTGGCATGAATGTTGCTTGTGCTTCGGAAGAATATGAACAGAGACTAGAATACCTGCAAGAATGCGAAGTTCCTACTATGGGTAACCTCTGAAAGGGGAAATATGATGAAAGGGGTACTATGGGTTTTCTACATATGATATTTTTTACTGTAAATGTTCAGATTTACATAATTTCTTGACCTATTTCATATCAAGATGATTCACACTTTCGAAAATCTTGTGAGCATTCCTGCTCTTGCATAATGACCAAATTGAGCTATCAGCTAAATGAGAAATTGTAATTGTTGCTGTAAGTAGAAATTAAGGTGCTTGATATTACGTCAACTTCCCCAACGGTTTGGGACTTGTAGACTTTAGATTTTAGCCATTCAATTTGGTGAAATAGTTTGAATGATAAAATAAGGCATGGGTACAACATTCTAGTTATTATACACTATGTAATTATTTCGGTTATATGACAAAATTTCTCCGAGTAAATACAATGCGCAAAGTCAATTTTTGACGATAAATCAGCACGAAAAACATACATGTGCACATTGAATATAGTTTAAAAATCACAGCTTTTGGCAATGGATAAGAACACTCATACATAATTTCATGAATCGTATGTAATAGGGCTGTCAACAATTTGCAATGTGATTAATTGGTCGCGATTACTTGATTGGCTGATGATTTCTATTGAGATTCGGAGGAGAAACGAGATGAATTAAAGTTTAACTAAAAATACTTCGTAGGTCTATCATCAAGGCGTATCTAGCAGAAAATTTATGAGTACGATAACAGAAGATGCTGGATAAGCGTCTGAGGAAAATGGTCTGCATCGGGGACACTCAGTTCGCCTATCGTCCAGGAAAATCCTGCAACGACGCACTCTTCATCGTTAGGAGACTGCAAGAAAAGTTTTTGGAAAAGAAGAAGAGACTCCATCACATCTTCGTCGACCTGCAGAAGGCCTTCGACCGGGTACCCAGATGTACAGTCGCATGGGCACTTCGCCGTCAAGGTGTTCCGAAGCGACTCATCGATGTCGTCATGTCACTGTATGTCGGTTCGAAATCACAAGTCAACGTCGCAGGGGGTGTATCTGACGAGTTCGGGATCAACGTTGGACTACATCAAGGATCCGCTCTCAGCCCACTTCTCTTCATCCTAGTGATGGAGGAGGCAACCAGAGACTGCATGATCGGAGGTGTCTGGGAGCTCTTATACGCCGACGATCTGGTTCTGACTGGTGAGAGCAAGACGGAAGTCATGGAGAGGTTTGGGAACTGGAAGGAGAGATTGGAAAAGTGTGGTATTAAAGTCAACATCGGGAAGACCAAATACATGGTGAGCGGAAAGGAACCCAGCGAACCCATTCGCGGAGGCAGGTATCCTTGCGGTGTGTGTGGAAGGGGTGTTGGCGTCAACTCGGTCCTCTGTGGTCAATGCAACAAGTGGTGCCACAAGCGCTGCAGCGGCTTGAGAAGCATTTGTTACGTGGTCGATTTCCGCTGTCCCACATGCTCTCGCTCCCCAACTGTGCTAAGCAGCGCTCATGAAGACGATGATGAGAGTGATGACCAAGAAATGGATGAAGTGTATGATTTCTGTTACCTCGGTGACTTCCTCGCATACAACGGCGGATCAGAGCGAGCTGTTAAAGGAAGAGTTGCATCTGCGTGGAGGAAGTGGAAAGATTCAACGTAGCAAAGTGCGTCAAGGTAACAAAATTAAAAAAAAAACAAGCTAATGACTAGTTTATCCTAAAATGTCTAAAAATTTTAAAAAATATATATATAAAAAAAAAGAGCTTGCCAGTCTTCTACGCAACTGTCATATCCCGCTGAAGTGCAGAGCCACTGTATACAGCACTTGTGTGAGATCTGTGTTGCTCTACGGTGCGGAGTCCTGGAATCTGACAGAAAGACTGCAACATCAATTACGGGCATGCGACAGGAGAATGCTACGCTACATGTGCGGCATATCACTGGCTGATAACATCTCCAGTAGTGAAGTGGCATGTCGGTCTGGTATTAGCCCGTTGGAAGAAGTGATCACGGAGAAAAGACTGAGGTGGTTCGGGCATGTGAAGAGGAGAAACGGAGAAGGAGCCCTTGGTCGTGTACTGGACATCGTGGTGGAAGGAGCGCGTCCTCGAGGAAGGCCGAAGAAGACTTAGCTCGCAAACGTCAAAGATGATCTGACGAGGATTGGTGCGACAGAAGAGGACGCCCAGGATCGAAACCATTGGAGACGGTTGATCAAACGTCAAACCCTCTAGTATAGGGGAAACGAAGACGCTAAAAGGATAAAGTAAAGTAAGTAAGTACGATAACAGAAGAATAATAATTTAAATAGGGACTTGTGCCGATATTGAAGGATGTGAAGTAAGCCTGCTGATGATTCCTGACATTGGATGAAATGGCAGCTACTCAGGTCTGCTCCCATTTCTCAACTGAGGATGCAACTCAATATTTGATTATTCTATTTACAATACAGCAAGCTCATAAGATGCATATTTGCATATTACTACACATGGTGTACATTATTATGCAAATGCATTAGATTACATTAAATGTGTATATGCTACATGCATTGCTTACTTTACTTACTTACTTTGCATCTACCTTAATTGCATTATCACTACAATTTGATTGTCCTAAGGATTCTAGAGCGATGGTGTTTTATGCAGGATTTAGTATTACTTACGAAATTTATTATATTAAGAATACCCTGCGAATACTTTAAATTCATGAATTTGCATTTGCAATAATTTAATGTAATAATTCAAATCCAATGGTAGATCCAATAGCTGTATGCATTTGAGGAGCTCTTTGTTCAGTTCTACATAAGGTACGTCTAGCTTCAGACGTTGATTTGAATTGCATAATACTCAAGAGTCAAGCATATGGCAATTGTGAAGTCTTAACGTCAATACTCACTCATACTGGGGACTTGGACGGTAATGACAGTCAGACTTTTCTGGAGCGTTGTGGCACTTTTAGGCCGGATGCCTTTCCTGCCGACTCCCAATGACACTTTCGGGGCTCGACCTCTGGACAGGAGGATTGTTAGGCCAATCACTTAATCACTGTGCCACGGAGACCTTATGGTACATGGCAATTAATATTTATAATTAGTTGATTGTAATGTCCAATTAATTGCAGTTGATTTCTTGACAACAGTGTCATGCAACAAAATGTTGTCAATACGATTGAATTAACAACAATGAAATTAACTAAACGATAGATCAAATTGCCATGCAAAAGATGTGCGGCTGGTAGGATTCGAACCTACGACCAAGGTTAACTAGACCTGCGCTCTAACCAACTGAGCTACGAGCCACTTATGCGACTCTGAGAGATATATACGTCATCTCGAGATCTTATGTTAAAGCAGTGTCATGCAATAAGACAACAGCTTAATGCCTTTGAGTCCTCGACCGAGAACAGAAGATGTAAACTCGTCTTCACTGCGGACAATTGCTTGGTTCATGTGTTTCATTGGAAGATTCTACATGTATTTCATAGAGTTAATAGTTATCATTAATATTTGTCATTTGCTTAGATATAGCGAATTTTGAAATATATTTGCTGTTATTTAACGCCCACTACGGTATAAATGAATGATTTATTCTATCATATCTGAACTTCGAGCCTACCGCTGCTTTTTCATTTCGAGCTCCTTTCGTCTTCCGATCATCGACTTGACTCAATGCAAGCGCTAGCTCCATGTCGTTCTCCTCCTGTTCTTTTGCAGTCTCTCGCATCACACGTTGGAGTGTAGGATCATCTCCTTCAAACTCAGCCCGACTCTGAGCTAAAGCCAATTCCATCTCATCGTTGCTTACTCTGTCATCCTCTTCCACTGACATTTGTGTTTGGGTGGGAGATTGTTTCGTATCCTGTTCCGCAGACAGTAATCTTGGTGGCCGAGATTGAACTGCAGGAGTAACCTGAAAAGAAATATGAATTGATTAAGTCATTATAATAACAATTTTAACAATGAATTGAGTTAATTTTGTTTTATTAAGTTGTCTCCACGGGTAGAAGTTTAAAGACAAATCAGGAAGTCACTTCATCATGTAATTTATCATTTTGTGATGTTTCTGATTTGAATTCCTGACTCAATATCAAATACAGAGAGTGATACAAATTATCTAAAACTATTTAAAATGCGAGCTGTCTTATTTGCATATTGTAATATAATTCAAGGTTTTCGCGCCTAAAATTGTTGATAAACAGCCATCTTATGCGGAATGCCACTGGTGCGCTAAGTTATCTATGAGTAAACAACCGAGAAAATTCGCATAAAAAATCACAGGCAAACTTCCTCAAACCTCCAGGTTTTTGAATCAAAAATGACCAACGCTAATTAATGTAAATGGTTGATGCGGCGACGGATTGTTTTTCGAAAGTTTTGCAAGGCATGGTGTCTGTCTAGTCAACATAGAAGAGATGTGATATCTAATTTAAAAGCAAGTGCTCTATCCTGTGGATAAGCCTAAAGAATTAGATGTTGGCTGATGCTTCTTACTAAAGTACATGTATCGAAAACGGTACACGTGCGTTTAATCAACATAACGTTCAAGCTATTCTTCGTCAGATTCAACTTCTACACAAAATGAATCATCTTCAGGATTGCAAGTCATAGCCTTTATCATCTCTTCATTGTTTGTGCTAACTGTCTTTTCATCACGAATGGTGACAAACTTTTCTCCATTGATTTTCTTCCATTGATTTCTTCCATGATTTTTCGACAAAATCATGCCATCCTGAATAAGGAGTCGTCCTATGGGTGCTGAGGACACGGGCACAGAAAAATTGATTTTGGAGCATGTGCGCAGCCGTGCTAAACAGCTGAATAGTAAATAAATTTTGAATGCAGGTCTGTGACCACAGAATTAGACAGGTAATCTCTTGCTCTGTTTGACTAGAAAGGAAACTTTGCAACATGTAGCGTTATTGAAATGGCACAATCTGCTGACATCATACCATAGCAATCGAACAATGAGCATCCAGCTCAGCATTAAACACGAAGTTTCAGTTACTGTTATCAACCGGATCACACAGCGAAGAGACACAGTCGATGTCAAGTTCTACAGAGAAGTTTGTGAACGTTTTCTCGTGCGCCCGCTATTTTTTTTAGTAATGATCGAAGGGCTCACATTATCGAGAAAACTTTTGCGCAATGATTTGAATTCTTCAAATCTGAAGGAATCGTTGCGATCGAAGCATTTTGAAGGAATTCACAGCAATTCACAAGCGACGTACGATTATTTTTCCTACATCTGCAAGGTATTAAAAATTTCTTTTTGCCCACTTCGTAAGTTCCTGCATGTGCCATCGTTTTGAATCATCTTGCACTTCAAGGCAGATCGCTTTCGGCCTCGTTTTCAATATTAAAGGAGACGTCGCACCAAGCGGTGTATCATAGAAATCGAACCATTAGCAATCAACTGCAATCATGTGTCACATGTCGAGCCTCAATGCAAATTGTTTTACAAGCCTGGATAACACAATCTATCATTCTCGTTCTACATATTTTGTGAATAGTCTTTAATTTTTAAAATGTGAAAGCGAGTAAATTTAAAGCATTGATCTGCAAAAAAAACATACAAAAGCTCTCATAAACATAAGAATCTGGACTTTATAGTGTATAGCCGGTAGGCCACTCATCTACGAATTGTAAGAAGAATCAGAAAATGAAACTGGAGTTACACAAGTTAATTACACGTATTAAAAAACAACCTCTGTTCATTTTCAAAGCTTGATGACCGAATTCAACGTCTTACACGGGTTTATCCAGATTCTTCAAGATTTTCAAGGATCTTTCAAGATT
Organism: Prostheceraeus crozeri; assembly: GCA_907163375.1. NCBI lineage: Eukaryota > Metazoa > Platyhelminthes > Polycladida > Euryleptidae > Prostheceraeus > Prostheceraeus crozeri. The sequence goes on along the minus strand of CAJQUW010000597.1, from coordinate 216,330 downwards.
ATATATGATTATCCAAGATCGCGACCAGCCTTCATTTACGTTAAGTAAATTATGATCATGTAAAATAAAAAATTGATCTAATAAAAGCGAATTAGCGAAAATCACTGTCAAGAATAATTCAAGTATCTTCAAGGGTAGTAAAATCAATTTTCGAATGATCACAGTATAATTCACAAGGAACATCAACGCTGAATAACTTCACATAATGCGTGAAATGAGCACAACAATGATACATATACGAGTACAGTAAATATCATTTATTAACTTAAGCAGACAGTAACTGCGCTATGAAAAAACGACAATCCTTGACATTCTTGTCTTTTATGACATTCCAACTTACTGCATGCACAACATTCCTAAGACTTTTTAAACTTGCAATTATTGTCAGAAAGTTGTCTCACTGGCAATAGGCAGCACTTCTAATTAGCACCACAACATGAAAGGGTATGTATATTATAACAGGAAAATTGTGCAGAAACCTGATTTTAAAAAGTTCTAAATCATTGTTTTAAATACAACATAGCGCTAAAATTGTCATTTTTGTCCCTTTGACAGTGCGGCTATTCAATGTAATGCATGCATGTTTTTTTGAAGTGAGAATCGTTGACATTCACAGTTTGAATAGTCAACATCGAAGCATTCAGTGAAAAGAAAGGAACAAGTTTATCAAGTATGATTAAAACACGCAAAACTGAATCACATGAATGCACGTTAGCAAGAATCATTGAAGAGTTTAGCGGCTTGAAAAATATAAGATTGTCTTCGTTGAGAAGTTCGGACTTTCGGCAATATAAATCGACCAGATTGAGATCTTTGAGTAAGTAGTCTATGCAAGATGTTTTGGGCACATCATTTTCTTGGAGAATCTGTCGGCGAGTTCAACAGAGAAGGCAAGCAATTGTCATTAATGCCATTCGCAAAATTCCTTGCGTCGATCGGAGTCATTCTCATATATTGAATGAAGTAATGAGCACAGAGTATGGTGATGAAGGTATATAGGATTTCCAATCGTTCTGCTTCAACATTCGATGATCACTAGATTTGCTTATTCCAGTCTCACGAGAACATTGTCTGATCAACGTGTGAATTTTCCGATAACCACGGACGCAGAATCAGGAGCTGTCGGCGATGGTCTTCCTGTGTACTCCATTTCTCGAACCACACCTTCTTCTTCGAATTTATCGCGGATGCGAAATATGGTACGGTAAGTCGGTGGCTGTGACGCAAATTCTCTTGTCCATTCCTTCTGCACATGGACAGCGCTTTCCAATACTTTCAGAATCCACTGTCTCTCATCGAAGGTTAATTGGATTCGTGAGGAGACCATGTGATCAACAATGAATAAGAGAATGAAATGATGTGATTCGTATCAGTGCATTCGAACTTTTGAGTGAGTGAGCGAACGAAATTTTGAGCCACTCACTGGTGAACGGGTGAACTGAGCGAACGGGGTTTTGTAGTAGCTGCCGTTGAACTGAAGAACGAAATGAACTGAGGTTTCTGAAATTTCCACAATTACTAGCGGGAAGTGTGTTCTTACATTGGCATTTCACTAATCACATGCTTCAGTGACTAGACTGAAGCATGAGAAATGAGACTGAGGACTCAATTTCAAATGGTCTCGGCTATGCTAAAGTTGACACGAGGGATTGATCAATTTGGCTTAGGACTTTTTTATGTTTCTGGAAGGTCTGTGAATGAATTTTTGGCGTAATCTTAATTTGACTGACATGATTCAAGCATGCAAATCCAGAGTGAATAGATATCACCAAGGACTACTAGATAGATAAAACCTATTCAATATCTACATGTACATGACCTGGAATCAGTCCTGCGCCAAAATCGTTTGCACTGGTTTGGCCATCTGCAACAGAAGTTGGACTAGAGGTAGACAAAGAGAATCTTAAGTCATAAAGTGGCTGTACCGAACATCTGAGGTGGCCAGATGGTGACACAGCATGAAGAGAGATCCTGAGTTCCTTCATCTGGACCCTCAATTAACACAAGACCAACCAGAATATAGAAGGCTTATCCATCCCTACGACAACCGACACAACCCCAGGGTCCAACCCTCAAATCTGCGGAAGAAGAGACAATAAGCGAGGAGTAAGAGTAAGATTCCATTGACATGGAATCCTATAGAGGGCTTCTTGGATAATATAGGCATGCATATGCCAATCATGCAAACCAGAGCGAACGGAGTCACTATTTCAATCATGGATGAACTTTCTAAAATTACATTTTAGCTTATATCCTCTTCATAATCCAAGTTGTCGTCATCATTTAGTTTTCGCTACCTCATGTGCTTATCCTAGTTGACCTTTGCGGCCACCTGAACTATTAAGGTGATGTTTATGAAGAGCGCACGTTAATAAATATTGTGATGAGATGAGATATTGACGAACTTAATCTCCAGTCTATCTATCAATCATTTCATTCCAGGCATTGAGCTAGAATTTTGGAGAATGCAGTACGCACTGATACAATAAAGTAAGTGTGATTATGACTAAATATCGGCAAATCCTTTTTGGTATCATCGTTGTATGTGTTATCTTATTTTTCATCTCCGTGGGAGTCACACAAAACAATAACTTCGGCAGATTTCTTAAATTCTTCAGCATGAGAGACTACCGTCGCCAACTTGCATCAAATCAAACGGCTTTGAAACTTTATCGTCACATCCATGTTCCATCAAAGTTCATTCATCAGACTTGGAAAGTGAGTGTTCTTCCTCAACGGTTTGCTAAATGGTCTAGAACATGGACTGCGTGCTTTCCAACTTGGAAGTACAAATTATGGAATGATACTGAAAATCGTGATCTTCTTGTAAAACATTATCCTTGGCTCCTAAACATTTACAAAAGGCTACCTTACAGCATCAACCGTGCGGACCTCATTCGTTATGTGTATCTTTTCCACTATGGTGGAATCTACACCGACTTGGACAATGAGTGCATACGACCATTCGAACATTTATTAAACTATAGTTTGGTATTCGGTGCTATGGTCGGTCAGTATGGTATCTACATGCCTGAAGGCTATGTGCAAAATTCATTCATGTATTCTAGACCGCGACACCCTTTCTGGCTGAGGCTTCTTAAAAGGATCTCGAATAGGCCTTGGAAAGCAAATCAACCAGAAGCAGTAGCAGGTCCGATACCACTTATTCAAAGCATTAAAAGATATCGCAAAACTCATAGAATCTTCGACAAAGATCTCAAGATATATCCACCTTATGTGTTTAATCCATATAGTTGGCTGGTGGGTCGGAGGAAAGGCTGCAAGACTTTGAATCAAATGACAGATGATGAATTAAAGCAGTGCAGAAGTAACTTCAATGAATCTTACGTCATCCAATATCATGCACAGACGTGGGGAAGAGGAAGAGTGACGTGAATTGCTGACGAGTCAGTATTCAGTTATGTGCTATAAAGGAAATGTCTCATTGTGTGATATATTGTAACTTTCAGGGAACTGATGCGATTAATTCGTCATCATAATTCCATTCCGCTGCAGCCTTAGATTTATTAGCGGTATCGATGAACTATTCTCCGGTCAGCGCGAGGCCTACTTTCCCTGCCGCCATTTCAGTATCTGATATTACTCATATCCATTGGCTAAAAGTGTGAGACTGAGCACAGTTGACTTATCAGATGATTTTCGTGATTCATATAGCCAATAAATGGACCGAATTTGTGCAACGATTCGAAAAGTAAAAACTTTGGCATCACGACTATGTTTGTTCCTTATGTGTTATTCATGATAGTGAACAAGTACAGGCTCATGTGTCGTCATGTCTCTAAGTAGAGAACGTACCTATCAAATTTATAAGTCGTCATAGCATTGCAAATTGATTTTACGATCGAAAATTCCATGGTTTCGGTGCTACTTTAATAGTCTTTTAATAAAACATTTATAAAACGAAAAACTGAGTCATAGAAAATATGTGGGAAGTACCCAAAACTGTGAAAACTGAAGTGTGACGGGTAAATAATTTTGGGGCAGTTGAGCGAAGGACCAAATATACATGAGCTGAACCCTGACTTACCCAATCACTCAGTGAAATTCAGTTCTTAAAAATTAAAATTCGACCTGAACGAATACTAGAATTCCACTCAGAAATTTAAAATCAGAAACGCATACCGACTTCATCACCACTTGAAAACAATAGAGATTGCATACTACAGTATATCAAGCTTCAACATCACCGACCACTGAGTAAAAGAATATCGCAAGGCCAAGCACTTAGGCACTGTGTAACGAGACTCAATTTGGATACAAGTATTCGAAAAATGGTGGAAATTAAACAAATATACATGAAAAATCATAATGAAATGAGAACTAACAAAAGAACACAAAATCAACAAACGTGAACTACATTTTTATGAAGACAGTATCTAAATGATGCGAAATGACTTAAAACGTAAAAGTGAATAACAACGGAATGATAGACAAAGATTTAAGATGGAAAAATACATCTGAAGACGAACGGCCAATGACAAATACATTTTTCAAGAGTTATTAGCGACATAAAGCAGAGTATTAGTCGTAAAAGATGTATAATAATAATACATCAATAATAATAATAACATGCGTTTATTTCCAGATAAATGAAAATCGTACATTTCGAGTAGTGAAGTCATAAAGTGATACAAAAGAGATTCATCAAGTAAGCAGTCATTAAGTAGAAGTTTCATGCAATACTAGTACGCGTAAATTGATCATTGAGAATAGTTGCACCTTTTACAAAAAAAGAATTGAGTCTGCGAATAATGGATACTCTTGGTAATAGGAAGCGTCCCGATATGCAGATTTCACAAAGAAATGTTTTCAAAATATGATTCTCATTAGAGGCTGTTATATACAAATTCGAAATTTTTCTCCTTTCCTGAAGGGGTTGAAGACAGTGATTTGTACAATGTCGGCGACACATAAGTCGATAAAATCTGCTTTGTAACATTTCAAGCCTATGTGCGTCTCTCTTGGAAAGTCCGATGAATAACGGAGATGAGTATTCAATAATTGATCGCATAATACCGCAGTAGGCCAACTTCAGCTGAGAATTTACTAAATGCGGTCGAAGCAATCTTAAAGGAAAGAGGCGTCTGGATGCAGATGTTGCAATTTTGTCAAAATGATTACTCCATGAGCAACTCTTGTTGAAGGTGACTCCTAGAATTACCAGCGTCTCAACAGAAGTTACATCCTTTAAATATGTCGGGTGACAGTCTTTAGATTTCGGAATGACCAGCGACTTACAATAATCAACATCAAATCGGAAACGCATTGACTACAAATGATTTTAAAATATTTGATCTCGCAATAACATAAGGTACTTATGGAGATATCTACCTCCCCCACGTTTTCAAAATTGTCTAAAATCCGTAAAAATAAATCAATCGTCACAAAACTTCAAATACATGCAGTTGAGGATATTTTCTACCTACATATCAAACTTATGCAAGTCAGACCAATTATCTTTGAATAAGAGTCGATATCTTGAAGTGTAGCGATGTCAGCATCTTGGTCTGTTCGACGAATTTTGGTTTCAGAGTAAATAACACCCAAGGTTAGCAAGCTTATCCTGTGACAACTCGTAAAGTAGTAATGACCAAGCATTAAACTAATATTGTGCATACTTGACTTTATAAAGTTGTGGTAGGGTAGCAGTCGTGGGATTTGAAACACTAGCCGATAAAACGAAGGCGGAGTGAGAACAATGTACACATGAGTAATAATAATGCGTCGAACGGAGGAAGTTGAATGAAGCTGCTGACATGTCTCCACTTCAAGTTATCTCCCCTAATTCAAATGGAACTCGTCCGATCTGCATAACTTTCTTCGTCTGCTGGTAGAAGATATCCTCAACTACATGTATCTGAAGTGCCTATTGCATAGCAATTTGATCTATTGTTTGTCTCACTTCATTCCCTGTTACCATAGGTTACTAACCTTAACTTAGTAAGACGTGTAAGTCCTTGAAGGCTGTCTCACTCGCAACTTGCTAATATGATTAAGTGTATGTATGGGGCAGGATAAAATATAATAAAAGACAATTTTTCCTTTTTTTGACAAAAGACAGATATTATTCGGAATAATATGATGTCGACACTGTCATCAACCTAAGTATTTGAAGACTACAACGAGCACAATACAGAGGGAAACGACTTATAAAACTCTTAAAAGCATCAACATAAGCAGCATTCGAGGCACATCATTTGAATTGGCCACATGGTGTTGTTTATCGATCCATGCACACATGGCACTTGCTAAAAAATGAACTTTGTTATACTCGGAAGCACATTAGGCACGGAGCCTTTCTTTCATGCGGACGAGTTGCTATTTATCCCACTCTCATTCTTTTTGTGCTGAGTGTTAAGCAAGAATGCAGAGTGTACCTATTTCAAAAGTCTTCGGTTTGACCCTATCAAGGTTTGAACCAAGGTCTCCCAGACGCAGAGCAAACACTCTACCAAGGCCACAGCGACGGTCACATTGATACATTGCTGCTTATTTCAGTTACAACTTAAACACATGAAGATCGATGCAAACAACCTGTCTCGAATGCAGTAAACAAAAACTGACTCCTACTACATTACAGAATGGATACATCAAGGTGCCTGATAATGCTTGGCAGAGTGACAACTGAAAAAAAAACAGCATACAGAGAATTTTTTTGTATCAAAAATTCATATTTTGCGGAGATTAATAAAAGACTAATTTATCACTTTCGACGAACAAAATTTTTGCATATTATTCCTGTGTTTGCATACTAGCGACGTGAAACTACCATATAAGTAGTATGAAACTTATAGATATCAAAAGGGATGAAACATTTACTAACAGGCATTTTAATAAAGCGGAACTTAAGCTGATTATCAAAGGAATTTCATGAACCACATCATAATGCAAGCCTTCATGGAAAAGTTGAGATCTTATTGTGCCTCATAGCTGAAATTTCAAGTTTTTAATTCAGGTTTTTATGATTCACTAAATTTAAGTTTCATTTCTTGAATTTGAATAGCAATGTGGACCCATTTACATCTTTTAGAGTCAATTATGATCATTGTTGTCGTAGATCAAGTTATTTTGCTCTTTCAGTGGCAGGCAGTCACGCGTAAGAAACTATTCTTATTGGCTGAGCATTAAAGTAAGAGCAACCCATCAAACCGCAAATTTTACAAGCATTACCTCTCCATGGTTGTCATGACACCCGGGACTTTATGAAATACTTTCATTCATTCTGTATTGCTATCATGATCAGTCAATATCCGTGATCAGTCCGTATCACAGAATTAGATTCATCTATGATATCACTTCGCACACATCAAAACACACATGGCTAACATTCGATTCAGTGTATGCACTATGCAGTGAGCAATGCTGAGGAGAGGATGTGAAAAAAGTGAACTAATTTTCGTACGCCTGCTACTTTTTTAATAATGATCGGAAGGGCCAACATTATGAAGAAAACTTGAGCGCAATGATCTGAATTCTTCGAATCTGAAGGAATTGTGGCAATTGAAGCACTTTGCTGGAGCTCACATTGATCTGCAAGCGACTAGCGACTTTTTCCTATCTCTGTAAGGTATAAGAAATTCCTTTTTGCCCACTTAATAGGTTCCTCGATGTGCCGTCAATTTAGTATTAATCACACTTCTAGAAAACCGAAGCAGATAAACAAAATATTTAATTCTGTGGTCCGTATATGCGGTAATAGTAGTTTCCCATCTTATTTAATTTATCTCTTAATTGCTAGATGATTTAGTGCATCTACTATTCAATGTTTGCCATCTATGGCCTATGTTGTTGAACTTTTTTGATATTGCACTGTATTTCTGTGCTTTTAAGACAAATATGTATTAATTATGTGAAAAGATGTCTTCAGGAAAAATATTTATTCGCTACAAATTTTCAGGCTGTCACTTCAGCTCTTGTGAGCATAAATATGGCCGTGAGTTTATGGAAGGTTGGCACTTCCCCGACCACTCCATCAACAGACACATACACGTACATTTACAATACATGAAGCTATAGCATCATGCATTTTTCAAATTTTGTACTCATGCGTCTGTCTCCCTATGTAATTTTCCTTCTTCCACCTGACGACGAGTTGAAGTGACAGACTGAAAATTTGTGGCAAAATAATTATTATTCCTGAAGAGTTGTCAGTGAAGACATCTTTTCACATAATCAATACAATCAGGATGCAAATTTTCAAAGTAATCATTTATGTATATCATCATCATCAGAGTATTTCTCTCTCTCTCTTAGGAGGAATCCCTCTTTCTTCAGCGTCCACAAAACTTTGTCTTTAGCCATGCGGCTGCATGTGTGTCCGATGTTGCGTTCTAGATCGTCGCGCCATCTTGATTTTGATCGTCCACGTGATCTTTTGTAGTTGCGCGGAGTCCATTCTGTAACCCGTGTTGTCCATCGGTTGTCATTTCGTCGTGCCACATGTCCTCCACATCGATGTTTGCACTCCTGAATACACTGGATAATGTTGGTGACCTCTGTCTGCTGACAGATCCAACTGGCTCTCTGTCACGAAGTGTAGTGCCCATCATTATGCGCTCCATTTTCCGTTGAGTTGTGACGAGCTGAGCTGCTACTCGACCTAATACGCATGTACTTACTCTATGATCCAAACATTCCCCCGATGAAGCTATTCGCACGTCACAACTGAAGGGGACAAGTCATCTTTCACCCCATTAAATCAACTTTTCATTCACAAATCGGTGATTGCAGTTGTTTCCTGCTTTCCAGAAACTAACGAATTTTAAACAGCTAAAAATTGTGATAAGAGTGCATCTATCTTTTGTCATAAGAGTGAATGAAACGATTTCATAACGCCGGTTTTTGCATGTGCTATTGAAAGGAAATTAATGCTGCACACAAACAAAGAAGTAGCACACAATAGAAGAGATAATAGAATGAGAAGCTTGTCAAACACATACAGAAAATGATAAAATTTCCACGCGGAAATAAAAAGTGGTGGTACTATGGATAAATAAAGCCTTTTCATCACTTTGATAGCTATTCGAGTTACACAACTGTGATGCATTATGTACATGAGGAATTCATGCTAGATCGAACGGAAAGGCATCAAGCTAGATCAATGCCATTAGACTAAACTGCTCGAAAGGTTAGCTATAATTCACGAAATATGTTCAAAATCTGAAGAATGTATCAGGTGTTTCTCGATTACCTTTGTCCTTGGTCGACAGTTAAATAAATACATACATTGCGGAAAAGCAGACAGGACTATCGCAGTCCCGCGCCTTTCTGTTCCAAATAGAAGGTATTGGCAAGGCAAATATTTGGCCTTTTGGAAAGCATGAAACATGAAAAAGAAGCTCGCATACTTATCAATAAGGAGACATTATCGGCAGGATAAAGTAGTGAAATAAAAAAGCATATAAGAATGCAATCCAGTGTCCAGCAGAATCATTACGACCAGATAAACGGACAAGCCGATGGATATAACTATTGCTCCGATTTATGCACTGACGAGTGACCATGATGACCAAGAAACGCAAAAAAGAAGGAACGCAAAAAGTAGGCATCGATGCGGCGCGGTACCGCGCGTCTGTGTGAACAGTACCATAGGTTTATTAAGGTTCGGAAAGACAATGCTGGACGCGTGAGGACGCGCCTTGTCCGGTGTGAATGGAAATGAACTATCATACCTAATTTCTGATAAAAATGTTTGAAATTTTACGCCAGCGGAAATCCTTGAAAATTAGGAAAAGTCACACACTCGCTTGGAAATAAGAGACTTGTGTTCATTGAACACCGTGTGCTGTCACGTTGACAGGAACATGAAACACTTGAAAAGTCTGTAATGTACTGGGAAAATGTTTAGCACGTTACCTTATGCTGGATCAGGATATGATGTTGACATGAATTTACAAATGCTCATTAGCCCCTAAATTTATACTACATCACTCCTTTTTCAATCACTAGACAATGTCACACATTATATCGATAGTTTAGTTTTTAGTTTTTTAGGAACCTGTGGATAAGCCATGCAAGACTTTCTTTAGAACCGTCTTACTGCTTCTTCGGAAGTTTCAAGCGCTATTGCACAGGATATCACAATTGCTATTTCTTTATTTATCAAGTCATCCATCGGGAAGAATGAAATTCAATTAATGTGAATTCAAAATTGAGCACCTTGAAAATTCATCTCCGCATTGTATGAATGATGGCTATTGATATCTAATAATTTAAGCGTGTCCTTGTTATATTTGTCATAAAACTAATCAAATCAATCATGACAATGCTGTATAAGCAAAATGAAGTTACTCCAGGATTTTCAAAGAGCGGCCACTAATTTTTTTCAAATTTGGTGTATATTTTCTCAAAACGTATCTATAAGCAATAATAGTTTTCATAATACGGAACATGGCGTGAAACTTAAAGTTAACAACTTGACACGGTCTTGGTCTTCGTCTCTTCGAATACTTCACCTTTCTTAGTTCTTAGCAATGCAGGGGCTTGAAAAGGTGGATTTAAGTTTTGCTGTTCCACACACTGGTGACTGGAAGTTCTGTTATACCAACGACGTGTTGATGTTGCAGGATTTGCGTTAACTAATCCCGCTCTTTATTTACCAGGACCATTTACAGATCCTGATTTCCTTGTCCAGACTGGCTCCAGTCAATGAGCGTTGAACGAGGATATAGTTCTCTCTGAAATTTGAAGGCTTCTCGAATCGTCGTCTACATTCTTCCATAAAGCAAATGCCTGCAGCAGCAATCAATAATCTATTCGGTAACGGCACCTCGTTCTTTAGTTGCTTAATGTGCCTCACTAAAAAATCGAAGACGAATAATGTCTCTGGACGCAGTTTTTATTTCATTTAAGTGATTAATTATGCAGCATGCTTACCCTGGTAACGTCCCTGGCTCTATAATTGACGCATCTGATGAAAATCTTGTTCACGTATAATTTTGAATCTCCCTGTATGTTTGAACAGAAACGGGTCGTGCTACAGCTTGGACTTCGCTGTCTAATTGAGTATCATCTTATGAGATACCTTCATGTCGCGTGATACATGTCTAACCAGCTCGTCAGTTTTACAGGTGGAATTTTATTAATATACTGCGACACGCATGCGAAGAAAGAATCTTTTCCTCTAATATACTGAAAACAACCTCTTTTCGCTTATAATTTTGCATTTCAAGACATTTGTTCGCGAAATGTCCTGAGTAAGATTTGAAGATAAAAGCGAAGAAACTGCACATTATTGACAATAAATAGCATCCAATAAATACATTCGAAGTTTGAGAATTCGACTATTTTGAGAACGTACACTGAAGGACTCGCTTTTGAGTCTATTTAAAGGACTCAAAAGCTTATATCAATGCGATTTACATAAACAATTTTTAAGTTCAATGAAATAAATCAATAATCGAAATTAACGTTTTACAAAATCAGAACGACACAAGTAGTATTGCAAGTATTCCTCACGATGTTATAGATGGAAAGCAAGATTGATCGGAATAATTCCATTCCTCGCAAACAGTAATTAGAATGTAAATTAATGATCCAATTACGAACATGATCATATCAGCAGCTGTGTATTTTTAACGTGTCATTTCAACTACAGACTATAAATTACTGGCGACAACGTTACAAGATAAACATGGGATGTTATTACATTTGATTTGCAAGAACTTGGACATTTAACGTCTGCTGTGTGATAATGACATTTCTTGATATCTTCATTTTCGACCCAGATTGCGAAGATGAGGATGTTACCGATGACCGCATGATACAGTCACACGTGTATGTCTTCAATCAGTTGTATAATAAGACCTTTAATGTCAGGCATAAACATGTGTTTCAAAAAGTAAGTGAAGTTGCAACACCGCACACTGTTCAACTGACAAAGTGGAAACAGTGAAAAATAGCAGCTAGCATTCATTATGGTATTTTGAATGCTTTCACAGTCTGACAGAAAAGCAGGACAGTAGAACGTGATCTGTCACTCAGTGATAGTGCAGCAACACTGAGAAGTCTTACTTGAACCCTGAAATGAAAGATTGATCCCTTGGATACTCAGTCAGAATACAAGATGCAGCTGTGATCATGAACTTCGTGGGATTGCTGTCTACAGTGAAATACAAAGCAAGTGCTATATATTTTACACTCAACAATTTGCGACGGTAATAATAATAATAATAATAATGAAGTGTTTATTGAAATCACAATGAAAATCACATGTACAAAATGAATTACTAAAATAGTTCTCCAAAGAGTTGACAAAATACAATGTACAGAAAGTTATACCAATCATTTTTACATTTTAAAATTTGCTAGCTTGCATGCATACGGAAAGAAAGAAATAGATCGTCTGTAAGTTCGTGACTGTGGCAAACAGAAATGTTTGGAGCAAGTAAGTCTCGGTGGCACCAGATAATGCAATGGATGAGAAGACAGGTTTTCACATTTGAACAAAAACGAACAAATACAATTGATGCGTCTCTCTTCTATGTCAGGCATAATTTGGCAGGCAAAATCTTCATCACAAATAATTCTATGAGCTCGCTTTACAACTCTTATTAAACGCGTCGTTATATGACGAGGCAATATAAAACTGCACTTTGGAGCTAGAGAAGTTCGTCGACGATGCAACACTTGCGGGTGTCAATAACAAAAATGTGGGGGGAATAGAAGTACGACTACTGAAAGCCGAATAGTGATTTCTTGTTATTAACTGAATTAAACTCAGAAGTCATCAAATTCATGCAATAAATATGAGCGGAGACTTTCTGTGAAGTTTATTTGTTATTTCCCTTGTTTTTAACGCTGTTCGGTCTACAGTTCATACAGCATTTACTCTGACTGAACACACAGGATCACAAGCGTCCATTCTAGTGATGTTATCAAATTCTAAATATGCATCCAAAAAATCCGGTTCCAAATATCCGCCTTATCCGGATATTCACTACTGGGAAAAATTTCTGATGAACTAGTTCGATTTGATAAAGATATACTATCAAATTACTTGTTTAGGCCTATCATTTATTCAAATATTAACTTTCAAATTCGATGCGTTGACTATTATAGTTACTGCATTTCTCCTAATAAGACCCTCGGGTTCTACGTATATTTTGACTCTCCTTACTCTAGTTTCATTAGAGGCCTGTGTTTCATTAAATCATCAGTAAAAAGATTTTCTTTGCATTGTGTGGTTTTCAGGAAAAAATGTGAAAAATAGTGACCATCATTTTCTAATGCTCAACTTTTGAAGAGGAATTGACATGGCTAATTTTTACACTTCTCCAACGTATTAGAAAAGTTTTAAGTTTTCTAAATTCATCCGATAGAAGCATCATCTACCGTTTACACACAAGTAATCACACCCCACCTGACCGATGATTAGCCGCGAATGAAAGTTGATAATTAGTTAGGTTGCCAATTGTCATCATATATCGGTACCTGCACTGATATTCACTTCTTGGGACTCGCTTTACTTTCAGCTAACTTTGTCGTTTGGACACTCAACTGATATCAAATCCACTGATATCAAAATTGATAGCACTTCTAAGGAAAACCTTGTGAATGATACCTAGAGTTTTATAATGGATGAATAGGAGTCACGATCTATGCAATCCCAAGTATTTTGGGGGAGACAACGCAAAATTATTCACCCGGATTGTATTCGAGTACCGGGTTCCATTTCATTTTGACTGTGCTTCTCCGGGTTTCATTGCAAAGAATTCATGTGTGATATTAACATAGATATAAAACAAGTGCACAAAGCTCTACAACTGAATACCTCTATAATGCTTGGGAAATTATTTAAGGAAATTACATGATAAAGAGAAGAAGTATTGAAAATTTGACATCGTAGGAAAAACATACAAAAAAATTATTGCTAAATTTATTTGGTAATAGAAGCTTTTCCAATTCAATCTATTTCGATTGTAGGTCAAAGTCAGACGTAATTTCTGAAAAGATTTTCAGATTCTCATATGATGATGAAAATCATCCCAGCAGTCATTTGTAACAGAATATAATTCTGCTTACCAATGTAAATCATTAATTGAAGTAGTCCTGATGAGGACTGATGAGTTCTCCAATCCACAAGTGTGCAAAAGCAATGCCGTTGTAACCATTGGATCAATCAGTTCTGAATATATCTTAGTGGAGCTTTCTCGTGTTAACGAATCGAAATTGATCAGTTCTGGCCCAATAACTGGTGAAAATGAAAATCTTAATACTTGTAACACTACTCATTCTTACTGTTAATAAACTAATATCATAGATTCCGAACACTGCCGCATACACGTTCAAAACAGACGTCTAATATGCTGTACCGACTACAGATGCTGGTAGTGGAAATAGAAAAGGACAGTAATCACCATATTTCAAGGAAATCAAAAATGGATATTATAAAACATCAGGATGCCGATGAACAAAAGTTGGAAAAGTGGAGGTAAATCATTGAACTGCTTACAAGTGAGCTAATGCCATACTGTAACTGAGACTACACATGGAGGATAATGGAGGTAAACAATATACATTGTAACTACAATGACACTCTACTACACCGAAAACAATCGAACTATGCACACTATACCAAAGACTACACATGGAAAATCCTATTTCTTCACTTGAATTTGTTACCGCCAGTTCCTTAATCCGCCTATGATCCTTCATGGAGTCCAACATTTCTTCATTTGTCTTCATCCACAATGATATGATTTGAAATACAATACTTCGACAACTAGTTCAGCTACTGATTCAGGGATACAAAGCATAATACTGCAGTCCGTCAGTCATCAGCAAGTACTCAGATGACACACTGGTTGCTGGTCTGTCGAGCAATTCGATTACCATTATCTGCATTTTTTTACTTCTCGGATAAAAAGATTGTCCAGATAATACGGATGATCAGCACCAAGAATAGTATATTCCTTTCCAATGCTTCACAATGTCACTACATTTTGATAGATAGGCCTAGAAGTAGCAAATGTAATTCTTCTGATATAGACAAACGGGTAATCGGAAGAGACTTGCAGCCTACCTCGCTCAGCATGGCGATCACTACTCCCACATAATCTCTGCAAGTGATAAATATTGGAACATCTGAAGGCCCATATCGATTTATGTAAATCAGAAATCCATCATATTCCTTTCTTTCCAATCATGAGTTTTCTGATTCCTTCTAAGCTGTGATTCTATGCATAGTTTTCTCGCTTTCCATTCATCGGTTTGTCATTTAGTTTCCGTCTTCATTATCTCATCTAACAAATCCCAAACCCTCCGTGGTTTTCAGTCCTCTCTTGAGGATATCCTCGTACAATGACAATCATCTTTCCTTCGTTAAGTAGTATATTCATTTTTAACTGCTAATTTTCCATGATCGCAGCAATAATCATTTTTACTGGCTTGTGCATTTTTATTTAAATTACTTCCATTATAGCTGCTCTGCTGATTGATGGAAGAGAATAATAGCAGCTGTCCAACATTTGAATAATGGTAAAAAATGACTGTGAATTCCAAAAAGTTGAAATAAAATTTCTGGTGTTACAATAGCCATTTATTGGTACTTGTTGTTGTTAGTTTTTGTTTCTTGTAGTGAAAATCTCGATTCACTATGAAAGACAAAGAGCTATCATGACCTGATGAGTACAAGGTTCTTGAAATTTCCATGTTATATCATATCTTGGAGAAATCGTTTCTTATGACTTGCTCCCAGCAAAATGATACTAGTATTCGTCATGATAGGCATGGTTGCAAACCGAACAAATTGGTTAACCTCGATTGTGCATCAGCGCATTATAAACGAGAATGTCAAGATTAAAAGGACATCAATGAAAACTGTCTTTAAAATCGGAGGCCCAAGCCGGCCCGGTTCCCACTCTGACCGTCATATGCCGTCAACAGCACAGTGTTGACAATGTAGTATCTTGAGCGTGTGGTCAAGCCCCAAGATGTCATTTGAATGTTGACGGGAAGGGTATGCGGACTAAAAGCATTTCATCACTAAACCTGCGACTGCGTCTGACTGTGTCATCACCCTCCAAGTCCGCACTGCGGTAGTAGAGGACGTTAAAACTTCATTTTTTGGATTGATTATGAAAATATGGAATGATCATTGGAAGTTCGCAGTCGAGCGAACCACTATACAATGCCTCAGTAATTGATGTCAGTCTACTAACCACATTGCACGAGTTAGAAGAAACTGATTTGTGCATTCCAGGGTTGAGCACCGTGGCTACTCCACCATTTAAAAGCAATTAGATCCACACGTAATTCATCAACACTTGAATACCCAAGGAAGTTCACATTTAAGAGGAAAACTTCAATTCGCAGATTTGAATTATTTGAGTGACAATCATTAAATGCATAAAGTACTGGGTATTGCTATAAATGACTAAGCAATTGTGACACTTCACTCAATTGATTTCTCGACAATTACAAACATTCGTAGTTGAAATTCGAATCAAATAGTTGAGAACATCTTCTGACACTGAAATAGATAATATTACACACGTTTTCTATTCAGTCTTGGTAATCAATGCACAACATGTGACACTAACTTCGTCACCTGTTGCCAAACACGAACAGTGCTTTAAAATAAACAGAAGACACATTTCCCAAAATTTGACCGACTAAGTCTATCATCATATTCAATCCAAAGTCGAGATGTGTAAACAACTGTCCATCAAACACATTATAATTCAGCTATATCATGATGCAAAATTTTAGTTGACTGAAGTGTTTGAGAATTTGTTGACTGAAATGTTTGAGAAAATTTTGAGCATCAGGCATTACAAATTCCGTCTATCTACATGTTATGCCCGGCACTTGTACGTAAAAGCTTGAGTTTGTGAATATTCTTTTGAAATCTACTCTGTTATCTCTAAAATCTAATTTTTTTATCTCATGAGTACAGAAAAATACTATCGATTTTTTATATTTTCTTTATCTATTGAGCAAAAAGGCTCACGTCCATAGTAGGGGAAAATTGTTGCATCAGAATTGATGAATTATAACCAAATGAAACCTGGAATTGTATCCATAATATTTGAATTAAAATAGAAATACCCCACTGAATTAAAAGATATATTGAAACTTTTTTTAAATAAACGAAGTCAAAGTCACGACGTTTCGGGTGATGCTACAGTCATTATCAAGTGCAAAGTGGAATGGACAGAAAGTGGAAAGAATGCAAAGGTACACCAGATATCGGACATGAACGTCTTTAACAAGTGTGTCTGCAGCAAATACATCTGTTGATAAAACCCATCGCGAAGATTCAATTCATTAGATTGATTGGACTTAATAAAGACTGATTCTAAAACTCGTCTGGCAGTTAGGTTATTACAACATGATAAAACTTGACAACATATTAGCCAATGGCCTGTTTGATGATTCACTGATTGTGATCACATGAGGAGGCCCTGAAAGCTTAGCAGTGAATAATGGCATAAAGCATTCTATCATCGCATCACATTACCACCGGGAGAAGAGCAGCATATTTTGTGACAGGTGCAGATTCCTCAATAATTGAGATCATAAGGGCCGAAGCCGCTTCATGTGTCTTGCACGAAGTGCTTCCTCCCATTTCCATATTTTCAAGGCTGACTATACACGAGCATATCGTAAATAGTCACTGTCCGGACGATCCATTTCCCTACATGAATGAGTGTTCACAGAATCATATTCCTCTGGATTTAAGAAAAGGCATGACAAGACTACTTCAAACGATGGTCATTGATTCATGCAAGATTAAATGTAGTCGCAATTTGACGATAGAGTAAATGCTTTCATTTTCATCTATCGACGATGATGTGGCTGCAAATTTATCCAATTTAGAAACTGCCTAGATTTGTAAATATCAAGAAAAATAAACTCATAAACTGTCTTCCTGAGATCCTTTATGCAGACGACCTTGTCATCACCGCCGACTCGATTGAAGACCTTCGTTCCCGCTTCCAGTGCTGGAAATTCAACCTCGAGTCTAAAGGCATGCGGATAAATGTCAATAAGACGAACGTTCTCGTCAGCAAATTTGCGAAGATGCCAGTGAAGGAAAGTGGAAGGTACCCTTGTGGAGTGTGCAGAACAGGAGTTGGCAGAAATTCTATTCGCTGCTCTAAATGTCGAAAGTGGATCCATCACAGGTGTACGAATTTGCATAGCCTCCGCGACGACCCACATTTTGAATGCCGTCGCTGCAAGGGTGAGCTTCCTGACATTCATCCACAAATCTAGGAGGTGATAATCGGAGATAGTGCTTTCGAGGTGGTGGAGTCTTTCTGCTACCTTGGCGATGTGTTAGACAACTCAGGTGGATGTTCTGGTGCTGTCACCGCCCGTATAAGATCTGCATGGAAGAATTTTCACGATTTGCTGCCATTTTCTCACAAATAGGAGTATCCCTTTACGGTGTAGAGGCCATGTCTTTGAGTCTTGTGTGAGAAGTGTTTTGCTATATGCAGCTGAAACATGGCCACTCAGAAATGAAGAAATGACTCGCTTGGCTAGAAACGACAGCGCCATGGTACGTTGGATCTGCGCAGTTAAGTTATGTGAACGCCGCTCTATGAATGAGCTCAGGCAGATGCTCGGTCTTCACGACTTAGAGGCTTCGCTTCGTAGGTATCGGTTGCGGTGGTTCGGTCATCTGGAGCGTATGCCATCGTCGGCATGGCCAAGGCAAGCCCTGGACCTGGTAATCCCTGGACCCAACATCAGAGGAGGTCAAATAAAGAAATGGTCGCACAATATCAGGAAAGACCTGGAGCTGATGAAACTCAATCCTGCTGTCGCCCAAGATAGAGAAGAGTGGAGAAGAAGAATTCACCCGAATCGACACAAGACGGCCGTCTCACCCCCACACCTGGGGAAAGGAGACGTTAAACGGGGGTAAGCAAATTAGCAAGGGCTAACCTTAGGCGAAACACAATTAATAATGAATTAAATCACAAATCGAACTATTCAGTAAGTAAAACCAGTGTGAAAAAATAAGAATAAAACACAAATGTAAATGTTGAAAATATTCAAATGGTAGGTAATGTAAAAAAATGAGTGTGTAAATATAAGTAGAGTAAGAAAATAAATTGATAGCTTACTCGAGAACTCCTGCCTATCTGCCACACTGTGTGTTGGGCAGTGTAGTAATTGCGGCATTTGCTTATATTGACAAAACTTAATCTGCAGGTCTGGTCGCCCAGATGCTTGTATATGTCAATTGCGTCAGAATGAAATTTAATGCTTTGATTGAGGAGAAGATGAAGTAGAAGATAACGATGAGTGAAAAGAATTTGATTCCTCAAAAGGACCCATGTGGCGTTCCCGTAATGGTTCCCGTAAGGTAAGGTGAACTCATGCAAGTACGATGCTATGCTCCGGGAGAGGCGCAACATCTCCGTTGATTCTCTGGTGCTCTCGCTCGACTAACTGAACTTTCATAGGTCTATTGCTCCACATCGACCATTCGATCATCCGACTATGAAATATTACTCATTTGATAATTGAATAGAAATATTCACATTAACGAATACATCTTCAATTCAGTTAACATCAAAGGCAAATTTTCTGCTTGTCGAGTGTCAATTACACTACTTACAAGCTCAAAAAGAACAATTTGATTTTTAGATTTGATGCTTAATTATGCCCATGCTACATAACTGCATTTGAAAATTAATGGCATTTTTCTTCGTTATCAAGAGTTACACAATACAGTACTCGTACAGTTGAGGACAAGCTATCACAATAAATTTGTCTACTCACATATACTGGTAGTCCAACTACAACTGCGTTGCTAGTTTCGCATGGAGGAACTACGATTTCAGATTTTCGTCACACTTCGTAATATTGAGACAATCCAGTTGAAGCAACCAACTTATCGGAATGCATTTGATTTGTATTCCGAACATTTTGATGATTAGATTCATCCTTACATGACATCTAAGTAAGCTGAGCCTTTGGAGGTCGGCGCAAAAGCTTAAGACTTAAACATCACTACGCTCTAACACAATTCCAGTCGATGGAAGAAAATTGTCTGGAGCGTTGTGATCTTTTAGTCCGGATGCTCTTCATGACGACTTCCAACGACACTTTCGGGATTCGACCTCCGGACCGAAAGATCGCTTAGCCAAGCAATTGGCCACTGTGCCACGGAAGCTACTCCATGGAAGGTGACATTGAATTGATTCATGTCAAAATGAAACTGCAAGCCATCAGACAGTTTGTGATCTCACATATCCTTATACAGAGCCGATAATAAAAACGGACCACCTAAATTTCGTTGACATTCGATTGATTCTCATGTCTTTCAATCTTGTCGCACATCAACGTCCTATACATCATTCGAGAGCTTGTATTCTCAGCTTTACAATGAGCTATGATAGACTTGCATCCGTTAATGTATTTGATGAGCAGAGCTAAAAATATGAAAATCATTCAATTTACAAATTACGATTTTTTAATCGGAAAACGTGTCACGATGCCTTCATCGGCTCTACAAATCACCCTTTCGATTTGCGTTTTTATCAGCATCGTCGCAGCTTTATAAATTCGGATAGTAAGAGTGCCATCTCTGAAATATACATTATGAATAGTCACCCTGATTCTCTTTTAACTACTGATCATTTTAGCATTGATTTCCTTGACTCTCAGACTGACCCCGTCCATAGTCGGATTTTTGAAGTTGAGCTGATTGACCTTCACAAACATGAACTGCAGACACGAGCTGACGATTTGTATACCTGCTAGCCCTATATAAGCATTGGCTGTCAATGTATCTGATCCACCGAAATTCCATGAATATGTGTGCATGAGTTCCATGTGTACACGTAACGTCGGGCAGTCTGTGATTTTTGACAATTACTTTTTCTTAGATTTCGCTGATAAATTTCCGGGAGAGATAAGTCAGTCTTTTTCTGATAATGGCCTCTGGAAACCTTCAGTGTACGGCAATAAATCCAATCATTTCGTAGGCAGCGTGATATCGATAAATTTATCTACGGTCTACATCAAAGCTTTATAAATGTACATTACTTTTACATAGTTGATGGGGGATCGCTTTCTAGCATCTGATCAAAATTACACTTCATGAGCAAACTAGAATGAGCTCACTGTATGATGTGCATCACTAAATTATGCTCTCTCCATGTCAACAAATGCGTATGAGAAGGATATAAACTGTGACGAAATTCACCTTTATTCGTGCTGTCCATGTTTTGAATCATAAGTGACTGCTTTCCCATTGGCCTTCACTGTACTTCCTCGTTAAATCGGCGTCTTCATTCACTGCATGCTACGCCTGCAGACAATATTGTGCGTATCACAGCTGACGTCATCAAGACCATTGGACAAGCTAATATCTCGCAAGGCCTCAGTCACACTGAAAGCAAAAGAAACACGAGCGAATCGAGCAAATGTATGTCCGTAAGCTATTAATCGCTCTGGTTTGCTTTGCTAGCAGTGTAGAGGTCTGCAACTACTGTAGTGAAGACTTTATATTTACTGCAAAACGTTTTGCTCGGAAACGCTTGGAAAAGCTCGCAGTGTGACTAAGGACTAAGGCAAATCGTTGCAGAGTGTCGGATACGGATAGAAAAGACAGCTGATGTATAAACTTACTTTTAAGACACTAAAATCATTACGAATTATACCCGGAGTACACATTTAAAGCCAACCGAGATGAAATTTACTAAGTTTACAACACTGGCCAGCGAAATTAGGGACAATGATTAGAATTGATCCGATTGGACTTCGCTTCATTACATACACTGAACATTAACTACAGACAGCTAGACAATGCATGTCAATATGGTTTTTTGTAAAGTATCAAGTCTGGTCAGCAATCAGAAAGTGACAAAATTCAAATGTTGTTATTTAAACGACCCCCATCAACGCATTCGCCGTTGAACTTCCAGACGAACATATTAAACGGTCTATCGGAAGGATTAATCAAATAATCTCTCTCCAGAATCAGCCATAATTTTGGATTCCGCTGTTTCTATAAGGCTCTTTACAGGTGAAATATAAAGCATTTGAGTTTTTCCTGTTTCTTGTAAATTAATGTCTATCATTATACATATTCTCGGTGGCTGATACTCAAATTAACATTACTTAATTAAACATCAGGATTGACGGACTAAAATAGGAATAATAATAAAATCAGTGGCGTCGCGTGCTCCCTGACCATAGACCTTCACTCGGCATTGGAATACTATTTCTATACCAAACACTTTTATGTTACAACATTGATTTTCATAAAAACTGAATTGTTAATAACAATTTCACGAACATTCTTTTAGGCCAAGTGAATGTGCACATGAGAAGTGATTGCTCATGTCGCTTAACCGCCTTGTTCAAGGAGCTGAGATCACTATATCCCCTCTCTGTCCAGACCACATTTTCTCGAGAAAAAAGGAGGCAAGGCCAACATTTTCTTGTGTTTCTCACGGCCGGCCGGTCATGTGATGCAGGTTGGAAGTTAGGGGCCGAAACCTTGCTTCATGCAGCCACATGATTCCTCTCTGATGTCTCCGTACATAACGATCTTATTTTGGTGTATCTGGTTTCTTGATCTACACCATTTACAATTTTAGTTAGCTTCTCGTCATGTCCATGACGAACTCTCATTTAGTTCTTTGATTGTATAATAAAATTGATTTAAATGTATTTCGTTTAAATGTTATAGGTATCACTTTATTTTCACTCGCTCTTTATTTTTTCATCGCTCTAAGTTACCTAATTATTTACACGATTCTCCACTAGGGGAGTTGTTTAACTTTGTTATCTCCCGTTTCCTGGATTCTTCGATTTTTTGTGTCGTGATTTAATTTAATCTGAATAATAATATATTTATATATAATGCCGGCATATATAAATGGCTGAAAACTTTCATTCATCTGCCCTACTCCATTTCAATTACACCAGAAAGGAATATTTTATGAAACATTTTTGTGCTTTCTAGATGGACTTTTAGAAGACACTAGAAGTGATATTTTCATTCCATTTTTAGATTTTCTGTATAGTAGATCACGTTACTGAATTCAGTCCTATCAAGTAAAAGCATTTGCTAATCATTTTTTAGGTCTAAAATTGAAGTCAGAAACAATGAGCTTACAACAAAAAATAATTTGCAACTCATAACTCTATCCGGTTTCGATTATCTAATTTGCAATAATGAGAAAGATTCATGTTGATATGCATTAGGTTTCAGAATTTTATCTCAATTTTCAATTTAGTAACTCGTCGTAGCAGGTGAATGAGTTCAAATGGTAGATTGAAGATCCTGATGAGATATTGAATAACATGGAATATGCTTTCTAGCAATAGTGAAATAGCATTAAAATACTTCCACATGAAAAACAGAAATGGAATTCGTAATTTAATGAAAACTTTCTGCGCTTCGGTCAAAATTAAGATTAAATATGTCACCAAAGATCTTCATCAGCTATTAAGAATAGCCTTTGACTAGAGTTTTGATAGATATTTTTCATTCATAAATAAGCAAAAACATCAAATTCATCGACGGTCGCTTTCATCCGTTCTATTTCATGTTGAACACGGAAGTGAATAACAAGTTAGCTGCATGACGATGTTAGTACAAAAGATCAATAGTCAGCTAGTCATCAAGGTAGACGTAGAGTGAATAAGATATCTTTATTTTTCAACGTGCGTATAATGAAGATATCATGTCACTTCATTTTACCTGTACGGGCGTGCAGTAATATTTTCATTATTGCACTGGTTGAATTATAGATTTCTATATAGATACATGTATATGCGATAAAACCCGTTTATTATTGTAACTCATCAAACACCATAGAATTAGATTAGTCATAATGGTCATGATATCGGGCTCGTGCATAGATATGTTGACCTCGAAGAAAGCAATAAAGATGGATATTTTGCACTAGTTGCGTAAATAACTATTCTGTACACAAAGGTCGTGTTCGAACATAGAAATAAACTGTTTATCTGAAGTTGACTAGAATGGAAATTGACTCAAGGTCACGGCACATCCGAGGGAACTAAGTTGGGGCATGAAGAACCAATTAAAAGCTTCGATTTACTCATGTGACTAATTCTAACCCAATGATACAGACGTTGGCAGGTGCATCTAAGTGAAAATGCGTGCGATTTATGTGCCGTTATTGTGCATTGCATGAAGCTTAATTTCCATTCTAGAGGTTTTATTGTTGTCAATTTCTATGTGTGCGAACCGTTTAATGCACAATGCCTCGTAGATGGACAATAGCTGGAAATCACGAGGACGGAAAACAATCTTGAAGCGATCCAGTGCGTCATCAGCATTACGAAAACATAATTGATAAATATGACAATAATTGATAGAAAATAAAATTGATCTTTTGTACTAACATCGTCATGCAGCTAATTTTTTATTCACTTCCGTGTTCAACATGAAATAGAAAGGACGAAAGCGCTCGTCGATGAATTTGGTGTTTTTGTTTATTTATAAATTAAGAAAGGGGTCAAATTTCTTTCGAGATATTTTTCAATCAAAAATAATCAAGAAGAATCCAGAATTCAACAGGAATCTAACTATAACATCTGAGTCAGGGTAGACTATTGGCCAAACACGAAAATCCGGAAAATAGTCCCCCCTGCCCAGCATGCACATTAATTTGTGTTACGTGAAGAAAGAAGCGTAGAAGCTCATGTGTTGTAACCCTTGTAAGTCATCTGAGACACACGAGCAGGAGGTTTATTTATAACCAATTACTTGAATTTTGGTGACAATGCTTGAGGCCGGGTTTGACTTTTTAAAAAAAGCAATTTAGTATCATGAGGCTTCAACATCAAATATTAGCTTGAAAACCAGGAAACGTAAATTTTTGTCAAAAATACATAAATACAAGAAAAAAAGTATTTATCTTTTTTACTAGTACTTCACTGATCTGTGTATTTGTTCAAAAATACAAAAAATATAATCCTCGTGCTCAAACGACCTAAATTTGCCGAAAACTTTTCCGAATGATTCATCGCACGTTCAGAAATATTCCAAGCGCAAATAGTTTTGATTGATTTTTCCTGTAAGAATACAACCGAAATACTCCCACGAACATTTTCATTGACACATGTGATCGCCGATTGGGCACTCTTGATGTAAAGGTAAATATATGTGTCTGCAGACAAACTGCAATAATCAGTGACAACAATCAAGATATCAGGAATGCTCCCATTACAAAAGTTAATGGGATGAAAATCCGTGTGAAAAAATTGGCTGTTTACGATTATGCAAATGACAATGCATTGAAGAAATGATCTTATGTACAATGATTCTGCATGTTTTGGTATGGAGTGTTATGAGAATTTTCAAATTATCTTTATCAGGAATATGTTCATGAAAAATCACTTCAGGAGGGTTCGACAATTTTGCGTGTTCGCTTATCCCAGTAGAAATATTGCGACCGGTTTTACCGACGCAGCATTGACTACAATGATCGCAAGTTTGTTCACAATTGTGTGTACTACGGAGGATGACTCCCTAAAAGGAATCGGATATCAATTTTGTATCATGTTTTGCGTTTTGCATTAAGGTACTCCTTAGAGCACCATTTTCTAAAGCACTATTTATGTGGAGGCTGCTCAAAATGTCAATTTTATGACAAATCGGGATAAATACAACATTAAAGCAACACCGAAGTTTGGTGTCTCTGACCCAAAGTCGGTCCAAAACACAAGGTGCAACATCAAGAGCAGACTTATATGTTCGTCAGCTTATTTGAATGTTGTAGTTTGATTCGTTCGATAGTTTGACATTTGAAGATTGACTTAGGACTTGGAAGTCAGGAAGTCTGTTCGGTAGGCTTTTTCGAAGGATCCAGATTCTATCATATTCTTTTTCTGGGGGTTTCAATTACCCTTTGTTTAAAAATGCTGAAGTTGTCTAATCGACTTTGAGACACGGCACACACGGTACTTCAGGAAAATGGGAATAACTTTCAAATCTTGGCAATCGTTCGTAAAATTTCTGGTGTAGAATCAACTTTTCAGATTTGAGATACAATTTCTTATGTTGACTACTAAATCCTTTTTCAGTCCTTCGATGCTGTCCAGCAATTTACTAATATACCAGTCATTGACACTATCGACATACAATTGAATTAACAGATTTTGAGAGATTTCCTTTTAATATTAATGCTGATACTTCGCGCACGCAATCTTTTGCAGCTTTCTTGTACTAATGCTCAGTTCCTATTTGACGTTAAAAAAGAGGGAACGAATAAAAGATCTTTAGGTCCCTCGTTCCATTTATGGCGGGGCGGGATTCGCACCGCAACGCGCTTAGAATGTTCGTGAGTGTTCAATGTAGCGTTCGACGAGTGTTTGAAATGGTCCTACCGTTGTGGTTATATTGCGAAAAGGCTTCATCCAGACTTGGTGCGCTGAGACAATTGAAACTTTTTATGAGATCACTGAATCCCTGGTGAACATTTATAGCTCCAACATCCGAAATATTCCCCGACTATTGTGCTCCATTATTGATTTCTGTACACCAAAAAAGACAGTGATTTCTTTGATTTGGTACAAAGACGAGCACATAAATTGTTGGCACAAAAGATTGTTTATGTGACAATTTTCAGCATCTAAACTACCGGCGAACTATTCTGGCATTTAGACTATTCTCGCAGCTACTTAGTGATCCTGAACATCCGCTCCATCATTTCTTACCAGATGCACTTCCTTTTCCGGAAAACTTCGTGTACCAAAGTGTGATCTCGCCTTAAGACAAGGATCTTTCCTTCCAAGTATGTGCACACTTGCAAATAGTGGATTTCTGTGACTTTCAGTACATTGTTAAAGTTCATTTTTTCATTTTATTACTTTGCTTGATTTATACTTTAATTGTCTTGCGATTTTTACTGTTGAGACTGTATTTTCTTCAAATAAACGACATTTGTATTATTACTATTATTAATCGAGAGCAGTTAACCGGATTGTTTTCCACATTTTTCTGGGACACAGTTTGCCACAATTTTCTGACAATCTGTCATCATTTCTGCGATGGATGAATTGAATGAATCATGGATATCGGAGTGTGACTAATATTTTTCTGAAAGCATTTCTAAATTATCGGAAAGTTGATTGTTAAATCAATTGGCTTGTCGGTTATTCACAGAAATTGATAACAATAAAACTACTAGAACAGCGTTTCCAAAGTAAAATCTCTGAGAATCCGCGCAGGCCAAGTAAATCCGCGCAGATGGACCCTAACCCCCTTTACATTGCAGTTTTATGACCATATTTTTGATTTTCTGGATTTCATTTTCTTGCAAATTCAAAAATGAATCCTACATAGTGATGTGCAACTTTTACTTTCAATCTTAAGTAGACTTTCGATGGAACCTGATTGGGTCACTATAACTGTTTCTATCAATAGGGTCAACATATTGTAACTAGTAGTACTAGTAGGTAACTATAAACAAAGCGTAGTGTAGTAGGTACTGTATTTTCAGTAATAATCAAAGACTTCACAAAACAAAACGAACAATAAACTATTCCGGTACCAATATTTCTCGAGTAAAGTGGCATGGGAATGTGACTACAACAATAGGTCTTCATGATAATTATTGCAAAAAAATTCAAAAGTGGCCTCATGGTCCACGTTTTGCTACATTTCACGGTAACTGAGTGTGATGAACATATAGCTTATCTGAATGTAGATGTACATATTGACAGAAAAATAAATCTTTTTTAAGAAAAATTGTATTCATCTATTGAATTTGTAACAACTTGAATTGAGGATGACGAGAAAATAGTCATCACCAAGTGTCTTATCATTGTCTATGACGCCTCGTATCCATCAGTGGTTCGGTCGAAGGCAAAGTTCTCTTCAACTTTCTTTTGGACTCATCTTTTTTCGATGACACGGGAGCTGCATCTGTTATCGACTGTGCTTCTAGCATAAGCCTCTTGGCTGCCTCCATGTATTCCATGGCCGTTTTCCGCTTACTCTCGGCGAGTTTCTCTGCGGATTCCTTTTCTTGCCTGACTCTTTCTCTTTCCATCTCTTTCTCCCTGGCTTTCAGATCTTCCTCTTTCTTTTTTTCTGCTTCAATGCGCTCCTTTTCCTTTTGCTTCAGATACTGCATGTAGGAATTCGATGCTTCATAGCAACGATCGAGCAACTTGCGTCCAATTGGGAACGTTGCACTCTTGTATCCGCGATTTCGCATAAATAATTTCACTGTCAGAATACCGTTGAAGTTGGGATCCTGCAATCTGTTGCGGTCTGTGGTCAAAATGCGCTTCATCGAGCCAAACGATCTTTCAGTGTCAGCGTTGCCATGAGGTAGAATAATGCAACTTTTGGCCAGTGCACTCAAACTATGGTAGGCATTCTTCGAGGCTATCTGTTTCCAAAATTTGGGCAGGTCGACTTCCTCTGTGTCAATTTCCGCATCGCTACGAAACTTGCGCCATTCAAGAAGTGCGTCGGCGTCGCAATCGAAATTCAATTGGGATTTGACGTGAATGAGATCTTCTTCCGCAACATTTTCCCTCTGCTTCGGATCCAAGAATTTGCAAGCCCTCAGAAGACGTTTACCAATAGGCAAGTAATGGATCAAAGATCGAAGGAGCTGGCCATAGAACGGACGAACTCGTTGAAAAAATAATGCACGTTGTGCTGCCGTAAGATGGTCGTTACGAAGAGCTTCTCTAGCTTTCCCGCCAATCACATTATCATCCGATAATTGTTCAACATTTGGAACGTTATAGAATTCATCTTCATTCATCACCTTGTCAACATATTCTTGTCGAATAAAGGAACAACAGACGTCCGAAATGATCGATATCATACGATCGTAGATCAAATGTATCACAGGAGCTGACGTTTGAAAGAAGATCTCGAAGTCTTTCAACGTTTTCAGGGCGAACAGCACAAGATTCATATAAAGGGGAGAAACGGCGGAATCTAGGAATTTCCGTACTCTCTTAACCCGTTCCTTTTTCTGCTCCGAAGCTGGCAACGATGAGAAGAATTCAGATAAAGCGGGAAGCAATTCCAGAAACCGCTGAACCACTTCATAAATTTGAAGCCATCTAGTCTCCACTCTACGCAGAAATTTCAAAGGTTCCAAGTCCATCATTTTCTGAATTTTTATGAAAGAATTGGCGGCTTTGGCATACCGTAGATAGAAAAATGTATCATCGATAGCTTCTTCAAGCTCCTCGCCCAGTGATGACATCGCTTTCTCGACCGAGTTGTGGACATGGTGCATTGAGCAACCCCCAACATCGAGCAAGTTAGGATTGTCTTTCTTCAAGATGGATATGACGCCACCTTTCTGGCCACGCATGACGTTGGCACTATCCGACATGACAGCGATACAATTTAGCAACGGTATATTTCTTGATACTAGCTCTTCTTTGATAATATCCGCCATCGTTTGAGCAGATGCCTCTCCTGGGGAGTGAATGGCAAGAAAGTCGGTAGGGAGGACTCCTCATCAAGATAGGGGTATGATGAGGTGATGAGATGATTCCACTGTAAAGTTTCTCAAAAACCTGTAAAATAATGATTTTCACGCGACAGCTCACAGTCAAAACGAAAAAACAATAGAATCCATTTACAGTGCGGTGTAGAAAAAATGGACCATCTGAAGGGCCAAAAGTGATACTTATGGTACTTCAGTGGTTTACTTATTCTCCCCAGCACTAGGTGGGCCTAATATGATGCAGAGTCAAACAAAGCGTGATTTGAAGTAAGTTTTAAGCATAAGTAAGTTTTCAAGCAGCAGGGCAAATGTATCTTGATTCACAGTCATTTTACAATCTTATGAGTAGAAAAGCTAAATTATCCTAATTTGGTTCCCATCTATTATTGAAATAATGCTGCAGAAGCTTATTTCTTTTTCAACTGCAGAAATTAGCCCTTGCAGAACATTCGATCGAGAGGCTATTGATTAGTCGAGGACGTACGTCATCACAAGGCAGACGAAGTGGCGCCCGCGATTATTCGCTGAGACCTTCCATACACAGCAATCACAAAGTGCGATGAACCGATGGGAAATGTATTTACCTAATATACGCACGTATATCGTTCTCTCTTTTGGTTTGACTTCAGTTTTACCACTGCAACCTGATGAAGCGGACCTGATAAGTCCACGAAAATTTGTACATTTCTTTTATTTTATCTAACAAAAAATGTGCTCTATCAAATGTTCTAAAGAAGCTGTACATTAGGTGAACAATGTCTAATTTGAAATGATTTCTGTGAAAAACACCACACTAAGATTCAAAACATATTTAAAACTGAAAAAAGATTGTGACATCAAAATTCCGCGCAGCTTCTCAATTTTCCGCGCTTCCGCGCAGAAATCGGCAAAACCGCGCAGCTGCGCGCTCACTTTTGGAAACGCTGCTAGAATGAAGTAAAACTTCATGCAATACACAATAGTGGCACAAAAGTCGCACGCTTTTTCAGTTAGATACACCTGTCAAAGGTTGAATCATTGGGTTAGAATCAGTCACATGTGCAGTTCTAAGCTTTTCATTGGTGCTTCATGAATCAACTTAGTTCCCCCGGCAGTGCCGCGACCTTGAGTCAATTTCCACTCTAATCAACTTCAGATAAACAATCAATAATAACATCAATCAATAATAATAGATAACTTCATAATTAACTTTCAATTGTTATTGTTATGATGGAAACTTTCATTTGTTATTGTTATGGAAGGAATGAGATTTCTATGACCAAATGATCAATAGAGTGTGTCCACAGAATTAGAGCGCATCACTTTGCTAGAAGTGCGAACTGATTCAAAACAATGGCACATGCAGGATAGGAACTTACTAAGATAGGAATAGGATATCCTTGCAGAGATAGGAAAAATAGTCGTGCGTCGCTTGCGGATTGCTGTGAATTCCTTGAAAATGCTCCGATCACCACGATTCCTTCAGATTCGAAGAATTGAGATCATAGCGCAAAAGTTTTCTCGATAATGTTGGGCCCTCCGATCCTTATTAAAAAAGCTAGCTCGCTCAAGAAAAAAAGTTCACAAACTTCTCTGTAGAACTTGACAACGACTGTGTTTCTTTGCTATGTGATCCGGTTGATAACAGTCACTGAAACTTCGCACAATTTCGCGTGTCTAATGTTTAACTGTCATACTTGTCACTCTCATAACTGTGGATGCAAATGAACTAGCATACGCTGAACTGTGACTTCTTGCATCGTTACTGTGCGGCGAATGATCTTTCCGTGCTCACAACGACTCCTACAGTCATCATTCGTGCAAGAACAACGCGATCAAACTTTTCTATGATAGATCTCAAAAACTAAGCTGCCTCTCTGCCAACCGCGATTATGGGAAAACCATATAGTTTAGAATATTTTTATCCAAAAACGGACATCATCCTGATAGCAAAAATAAAGTTTTCGAGTGATGTGACCGGCAAAATCAGAATTTAAAAAGTAACTAAATGCTGAAATATTTTGGAACATGTTCAATGTCTCACTGTCATCTCTCACACAAATCGCAATGTCCCCACATAAATAGTGCACTAGAAAATAGTGCTGTAAGGACTATCTTGACCACATACAAAGTCCAGAGCATGATACCAGATAAACATTTGATTCCTTTTAAGGAGTTATCCTCCGCAGTTTGCACAATTATAAACAAACTTGCGAGCATTGTAGTCAATGCTGCGCCGGTAAAACCGGTCGCAATATTTCTACTGGGATAAACGAACACGCAAAATTGTCGAACCCACGCCCCCTCCCCTGAAGTGTTCTTTCATACACATATTCCTGATAAAGATAATTTGAAAATTCTCATAACACTCCGTACCAAAACATGCGAACACAACTTCAATCACATTGTCTCATGAATAATCGTAAGCAGCCAATTTTGACATCGTTAATTGCCTTGCACGGGAGGAAATTCCTTTTATTTTTTTATTTTTTTAAGTGGCGGTCCATGAATAAGTCCGCGGAGGACGAAACGTCGGGCGGTTTAGACATTGAACTTTCATTTGTCTTATAAATCATAAACATCGCCATTACAAGGGAGTGTTTTTAATTTTTCGCTAAAAAGAAAAATGGCAACAAAAACAATTTTGACACCCTGATTTTTATCTCCTTAAAGCCTTTATATAATGCATTACTGATATCTTAATTGTTTAAGTTGACGGAGGGAACACCACGGCTCGACGATGCTGTTTATCTGGTTACAGGCTGGCTACACGTTAACTGACGCCAACTGACGTATCAAGTCAACCCTGATCATATTTCACATAAGCGAGAGATAAATTGGTATCTTGATTCTTGTAACTGATGTTGGCAGTTTGTCTACAGACACATGTTTGCGGATGAAATCCTTTATCGAAGACATACGCCTACCGAATGTCAAGAATGCGCCAATATCATAAAATATAGAAAAATAATTGAGACGCCCTGCAGCATGAGACTTATCGAGAATGGTGAAATATCTTTGATTTACGTCAATCCCTAAGACAACTTTGGTGTTCCAATGGAATCACTAATTAATGTACAATCATTTTTAATGATCAAGCTTGGATGGCAATAATGGGATGCACATCTGCGTTTCTAAAGATAGCATGAAATTATTCAGACAGATGAATTTGATTCAAAACATCAAACAGATGCGAAATGTATCTGAAAATCTGATGATGGGTTATGTCAGATCACAAACGGCAATGTACCGCATATATTTTGTGAAGCAAATTAGTCGTCAAAAAAGTTGCGATGCGGAACAGAGAATTATGTCATAGAAGGTTATGAAGTGTTAATTGATCAAACTGACCGTCAAGATGATTTGTCTTAACTAAATGAACATTTTATCTGTTCACTACACTTACAGACCGTTTCATAAATAATTTCACAAAAAAGTTGATCTATTTTCAAATGCAATTTTCGTGTTGAAGTCCTGGTTCAATTTTGATGAACGATATGCCACACGAAACCTTTTGTTCCGTAGATTATTTTGACATATATTTTACTTTCATAAGTGGTCAGTTGTGGTGAGTAAGCAGTCTGAAAGAAAATTGACCGCTTTCTTAGATGCAAGATTTTTACATGAAGATGACAGAATTTTTTTAATGAAAGCTGAAACAGTGTGAGCTATCATTCAGCTTCATCATTATGTAAGGATTTTAAGATTCGTTGAATGTACAGGCAACTACAGTACCAATAACTTCTCTCAAAATGATGCTGCTAAAAAATTTACACGATTTTTTCATTCATGAAGATGCTTTGTTAATCTTCATGTTAAAATTCTTGATGATATGTAAATACCAAGATGAGTGGTGGTCATAAGTTACGCCAAGAACTTTTGTACAACCGAAGTCCCATTAACACGATGATATCCAAATAATTAAATGAAAAGTCGAATAAAAACTGTAAAATATGCAGTCGTGCCAAGAACTGATCGCACACTACTTAATTTTACTATAGTTTCCATTAATCTAATTATGACTTTCTATCGATGCTGTAGAAAGAATGTGTAACAATCAATCAAAATAGAGAAAATCTTCCCATTGTGTAATGCTGTTCGGTGCACACGAGCAATTCTTTTCGTATTTAACCGTCTAACTGCTTACATTGATCATTCATTCAGAGCCATAACCCATGGCCAAAAAAACTCCCGAGATCTGATATCCATTGAAAATTGCTATTCTAAAAAAAGTTGCTGAGAAGTCCACGATGTCAGCAGCGTCTTTGAAGAATGCTATTGCGGAAAGAAATCAACCCAAGTCTAATACGAAGGCTTATTGCATCTATGTCTGAACGCATTTCTGCAACGAGGAAAACATGTAAAATACTGACGATTCCACTGAGCTTACCATTTGCACATTTTCTCATTTTTTAAACATCACTCTTCAATTGTTTTCAGTCAAAACAAATTGATGTAGCATGCATGAATCAGATTTTTGAACTTGTGAAGAAAGTACCTATAATTTGATCACTGTGTGATCACTTCTGGCCACAATTGTAAACAAATCATCAAGTTTAAAATGGCTATGGATTGAAAATTGCTGAGTCGGCTTCGAGCTCGACGTAAGTGCATCGGGTAAGGTCGGACCAAATGATGGGTAGTTCGGGTCGGATTGAAAAATTTGCGTCGTCCGAGCTAATTTTTAAGCGACTTACATTACTTAAGCGTTTGCCTTTATAAACCGCAACTGTTGTGAGCAAGCTTCCTCTGTGCATGAATTTGAAGAGCTTCCGATTGAACGCCCATTCATAATAAATATATCAGTATATTTTCCAGAGGGCTGATAAAACTAGAGAAAATTTTTTATTCCAACTAATACATACTTTAGTCATCAACGGCTTCAAAGCGTGACAACTTATGTGTACAAGAGCTGACATCTGCAGAATGCTTTTGATCATCTCAAAAATGAAAAATATTGTAAATTCAACTGTAACACACGATCTGGTTATGCTTAAAATCCGTTAATAGCGTCAATAATATCACTGAAATAGATAAATAAATAACGTCAGCAGTTAAGAGAAAGCGATTTGAGACCAGTTTTTATCAAAGATCGGCAATGATAAAATGATATCATTTTATTCTGAGGAAAAATGATGTAAATTGATATCACCAAAAATTTTTGTTCCATTATATTTTCTAATGATAGATTCTTCGAATTTTGTATTGAAGCAAATTCAGTCTCCTTCGTTTGTTCTACCCACGTCCTTCCCCACTGGTTGACTCATGTACCAAAAAGCAACCGGCTATTGTCGGTCAGTCTGTCTATCACACAAATTATCTAACAATGCAGAACTGAAGGTGCGCCAATTATTATGAATAAATTATTAGCGATATGTAAACGAGGCCTTGAAATCTGAAAATACGAGTATGGTCAAAGATCAACATTTCGGACTTGCATAATTAAGATTCTAGTTAATAAAGACCGCCGTTTTCTGGGATTAGCTCTACATGTACAGTGTATATCTCATATATTGCTGGTTGCTTCAGACTTCCAGTATAGGCCTATGATTGAACATTGAACTCATTAATAACTGTCTTGATGTTTCTTGATGTCTTTGAAGTCTTGACTGCTTTGAGACGTATTCCTGGTCTATCCGACTGCATATTGTAGGCATATTTTGTAATTCGAATGCTTGCGATGTCTAATGTATCGGCCATAGGCCCTACCTAAGTCTTGATATCAGGATTGGCTTTTTGCCGGCTAAAACTGGTTTTTGCCACTAAGTGGTAAAAACCGGCAAAAACTGGTAAAGACTGGTAAAAACCGGCTACAACTAAAATTCCGAAAAATCAGTCTATTTCTTCACGAAGTGATCGACAGCAAGTTGGGGTTTAAGTGTTACGTGCATGCGGGTTTGCAGTTTGCAACGCTTATCTTACAAAGCATGACATTCATTCTGTGGTGGAACCACATGATATGTTTTTATAACGAACGACAATCGATGTTGTCTTTCTTTACGATTGCTCTGCCCTTTTCTTGTGATTTAAGAACAAATGTAGACTTCAGCACCATTTTGGTTCATGTAACAGAAGTTGCCAGATATTCGCAGAATTATCATCAAATGAATGAAAAAAAATGAAAATAAATATATGAGTAAAACTGCTTTAAACTAAATTAAGCAAACCACTTCCTTCATGTGGACGAGCTTCAATAATCCCACTGTCATTCTTCTGTGTTGAGTGTTCAGCAAGAATGTAGAGTGTATTTTAATAGTAGCTTAGGCTTCATCAGATCTGGATTCGAACACAGGTCTCATGAACGCAGAGAAAACACTCTATCAAAAAGTCTTTGCACCGGAAAATCTCACCTCACAAAATCAAGTAATGTGCAACAGTCACTTAGAATGCATTTCTACCTTTTTTAGAAATATACTAAATGTACTAATGCCTGTGAATGTAGCAGGAAATCATGATTTGTAAGAACAAATAATAATTAAATAACATAGTTCGCACCAGCAATCTTGATAAAGTGAGGTATAGTGCATGTCTGAACAGCTTTAGTTATAATCTCAACAAAAGAATATGTCCAGTAAGCTGTAAAATTGATCTTGTTAATTAGAATTGAGAGCGAGAAACAATTTTGACATTATTGTGATATAAGTTTGTTTAAATTCTTGACTTTTCCATATTTTGAGCTCAAATCAAAACTTTACTTTCGGTTTTAAATTCATTTAACATAACCTTATCCTCTAAATATGTGAGGGTAAATTACCATGACATGAAAAATGTTGAAGGGCAAAATTTTTAATCTAGTCCATCTGGGAGTGCAGGATAAATTTCATAGTAATATTCGTGTAATCACAATGGGTATGGGACATTTTGCCACAGATTTAGAAGACAAGATATTCTATGAGATCAGCAGGGAGGTTGATCGTAGAAATCCGAGGCCAGATTTCTACATTTCCCTACCCTTCTAGCTTCATGGAATGCCTGTTTTCGATCTTTTATATAGAGCCAAGTGATTTCCTTCCAGCATGGACGTCTGTTGCATCTTACAATGAATGAAATTCGTAAAGCAACAAAATGCGTGTACACTTAGAAGAATAATGCTCAACAGCTTTGTAGAAACATTTTTTATAATAATTTATATTATTACACCAATACTTGGAACATATTCTTGATTGAAATACGATATTGATAGGTTTGAATTGAGAAAATACAGGCCTAAATGTTTATCGAATGATGAAGAAGTAAAATGAACTTATTGCGACTAACGTTCATCAATAAAGTAAGGAACGACGATGATCCCTTATATTGTATGCACCCAAAAAATTTTAGCAGCAATGCTGGAAAAATAGTTTTAGCCAGTTTTAGCCGAAAAATGGTGACAAAAGCTGGAGGTTTTTACCAGGTGGTAAAAACCAGGATGGTTTTTACCGGCCAACCCTGCTTGATATACAAGAAGCTTTGTATGACTAAACTGCTTCTTCGGCCTTCCATTCGTTGGAATATATGGCTGCATGCAATCTAATTTCAATTTCATTGCTAAGAGCAGTAAAAGTAGCAAGGTAGCAGAGTAAATCGAAAAATTCGTATGACTAGATCTATTTACGGTGTAGGCCTACATGCATTTCACTAAAAAATGGTATATTTTCATTATAAAAAGCAAAATGATATAAAATGACATCATTTTATAAAATTGGTAAAATGATATCATTGCCGATCATAGGTTTTATTATTTGATCAATGCATGATGAATGAAGCAGTAGACAGCTCTGAGTGATATACATTCATCGCCTATTCGAGCTGATCAAGAATTCATCCAACTTCAGATGAACGTCTTCCAATCAATTCACACATTGAAAATCTGATATCCCTGTCTGTCGGTCGAAATGGAAATCTATCATCTCTCCGAGTTTACTCAGTCGGCATAGTAAATTAAGGTCAAGGATTTAAAAATGAAAATCCACATCTCATGCTGCGAACTTTGTCGTACCGAAGAGAAATCCTCTTCATTCGAACATTGACTGAGGTGGCAACATTGCATGAAGAGTATCAAGATAATTTGGTTTCCGTTGATAAGTATCCTAACAAAATACATCGGTCTAAGATACGAATAGGCGAGTGAAATGAGTTAAATGAGAATTCGTCGTTTCCAATTCTCATAATTAAGTCCGTTAGTTTGATAAAATCTACTTTCCTTTGGGCATTTAGCTCAGCAGTATTGATGAAAGCAAGCGTATCCGGAGGGAAGGTCATAACTCTTTGGCAAATGCATTAGAGATAATACCGTAACTATATTTGAAAGACGCCGTTAATTTATGAATAAAGGATACACATATAATGGTCAGGATAAAATAAAAGCAGTCGGTGAATAGTAGAAGCACGCAATAACATTGTCATTCTTGCAAAATCTTTCTATTTTAGTGAAAAACAAATCAATTATATGACATTTGTATAAGACGACAAAACAATCACTTTTCATAATTAACTTCTAGTAAATTCATGCCCACGGCCTTTATGTAGGAACATCATACCGTCATCAGGGAAATAATCTAGTAGCTGAGAAATGCATGCATACAAATTTCTACATAAGATATTCAAAATTGTATTTCACTCTCGATGGCTTTGGTGGTCATAGAAATGATTGAAATGAGTTTGAAATGCATTATTGCCCGGCATTGGAGGGTCTATAATGCAACATTATATGCCCGCCAATTTCGCATAGAATTCTCACCGTACCAGATAGCCATGAGCCGTCGTCCGTCACTCCAGCTTGAGATTCCATTAATGAATGAATTGGCAAACTGATATTTCAAATCATTTTTAGATAGAAATCTGAATTTCAAATCTATTCACATTTGTAAACATTCATAGACTTTCAAACTTTTCACGAGTTTAAATCATAGACTTCTAAATTTCTCTGGACAGATAGGTGAGCAAAATTTGAAATCATTTTATACATGTTCAGGCCAACCAACATTCGTGTTGCAAAAGATCGAATTTTGCAGCTTATTTGAATGTAAAATGCAAGCAAATGTAGTATACCGTTGCAGGCTGTGAACCAAAATGCAATGACGGTGTAATACAAATATATTCCTCTGCCTGCATAACAAAGAAATTTGATCTATTCTTGATAATGGCTATGGTGTGAATAGTCGAAATATATTGATCAACATTTTATACAAATTTATAATAAACAACTTGACTTTCTTTCCAAACAATTTTTGACTTCATAAACAGTCAAGGCATATTTCCTCAAAGAAATTTGAATTTGTGATTGCATCGATTTAGTTAAAAGTATTATATCCCAACTAAACATTCTTGTGCAACCTTGTGTGACGTCTTGTGTAACCTTCAATTCCATGAATCTGACAAATGCTACCACGAAGGACATGGATCATCATGACAAGCGATGAAGAAAAATTGAAGAAATGAAACAGCGTGATCTACAGTACAGTGCCATCAAAATTCCTTTATCTGTCTAGATGCCTCTCCAAACAACTACAAAGCCGCGATCCGGAATGGCCACGTTTTCAAGCTTATGTCCTGGCAATGGAAACACAATCGGAAGATTTCTTGTTGTGACAATTTTGTCTAAAATTTAGAAAGAAACCATTCCATCTGGGTTTGTGACATCTCAAAACGATAATGAACTAAAAATGGCGATTATAAGTTGAAATCTTCCCCTCAGCATCGTCGCATCATTGACTGTCGAAAAAATCTACGAATGTGTTTGCATCTTTCACAGAGAAATCCATTTCAAGCAGCACATAATGTATCTATCACCTATCACAAGTTTTCCAAAGTTGTCAATCTGATGACTTCTGGATAATCTGTGGATGACCAGCCAACAATAAAAATTCGAAATCGGATTCAATTATGTAATACTGGGGAAAGACTGACAAAGTTACTTCTATAAGGAGGTCTGAACAGTTATCAGACGATCTGACCTGTGATGGAGGCTCTTCTGAGACCAATGACCAATGCTCGGAAAAGCACAGCCAGATCACATTAAGAAGAATTTTAGCTGGATGGACACGTCAAATGACTGGTGCATATTATTTTATCTCCATTTGTTACCTTACAGAGAGTGACGAGAAAATGAAAACAATAACTTTATTGAAGTTTTCCGGATTTAGTCTGAGAAGCGTTGATGATAAAATATCATGCAGTCAATTATAGAAGATGATGTGCATGCAGGAGAATGCTTGCATGCAAAAACTGATTTCAATATGAATCCTAATAATCGAGATGAAATAAGTGGTGCTTGCTGCCCTTCACTCCTGAAATGTAAAAAAAGTTATTTTTGTCGTGAGTGTAATATCACAAATAGTGAGTTGGCAATGCTCGACATCCCTGAAGCTACAAAGTTTTTGAGCAAAATGTATCATGTGAAGTCTTCTCCACCAAACGTATGTGTGCTTCAACTGTACAATCCTTGCTGGAGGGTATTGTATGAGATCAAACTGAGTTTTTTATTTTTCATATAAAAACTCTATTTGTGAGAATAGCGAAGAAAACCATTTTTCCAGGTTATACAAATTATAGCTGAAACTGAATAATTGTCTAAGAAAATAGTATCTTTCTTTAAAAAATGAAAGGACGATGCTCAGACTATCGATGAATATTATCACAATTCCGATTACTTCGTAAAATCTCGCTGTTCACACATACATGAATCAGTTTTCCGAAATTTCAATGACATTTTTCAACAGCATGTGCAAGATATTTGTTCAATGCCTCAGTTCTGAGAAAGTTGCTAGAAGAAAAATCGCAAAATTAGCAAATAACGCGGAGGTGTAGCACATGCGTTCAGTGCATAAGCATGTGTAGGCTCATGCGTCACAACTCCTAATGCACATAAATAGACATACATGCTGTGCTGGCAGGCAACCTGTTCTCCAAAATGTTGATTATGCTTATTGACAGTCTATTTGTAAGGTAATATATATTAAGGAGTCCATGCCTGATCATGTATAAGCCAATTTCAACCTATCTGTCCAGAGAAATTTAGAAGTCTATGTTTAAATGTATTGAGAGAGCAAACTATCATAGACTTCAATAAAAGTCAATCTAAGATTTCTTTATCTCTCCATTACCTAACACTGATCAAGAATTGCAATATTCATCGACTTCTCAAGAGTCACATACAATAGCATTATATCATGGATTTTGCGGGCAGAAATATCAGACAGTCTCGGCTGTTAACGCAGCCTCGTCTATGTCTGATATTACTGCCCTAAAAATCCATGATATAATGCTACAGTATAAGTATTCTATGGCAATACTCAAAGATAAAAAATATGAAGCATAAAAAATCATATAAACATTTTGTATGACAAAATAAAGAAATCGGGAAGGGTCAAGGCCGGGTCTCAGATCGCAACAATAGGGCTCTCGCATTCGAACGCATTAGAGTCACCGCGAGGCGCACAAAGATCATGGAAGTTGCGTCAGTATTGGTAAGTCCAGATCTTATGGACAGCCTGGCCGACACTCGGGACAAAAAGTCATTTGCTTTCTTGCCCCATGAGCCGTAGGTAGTCACGACAATCGGGAGACAATGCCACCCCAACTCGTTACATTTTTCCTTATTTTTTTTAACTTTTCTTGACTCAGCATCGACAACGACATTCTCTGTGTTAGTGCTCGCTGTGAGAACATTTGTTTGATTCAGCGGATGCACAACAGTAATGTCCAGTGCCGACGTCTGACCTAGATGCCACGATGGAAGCAAAATGTCAGCCGGACGACGATGGTCAGTGCCCTCTCCTCCACCTTGTTCAATCTGAGGCGATAGATGACTTTTTTGACAAAAGCCAAAAACACAGTCCCTCAGTGCATTATGACGGCTGACAACGCCTGGACCGTACTTGCATGTCAGTGCGTGATGACCGAGCTGATCTTAAACTGTCATTTTGCTAGAAGGACAGGTAGGACAAATGGATCCTTCTAAAAACAAATCTAATCCAAGCCACAATTTTATAAGTATTTGCATTTAATTGGGATTCAGATGTAGACCGATTCAGATGAAATATTCTATGGAAAATCTAAATCTATGACAAGCAGAAACTATGATAACTCAAAACACACTGACATACATACCGTATTTCTTTGAATATGAGACGCCCTTGAATAAGGGACGCCCTCGAATAAGAGACGCATCCGTGAGAGGAAAAAATTTAATAAGAGACGCCCTTGAATAAGGGACGCATGTACAAAAAATAGACTGCTACAGACATATTACATGCAGGCTATTGTAATGTGGTAGCTACATCCGCCTAAGCGACTATTAGGCCTACTTATCTTAGTAAAATAAGTCAGTCTACTAGTAAATACCGGGTATCATGACCAATATTGTATAATATACATGTATAAGGCTTCTTGTTGTTGTACATGCAGTACATGCATGTTGTACATACGTACATGCAGGCCTACTTAAGGTTACTTCATCTACCATTCAAGGAGGCATTATACGGTAGCTTCCTTTGCATTTGGAGTCATGTACCGGTCGGTAACTTTTGCTGTAAATACTACTTGATTATCGGTATTTTCGTTTCGGTAAATTCAGATCTAGTCTACATGTACAGTGGCCAACATGTACTGGTATATGAATGTATTAGATGAGTCTACAAGATATGCTACTACAAACCATAAAACTTCTTTCATTTCCAAAATATCTGAATTATGATAAAGCGTATATATGTAAGAAAAATTACTGGCGAAATTTGCCCATGACATATGCCTAAGTGAGGAATGCAAAGGTTTCCTAAGAGAATAGTAGCAAAAAACTAAGACATCTTTTTCTAATGAAAGAATGAAAACTTGAACATTTGATAAATAAGAGACGCCCCTAAATAAGAGACGCATCAATCAGGGATCTGAAAAAAATAAGAGACGCGTCTCTTATTCAAAGAAATACGGTACTTTTTCTTTCACATGTATACCGTATGTCAATGTGTTTTATATAGTTATAGTTAGCTTTTGAGGTTTATTCTGCTTTTTATTTTTTAATTTTTTTCATAAAATAACTTTTATTCTGAAAGTTAGTGCAGACGCCTTGCAAAGCTAGACAAGATAAATATAAAAAGCTACAAAAGCCAGGTATGCTCATACTTGTCTATGAAAGTTGAAAAACAGAAACGAAGCTTCTCATGGGATTGGCCCGGCACGAAAGAGTGTGTTTCAGACAAATCAATATCTGATATTGCGTAATTTGACATCACTATCTGGATCAGGTGAAATCAAGCATGGACTCCTAGATATACAACACCTGGACTATCAGCCAAACAAAATTCAAAAGTTTTGCGTACATCAGAGTCCAACACTCATGTTTATCAGCTACTTTGTTACAAAATCAGATTACAAAATGTGAGAGTGGTAAAGCAAATACTGCGCTCATGATTGCAAATACGGTGGACATAAATGTTATGTAAAGAGCAAAGAGATCATGAAAAAGTGGTTTAAAAGAATTCTTCGGAAGGAATCCATTCCAACAAGAAATCCCAGAATACGATAGCCAAGTGTCGGCCATTCTGAAGATGTCAATCAATGCAGAAATTGCATTAAAGAAAAAAGAAAA
The DNA here is from genome assembly GCA_907163375.1 of Prostheceraeus crozeri. Lineage (NCBI taxonomy): Eukaryota > Metazoa > Platyhelminthes > Polycladida > Euryleptidae > Prostheceraeus > Prostheceraeus crozeri. Next base: position 173,331 of record CAJQUW010000597.1, on the reverse strand, counting down.
CAGTGAGCGACTGGCATGTTATTATGATGATACTCGAAATCAACAGAGATGGAGTGCGGTTCGAACATTTGACCCAATGCTCCAAAGCTTATCGAAGGAATATGGAATTATGAAAAGTGAAACAGCCATTACTGTAGAGGAGACAATTGAAGAGTAAAGGATACCAGCCGGATATATTATATTATCAGAAAGGAAGAGCACTCATAAATAGTCCCTAATTTGTTACAAGGAATCCATCTTTTCGAAAAATAGGCATGAAAGTTACCAAGATAAATTTTAAAAAGTAATAAAAAGACTGCAAAAATCATGAAAAGAAAGAAGTAAAAAAGAAAAACGTCAAGGTAAAGTCATAAATATCATTCGATCTCAGATCGACCAAACGGGCACTAATTCTCTTGATCAATTTTCAAGACTTGGAAAGCCAAGTAGGAGTTGTTAATTATTTGATTTTTTATCTATATATTTCGGCTATTCATATGCCATAGCCATTTTCAAGAAAACTGTGACTATCTTGAAAATCTGTGACTACTTTGCTTTTCCAGATCTTGAAAATTGATCATGAGAATTGGCTAAGGCATTTTCTCTCAAATTCTCACTAATTCGCTTGATGATGGACTATACATTTAGAGGCATCAAGATACCGGTTATTCTGAATTCGCAACTTAGTTGTTTACTTTTCATTTAATAGAACATTAGGCTATTTTAAGGCTATTTTAATATTTTAAATATATTTAATTATATTTAATCATTATGTGACTGACACTTGAATGTTTTCAATATCCAAAAATGTGACTCGTGCGAAATGTTCTTTAGTGTATTTTATTAAAATCAGGAGAATAGAGGAAAATAGCTAACTGATTCTAGTTGAAAAAGTGGTTGCCACTTGAAGATATATCAAATGCCAAACAGTTTTTAATCTGAACTTATGACATTATTAGCCTTCTTTATATCTTGAATCCAAGAGAACACAATATTTCACGCACAACCTGTGTGCATCCGGTGAATGAGAAAGACCTTTCTTTCTGTATTCTAGCAAAGCAACAGCTTAATTATACATGTATGACAAACAGAACGTCTTGTTAAATTCTCCTGTATATACAACATACAAGTTTATTCGAACAATGGACATGAGGTTTTACAAATGATATATCAAATATACTGCAAAAGAGTCGAATAGTCGAATATGCTGTGGTGGAATTCATTCAGACAATTAAATTGCAAAGACGACACTGCTTCATGATCAGATAGATTTTATGAATGATAAAGGCATTGATTGCTGATGTGTCCAGTCCACTGTGATCTCTAACACGATAAAAGTCTACACGACGCTGTAGGAAAGGTACAGAATTGTTACACAAAGTTCGATCTAATCGTTCTGAAGTTTTCTTCTATTCTTTTGAAACCACTATTTTATGTTAATGGTGCGATAGGGATTTATAGACAATTCCTATGTGACAAATTAAATGGCTGACATGGAATGCATGCATGCACATGCAATTTACATGCAATGCAAAATCTCAGGAAAATGACATTTTTCATACCTTTCTATTTCATTTTGTACATTAGGCCTACATCGCGTAATTTTTCTGAGCCTAATACCGCCAAATTCAAATATTGTGAGAATTGTATGATTAAACATCTGGCTAAAGAAATAAAATATAGATATTTGATTTCAAGAGAACGATCTCAAAATTAGCACACTTAAAAGTATTTAGAACGCATCGGCCTGCGCAATTATATCTAACCTCGAATATTTACCGAACGCACAGCTCAAGTGAGGAAGTGTATTCTTGATACAGAGAATTTGCTATTACTGGCCGAAACATAAATTTTGTTTATTATGCTCTTGTCAATTTAAAAAAAAACGCTATAAATAAATCAGTCAATAAATAAGTTTCCCTTTCAAAATTTCTGCATTCATTGAAAATATTTATTAACAAGATTTACATAGGGATAAGGTCTGTACATTTACGATTCAGAATAAGCACCATGAGCTTCAACACACTTCTCCCCGAGTTGGGGGCGCCTCGTTATTCCACGCTCAATGTCCATTTCCTCACTGTTTGGATTGAAGGACATTCCTCCCCCATAACATTGAGCAATTCGGCGTGAATGTCAACTGGAGGAGTTCGTAATGCAGTCAGAAACTTAATGATGACACGAACGTCGTATCGCGAGTAGTCAGAGCTGGACATGACGGAAAGAATGACTGAAAACATCTTGCATCAAATCGAACATTAAAACCGGGCATAACTGAGAAGTATTCATAAATCGATCGGTTGTCAAATTGATGATAAGAATCACATGAAAAATTGCTTGCAATGAAATGATAAGAATTCACCTAGGAATCATTTCATCGCAAACTGTTGCCTATAAAGTAATTGCATTGTGCATGACAAGACAGGGAAACTTATTTATTGACTGACCCTCTTCATTCAGATTTTCCAAAGAATAGTTTTATAATTTTGAATATCTTATGTAGAAATTTGTGTGTATGTATTTCTCTGTTACTAGATTATTTCCGTTATGACGGTAGGATGTTCCTATAGAAAGGCCTTGGGTATGAATTTACTATAAGTTAATTATGAAAAGTGGTTGTTTTGTTGTCTAATTTGCTACAAAAATCTGTAGCGGGCTTCCTATTGGAAAATTATATGATAAGCAACAATGATTTATAAAATCTGCATCAGGGTTGGAAGTGCATTGAAATTGCTTCAAAACAAATATTCTTACATGGTTTTTATTGATTAAGCATCACTTACTATGCTACTACTTGTCTCATAATACTATCTTGATTTTCTACTCGTCCTTTCCGATTCAAAATGTAATGAAAAGTATATAATCGCAGTTTTCATCGAACTTTTGCGTCACGAATTGCAACTTCGCCTGTTCGTACAACAGTTTTTTGGGCGTTCCTGATCCTGAACGCTAGTGCTAGAAAACTTATAATTGAAATAAGTTCTGATTAATGCCCATATTTAAATCAATTAGTGTTTTCATACGCGAGCTAAATTTTTCGTTTTAGATTGTTATCAGGTGTGTGGATAGGTAAAATGAAGCAAACTCTTCGAAACGTATGTATTTCAAAACTGCTGTCAACCGGACCTCAGATTGCGGTCATTGAGAAACGAAAGTGATAAACAGACCTATTTAACCTCAACTCGTGGCAAAAATTGAAGATGGCATGTTTTGCATGAGCTTCCGTGGTCCAGTTCATGAGTAGCACGACTTCAATTCAATTGAAATCGTGCTGCTTACAATTGTGAATTCAAAGTGAATGCACCACATATAGCTCATCATGTGACAAAATGCATATAATGAAACTAAATAAAAACTAATAAGATAATTTTGAGCTATATCAAATGTCATTCTTTAAAAAAATGACCAACGCACATTGTAAATGCATAATAGCGACGAATTGAATTTCCTACGTTTTTTGTAAGCTCTCGTGTCTACACACAAAATACATGATATCCAATTTTATAACAGAAGTGTTCCATTCTGAAGAAGGCAGTCATCATTTTGATGTTTTATCTTCTCTAAATGATAAAAGTCAACAGGCGGGAATGAAGGAAACTGCTTTGATCTCCGACATTCACATTTGTATTGTTAACACTGAACGCGCGCGCTTCAACATATTTTCACTCGGAATGTACGTCGAATTGCCAGATTTCTATGACTCGATTGCCGGGCGTGAGAACAGGTGGTGAATGCAGCTGCGCGCTGAATCGGTACGTCAATGAAACTTGATCTAGCATTAAATAGCGCCGGAGTCATAGAAATAAACTGTTTATCTGAAGTTCGCTAGAATGGAAATTGACTCAAAGTCACGGCACATCCGGGGAACTAAGTTGGGGCATGAAGAACCAATTAAAAGCTTCGATTTACTCATGTGACTGATTCTAAACCAATGATACAGACGTTGACAGGTGCATCTAAGTGAAAATGCGTGCGATTTATGTGCCGTTATTGTGCATTGCATGAAGCTTAATTTCCAATCTAGAGGTTTTATTGTTGTCAATTTCTATGGCCGGAGTTGACGCTAGGTACGAAGTCCGTGCGCTAGGCTTTCTCGATTAATACGGAACTCAAGTTGCTACTACTCCTAGTAGTAACTTGCCTAGCGCTACCCCTAGGAATTGCTATAGCAAATGCTAGCTCTATTAATACGGCCCCAGATGTTGGCTAGCTATTCATGCAAGACGACATCCATCCAAGGCGATCTGATGTTGAATCATAATAAACAAGTCCAAATTCAATTTCTACTAGTACTTAAAATGGATCTTTGTTAGGATTACAATTCATCGCCTATGTCATCTTTTTTCATTTCGAATATAGATAGGATATTTCATCACAGCTGGTGACATCTACAAAATCATGCCGGCTTGAGTAAATAGTCGTTCTATGGATGCTGAGGACAAGGGTACAGAAAAAATCATTTTGACACACGCGAGTAACGGTGCTAGACTGCTGCATAAAAAATGAATTTTGAAATGCGCCGATTGAGTCGCAATATTGAGTTGCAATATTGAGTCGTAATAATACTGCGAGCACACCACCTGACTGTCGACGTCTGAAGCCTGTCCTTGGGCTACTACATGGATTTCTATGGTATTTGGAAATCCATGGCTACTGCCTAATCAATTCCGTTTATTATACACGCAGCAAACGGATGCCATCAGATATTGCACACTCTGCAAGTAGAAATATGCGCTCATGCGCAGTGGCGGATCTGCGCTTTTTGTTAGAGGGGGGCTCAGTAATTTATTAATTTGGTCAATATTATAATCAATTAGATAATGAGCTACCTCGTAGATTTTTACTCATCTCTTTTATCGAAAAGACTCATTAAAACAAGAGACTCTTTGCATTTTGAGGAATATATAATGAATTAGAACCTCCTAAATACTTTTGAGTTGTGTTGAATGTTGAAATATGTTTTGCTACAGGTAAGAGATACTTATGTAAACAAGAGAAACATCAAGTCTACTTTTAAGAGATGTAAGAAAATAATGGCATAGGTGACGACATGTGAAACAGGTCAGCGTCAAAACATGGACAGTTGCGACAGGAGGAAATCAATATTCCCGAATTAACCTATTAGTCAGTAGGCTAATTAGTTGATTACAGCTCATAAATATAGACCTACCCATTAAAAAACTTAAAAGAAAGGAAAAAGTCCAAATTTTACAAAGCATACTAATCTAGTATACAGATTTTAGTGCAAGGGAAACTTGCGAGTAGGTGAGTAACTAAGCGATGAGTAAAATTCTCAATGAGAAAAACCTCCAAAATTTTCATACGCGCATGGTTTCGGCTATGGAATCCACATGGACAACTAGACAAGGGAAACAGCGACACGTCGGGCTTGCGCATTATTAGATATGTTGGCAGCAAAGGGCAGCAGTGCATATAAGCATTCAAATAAATGAATGATGTGTTGAAAAAAGCTATCTTGAGAACTCGCACAAATAACATTTAATACCACTTATTTCGTACCGAAGGGGACTCGAGCACGTTGACCCCCGCCATAAAACCGCCAATGCTCAAGCGACATTTTCAAGCATTGTCCTATAACAAGCTCTCGTCTGTGGCCGTCTTTTACTATGTTGACAATTATCTCAAATATCGTTTGATATCCTACACTTAAATAAGGGAGTAGGGAAACACTATAATATCCACTGCTGACCAAGTAAAAAGCGCTATTAAGTATTTAGATCACTTGCAAGGTTCAATGGTACCGAGCTGGGTAGCCGCATTCAGTGTTTCATAAAAGTTCTAAATACTGGATAAATCTTTCTCGTTCTTGATAACATCTCAAAATTTCACTCCCTTCTTTTGCGCATTTAAGAACATATGAAGGTCCCAAAAGCTTCCACGAAAGAAGATTTAGCGAACCCAAAATTTTCGAAATATTAGTATCGAGAAAGTTGCAATTTTTCCTGAGAAATAGGGTCCAATTTATGACTTGAAAACGGATAAATCATTTATGTTTTAGAGACAACTACGAATGCCAACTTTGCTCAATGTAAAAATAGAGCGTCTAGATAGTTGCTTCGCTTCGACCGCTATCTACAAAGTTTCTGGTGAATAATATAACAATTGTGACATTGGCGAGACAAATAAACAGCTTCAAGCGCGTATGTCGCCTTTCACCATCCGAAAGAAGGAATCACAATCAAGTAAATTTGAAGTTTCTTGTTCTTCATAGCATGTACGAATAAAACTCGCATTGCAGAATCAGTCTTCATAGCTTCTATTGACAATGAAAATTTGCGAAACAATAACATCATTTTGTTCCCATTGTTTAAGAAATTGTGCGTTTTATCATTCATTGAATTAAATTGATTTCTTTGTCTAAGAATATTCCGTAAAAGACGTAGAATCAAATGTAGATTAAGACATTTCAACATGCATGATAATGCAAGTGAAGAAAGACAAAAAAAGCTCCTTTCGTCAAAATACGTATTTAATGTCTCACAAAATCTCGAACCTATGAATGAGAGATCAAGAACAAGCGTTACGCTTAAGCTGACAATAAGCGACAAGTAGTCATACAAACATGCAAAGCAGGTAAGTAATGTACAACTAGATGTAATAGAGGGTAAGCATAATGAGAATCACTTTAGCAAGTTAACTTCATTTCTCCCGGACGGTTGTGAGCCTTCTGCGATTCAATCGTTTCCATGATGATGTGATGTTTTGCCAACCCGGCTATCCTGTTACTACATTATAAATTGCTCGCTATCGTGTGTGATCAGTTGTAAATGACTAACTGAACCACTTCGAGGCCCACGGCTACATGTATTTCTCCTGACGTGAATCTTTAAAGAATAGTCCTTTATACCAATTTGCACGCGGAATCTGTTTTGAAAGTCACACTGATCAATTGGACAAGCGAGAAGGATGCTCAACAGATACAACGGACCTGAGAGCATTCATTTTTCCCTCCTAGTAGGCGCTGTATCTCACGAAGGCTGTGTTTTGGACGATTTGCGGAAACCCAAGTAAAGACGGTCGCATTATCTGTCAACAATTTATCTGCCCTGACCTCGCGTTGTTCATAAATGCCACAGTTGTGAGAAAACTTTTTCAAATGGTAGTTTGCTAGTATCTGATTCTACGAGTTTATAACAAGTCTCTTGCGATCCGTTTTGTTATTGGCGGTGTGGACATATATGTATAGGCCTGCATTTTTTAAATAATAATATCGAATCAGGTAGTCAAGTATTATATCATTTTGATCAAAAATGTAAACACGAAACTTACACGAACGTACATTTGCATCATACTGCAATTATGTATTTTCGAGGGGATACATTTGCATCTGTCTGTACAATACTCGCAAATTAAATTACTGCATAATGCAAAGGTTAAGGAAGTCTGCGATCTTCTTTAAATCCAGATAAATTATTCGCACCAGGTTTTGCATGGATGAGAGGAGATGAAGGCCAACAGTGAAGGCCAACGATGACACAATTGCATTCAGCTCAGCCACACTGTAAAATATCACTTTTTCTCGCAAAAGTGAATGAATTCAAATGCATATAAAACTCCATGCCGGAGCCTGAGCCGTGATATTTTCTGTCGGCTCCGGCTCTGAAACCTTGCTAAGAAGGATCATACATGACCGATTAAATAGCATTTGAAACTCAAAGTTTCCAACACTATCTTCCTTCCCAACAATTTGAGATTCTGAGCCAACCTCGAAATCTCTATTCTCGAGCAGCGCTCAGCCTGAATGAATACCGAAGAAAAACTACAGTTTGATAACTGCACGTAGCGGGTTTGACGATCCTAAATCTCCGTCTTTTCATAGTCTTTCCTCCTCTTCAACGTTCATTTTTAATGCGCGTTTCTTTCGTTTGACTAGTCAGAGACTTGCACTCTCTTTCATCTGAGCGTCTGAAGCTCTTCTTGATACTAAAAATTGTTCGTCGCTAAATAGGATGTTGTCAAAGAATTGTTCAAATGATATTGAATGGCCGCCAGCTAATTCCTTCAATCGTTGAAGTAGATATCTATCTCATTTTCGTTCCAATCTTTCAATAAAAAACAATACATACTTAAGATGATTCAGGTTAGATGACAAGCACTCATTTATTTCTTCGAAATATTAATGTTCATAAACAACATTCCCTTTTAATTGCACAAACCACACATTCAAAATGTTCACTGCCCAATCTACAGTAATGCAGTATAAGTACAGTATATACATGATGGCTTCATGGAAAAAGGACATCATATGCCAAAGTCAAAAGACATAATAATAGTAATCGGTGAAAATGTCATGATATGTACATAAAGTGAAACCATAAATGGATGGAAAATAATAATGAAAAAGAAAGCAAATTTGTTGTTATCTCAAGAGCTTCTAAAGTGAAAGTGAGAAGTAAAATCATAAGCAAATATCCATGCTTCATTGCTCATATTCAGACGATTTTTATAATCGCTCCAGAAGAGTACATTTACAAATTAAATTGATGATATAAATCATTCGTTCTCAAGACTGAATTCTATTTCTCTGAATACACAAAACATTCATACCTTAAATATATCATCTGCATTAGAAATCGCGATTCCCCTTTCGAGTCAAGGACTGAGTACCTCTGCTACGACGCTTTAACAAGCTATCATGGATACCAGCCGTCAATTTTGATGGTAATTCTTGGATCAAGAGTTGTCGGGTCGATAAAACATGAATAGTTAAATTGCTATATGCGAAACCGATGGTCGGTAAAAGCTACTTCATACGACATGACAACATGAGCTGCAATAGTTTGTCAGTATACAGTATCTGTATATAAATGTCTAATACAAGTATCAAAGCTGAAAAGCGCAATAATAGGTACATATTTAGTCAGGCTCACTAACATCAGGTCTAACAATTTACAGCACACTGTAATGCTAAAATATTGACAACGGAGCAGATTCATTCACTTTTTGCTCTCCATCGCGCGATTGACCAGTATATCCTGCTCTACCTCTAGACCAAAAGATCGCCGGGCGACGCACTTAACTACTGCACCGCGGACACTAAATGCTGCTGTCGTTGTTTTAGGGCCGTTGTTCCCGTGTGCGAGAGTAAACCCGTCGAAGGTTTTGTATCCATCTCGTCCGGCTGTCGGATTTGTCCTCGATATTCCTTCTGCGCTCTTCACAATTTCCATCCACAATTTGAATGAACGCCCTTTAATCCGCTTCTCGTGAACTTCCGCGCCATCACTTCTTGCACAATGTTTCTGTATCCATACCATCCAAATCTTTCGCACTCCAACCATTCATCAATTCCTCCATTCCAAGCATTTCCCGAATCTCCTCGTTGCTCCTTCTGTCTTCACGGTTCACTACCATCATTGTTCTTGGCATCCTCATCTCACCAGTGACCATTCTCATTTCGCTTTCCTTCTTCATGGCCGAGGTTTCAGTACCGTATAGAATCGCCCTCCGGACACAGGTTTGTATCTTCGTGAAATGCTTCTAACTAATGTCGATAACTAGGTGGTAACTAACTATAACTTAGGACATTAGGTCAAACTGGCTTCGGATTATGAGTCACCGCTCTGCAGCTCGAGATTGTGCAATCGTCCGCAATTAATGCATTCCATATCTCGTGCATTTACGGATGAACAATTTTCCATTCCACTTGATGCAGGATATTCAGTTATTGCTGGAGCTGAACATTACGTGTTCCTCTGGATTGACGCATCCTTTGAGTTGACGAATTAGCAATTCTACCGACGCTTCTCATTGCCGCTACTTTGTGATATTGTTACGTTCTGCCGATGACTTTCAATCACTTCCGCGCTTGAATCGGCAGCTTCAAAAGTAAATATTGATGCGCCTTCCGTTGAAAAGACCCGACCGATTATACCATGGAAAACATTGATAATGAATACATCTCTCAACATTGCAGAAGAGTTGGAGAACTGATAATTTCCAACTAGAAGTCTCAGCAGACAGGGAAGCTAATTTGTCTCTGTGTATCCTATTCAGTTACACGAAACCTGAGCATCTCTTTTTTATGAATACTGACAACTTGAGATAAGTAAGCATAGAAATGACAAATTTCTCGCTTTGAATCACTTTTCACTTTTAGATACTTGAGACCCCACTAAACCAAGATGAGGTATTCATCATTACTCTGCCATTACTCAGCTATATTACTTTCTATGGGAAAATGAATAATTTGACGTTACAGTCATTCGCTATGGCCATCTTCATGAAGCTGATGAATTTGCAAAGAAGTTTGAAGGATAAGCTTTCTGATTTTTCGTCTACTCAGGCCACATCACAGGATAATAGGGAGATCAACTTCACAAACAAAACAGATTATTGAACTTCAAAAATGCTATATGATCGATATGAAAGCTATATTGACAGTAAGTCAATAAGAAAGGACATAGAGAAGATAAAGAAGTTAATGTATCACAATTGTACATACATGTACACGTACATGCTGATTGCATCAGGGATCTGCAGCAAAGCGAAGCTGAAGTGGGAAGGAAATTGCAGCGGAGTGGTGAAGGGCTTTGAGAAGAGCGAATCAACATTCAACCAGCCGTGAAAGGTCGGAAATTACGCAGAGTTGGTAGGCCTAATGGACTACCAAACACAGCAACGGCATTTACTACATTTAGAATTCAATAAGAACACACCTGTTAATTCATGACTTCATTTAGTCATCATCTCAAGAAGTCATATCAACTGATGCGATTTTTCATGAGGGAAGTCATGTAACTCACTACTTATCATGTTATTTATGGGACAACCGAATGCAGCCTGATACGTGGTACTTTCACTTATCAAGGGAGAAATTCAGATCAGTCAACTTTCACGAATCAGAAATCTTTCAAAATCAGAAATTCAGTCAACTTTAAACGAACACATAGCCTAACATCAGACGAATAGTGGATGGCAAAGTGACGTGCAGTTGACTTCCTGGAAATAGCAGAACAACTTCAATGTTAATTTAATGAAATTAACTAACTAATTTAAGAATTCAACTAATTCTGTCACTAGGTTTTTGTATGTAAGACACGCATGGTTGCAAGCTAGATACAAGATGCAACCATATGCCGCGCATTGGTATTCAAGTGAAGCTGCCTTGTTTGACAAATCTGTGAAGAATTGGCACGTTGACCGACATCAGACATTATTTTGATAGCTATTTACATCATACATGTACAGATTTAGACAACTTCTCGTTCAGTTTGTTCATAGAATGGATGAGTCGTATATCGCTTCCTATTGGAAATGCACACACTCAAACAGTAAGCTGTCAGCCGGCTTTTGGACAGCAGCCAGTGCGTGCGTGTTGCAATATTATTTCGGTCCCACACGGTCCCACATCACAGTCTAGCTGCATTCAATGAGGAATGCTGAGAAGAGAGTGGTGAAATCACCAGGTGAACGAATTTCCGTGCGTCTGCCATCTTTAATAATCATAAGAAGGACCAACATTATCGAGAAAACGTGTGCGCAATGATCTGAATTCTTCAAAACTGAAGGAATCGTGACAATCGAAACACTTTGATGGATTTACAGCAATCCGCGAGTAACGCATGATTTTTTTCATTTCTCTGTAAGGTACTAGGAATCTCTTTTTTGCCCAATTACTAACTTCCAGCATGTGCCATCGTTTTGAATTAGTCTTCACTTCTAGTAAACTGAAAGAGTAAAACATGCAGATGTGCGTTTATGTGATCGTATGACATCGATGTAACATGTTTAAGTTGGAGCGAAACTTATTCTTATCTCGGAGCGAGTGAAAGATAGAGAAACAGAGGACGCGTGGAGTGGCGCGTAGCAGGAAAAATTCTCACGCTCCAGATCTCTCGATAACAAAAGTTGCTTGCTCAAAGGAATAAAATAGACGATACTCAATTTTCATCTCGTAAATCAATTTTGGGTTGATATTCTTGCATCGATTGCTCCTTGATAGTCTCATATTGTTGTTGTCTCGTACATAAGATAAAATTTCAGTTCTTCTACAGTTCGTGCTACAAGCGTTCATGTTTGTGAAAATTGATGATGTTGCTCTTGCAGTAGGGCCTAGCTGGTATTTGAGGATGCCCAACATTGCAGAATCTTTTGCGACCATACTAATTTGGAAATAATGCGAGATTCACATGAAAGAGATGCTGTATCCTTGATGAGAAGAATAGGCAATTTCTTTCCTGTGAATACACAAAGAATCAACTACACAGCAATAATGCGACATGAAATTATTCTGGAAAATTAATCTCTCCTGGAAAACAAAAATATTTCTTTTGAATAAACTGAGGATAAATGCAAGTGGTTCCAGCAAAAATAGGTCGACTGTAATGTCGATGCATGTCCTACGTTCTACTCTACGAAGCACTCGAGTACACAAAATTGAAACTTTTCGGAAACTCATGCGCTATGATAAATATTTATGCAATTTTTCTAATGTCTGATTTTGCAGGATTATTGAAGTGATGTTGCTCTTTCTGCCCCCATGCCGTTGTACTACTTGAGCAGACTTGATCTTCCTGCCAAAAGATCGCAAGACAAGGATAATTGTCCTTTATGTTTGGAAATCACAGAAAAGCAGGAAAACATTTTGAAGGGCTTCGTGAGAGCTATGATTGATGTAAAGACAGCGTTTTCTCAGAATAGTAACAGAAACAACGAAGGGTTGTCCCTACATCTACGGACGATGCCAAAGCAGCGCCTTATTAATACTCTCATGTCGACGAAAATTGAATAAAGCACATTATCGTGATTAAGATTAAGGCACGACATTTCATTCATCCGCATACAAAATTCTCTGCTCATACTCCATTGTTCTCAACAATAATATTACACTGAATGAAAACTTGTAAAGAATGTCATTTCTTTTCCATATTAAGGAAATTTCTGCTATATATTGACTCGTATCAAATTAATTAGAGTTGCTCTGAGAATGCAGTAATTAACTGGCGTACGAAATGCTTCTATCTTATTCCTCATTGAGTTTGGGAAATAAGTCAGCTTTCAGACAAACTCCAAATATTTTACAAAGCGATGACAAAAAGTTGACAGTTCAGTACCATTTTCTGTGATATGATATATGGATTATCATCCCGAGAATAAAATGTTCGTTGGATCAATTATACACAAAACAGAATTATAGCATAGAGACACGAATGAAAAAATTGAACTTTAAAGTTTTAGTGCCTCTTCCTGCCGACTTCCAATGACACTCGATCGTCTGGTCGGGACTCGACTATGCCACCAAAAGATTAAAAGGTCAAATACAACCACAATGCCAATTAGTGCAATTAGATGTCTTCGAGGCAAGGGTTAAGTGCTTGACCTAGCGATATTTTGACCTAGAGGTCGAGCCCCGAAAGTGTCATTGGAATTCGATAGGAAATACCACGACATCCGCAATCAAAGTACAACAACGCTCCAGAAACGTCTGAATATGTCAGCACCGTCCAAGCCCCCAGAATGAGGGAGTAATGACGCTGTTAAAGCTTAAAAAAAGATGTGCCACAGAGATCATACAAAGGTCCTCAGCTTTCATGCCAAAATGAATACCCTTCGTCTTAATTGTCATCTTGATTCACTATAAATACCATGATAACGCGAGTGCAGCTTATATGGAGCATAACAGTGTATAATTAAGTGGACACATTACCTTAGATTTTGTGTTATGTTCAAATTTAAATCTAAGAAGAATGAGACCTAAACCCATAAAAGCAGGTTAAACATATTAACATTATTAAACTTATTAACTTATTAACATTCCATAGGCGGAAGAGATTGTCGATGTCTCGAAAGGAGCGGGGTCGATACCTTCAAAGTCCACATTTGATGTTATTCACTTGGCATGTTAGTCAGAAATAAATGTGATATTGATAACATTGATAAATGTCTCTGAATTTTTCGACTTCTACGCATTGATGTTTCATTTCAGCTTGGTTGCTACGACGCCGAAATGCTATCAATGCAGAGACTTTCAAAGGAATAAAAATCATGACATGTTATAGGTTCATTATTTATTTCTGAGAATTGAGGGCAAGCCTAGTTACTAGCTGATTACGCTCATGACATAGTTTCAGAAAAAAGGGTTGCTTTTATGACATGAATTGCTGTCACTTCACCGCCATCAGATCCTATCAAATGCCCTTCACCTCTTATAAGATTAATGATGAATTGTACAAGTCAACACAGGCAGTGGTGATGAGTATATACGAGCATGCTGTTCTTCAAAATGGAGAGCAAGGTGAACTAAGAGCGGAGGAACTTTGACATTTTCTGAAACTACGTGAGCATACACTTTCTGCATATCCTACAAATTGTGGTGTCATAGAAAGTGCTCCCGATTGCGATCCTTTAAAAGAGTAATCAATGAAAGTGTGATGCTTTTCCTACGATGAAGAGTGGTGACGGGTTAAACGGTCAACCCACTAACTCCACTATAATTACAAATCAATCAAATACCAGTAATTACAATTAATCATAATCAATCAATTAATTTTTGATAACTCCTGCCGTAGATAGAAGCCCTAAGTTAGGTAAATTGCCTACATCAAAATAATTTATTTGTTACATCGTTTGAAAACACCATCCTCTCACAAACAACCAGACAGGTAGAAAAAGACAATTCGATAGATGGGATAATATCTACTAATGTGCAACCACAAAAGCAAACGAGGAAATAGAAAAAAATGAAGAATTGGATAGGAGATTTAATGGTCATGACAATCATCAGTGTTCATGAAACTTCTAGCACTCTTAAATTTTCCTTCGTCCTTCGTAAATCCTTCTCAAAGTCTGAAATCTGGGCACCCATACGATACACTTCATGCTTTAGCGCACCTCCGAGTAGATCGGTGTACCGATGTGGAGGTGATTATGTGCTTGATGGAAGCAAATGACGTAGTAGAGAATTGGCAACATGTAGACTTGGACCGGCGTCAGTTAATTATCAACTTAATGAGAAGGAGCCCTGGTATTACCGAAAGGTTTTAATAAATGCAGCCATTCATGCTGACGTCACTGTAAAAAGCATCTCGATAGCAACATCTGTTCATAGAGTTGTTTATATCGAGCATGTGCAGACGATCTACCACAGAGTGTACAATTCGCTCCTGATGGATTTAGTATTGATGTTTTTTCTGCTATTATCAAATGGTTATTTGGCCTAAGAGCCCTACTCCCCCAAAATAAAAAAATAAAAAGATTTTAACTTTTTACAAGCAAAATCCTAACTTTTTTGGCTTTTATTTTGCGGAAGAAGGCCTCTTATTAATTATTAATTATAATAATTATAATATATATAATATATATATATATATTATAATATATTATAATATATATATATAATTATAATAATAATTATTATTATTATTCAAAAATAATCAAAAAAGCAACCGCTCCGCAATGGTTACATATAGTGATTCATTCGGTGAATAGAATATAATATAATAGAAAATACATTTATTCTCCAAAGCTACATTACAAAATGAATATTTTAAAATTGACGATCCTAACGAAATTAGTGGTTTTCACGCATGTGTTTTCATTCACAGCATTCTAAAGGTTCACATCATTCCACTCATTCTAATAAAAATATACTCATTTTCGTTTTTACTTTCAAAAGTACATACTCTTTCAAGTTTGAAAAATTATTATTTTAAGATCAATTAGCCATCATCACATATAACGGATACATAATCCACATTATCAATCAATATCAAATTAATCAATCATTATAATTATGACGTGATGACTATGTAGATTGCAGACCTGTTATTCAATAATACTTTTTCTTATCCTTCATGATGATGTCTGAATCACAAATCACAACATGCCGATTATTCTCACATACCGCTAACACATGTTAGACACACAATTAATTTGTGTTTTCTTTGTTTTCTAAATCAGAGATCATTTTGTAATCACGACGAATTGCAGAACTAAAATCCTGCAAACTGCATAAAGGTCTCATTTTCACAAATAGCTTCAACAATTTAATGAATAGTGAAAAATGAGTAATTTGTGAACAAATGCTTCAATAAATAGATCACGAATGAAAGGAGTCGACTGCACCATCACGTAATTCTTTTTTGACGATTTCAAACATGAAATGATAATAAAAATGAAAATATACATTGGAAACGTAGTGAAATTAAGCAAATTTATTAAAGCAGCAAACGACGTCAGAACAAATTCATTAACAATGTGACACTGTCGTGTGAACACTGTTTAACTGAAATGAAAGACGAGACTTTACAATTAAGACTTCCGATGCAATCCACTGCAGCCGAGATATTCGCACGCAATCAATTTCCAGTGCTTAAGTGCGTAAAGAAGTTTGCTCGACTTCAGGTAAGATTCTTTGATATCTAAATTACCCCGTACTATATGTATGTATCATTTGATCAAATGCACAATGTTATTTTATAAAAATCTTGTTCCGGACCTCTTAATAAATAGAATTTATTAACGGAGTGAATTGTGTTTTCGGATGCCATAAATAAGATGAAAACTCAATATGATATCAGGTCGTTTACATCGATAAACATTCATGATCTTCAATTACATTCCATGTGATTCATGCAGTGATTGACCAAATGTCATTCGTGTTATGATCAAATGTCATTCCTCTCTTTCCAGTACCCTGTCATTTGTAATTGCATCACATCATCACATCATTTATTTTCATTACGCTTTCATTAGTTTGTATATATTCATGATTGTCACAGTTCTCATGCTATCATCACCGTGTTCTCTGTTTGAGAAATATACGCCTTGATATTTTGAATGAAGTTGAGCTGTGAGGCTGTCTGCTAAATCTGTCCGTCTATTAGATCAGCTTGTATGCACTTACAGAGCTGATGTCAGTGCGTGGGTACACAAGCAATTTATGCATTTGCTTGCAACTCTCAAACTGTCAGCGCTGTGGTATTGAGGTAAATTCAGCATAAAAGAATAAGAGTGTGATAAATAAAAACGAAGCCCCGTAACAAGCAAGAAAGGCGTCTCGTCAAATGAGCTTTCGAGTATAAACAAGATTTCCTCATTCATTTATAGCTTGAGATGCACTGAATTTCAAATCCTTGTCGTATTTTGTCTTTAGTTGGATGACAATTAAGGCTGTAGATATATTGATCTATATATGGTCTAGACCGGATATGCTAGATTTAATTTAACTTCATTCCTGCCGAATGCCATCAATTTCTGATAGCACTTTTGACTAGCAGCTGACCGTGAAATGACCATTGCCATGAATGATGTGTCGGGTAGCTTGCTTGAGCGAATCACACAAGGCGAGCACACTTTTGATTGAGTTTGGTGCATTTATCAAAGATGACGGCCTTCTTGTGTCCCCCAGTCAACCGTAAGGCACGTCTTCACGTCGATACGTCATCTCTCAAATTTTAGTCTGTTGAAATATGTGCAAAGAGGCAGCATCTCCCTATCTTTTTCGAAGAATGAGAGTGATGTTGGCGGATTTTGACAAATTCTGAATGCTGGCCATGACGTACCTCATGAATAGATGCTTCGAAGAGAAGGACTGTAAGCCTCTGGATGTTTAGCACATTGGCATTCCAGTCCAATACATTGACATTATTTTGCACGCTTACGCTTCTTTACTTGCAGCCTACAGGAGAATGTGATTAGTATAGCATTAATAAATATCTCTATCCCAATTTTTTTCATGGAAATTATTTGCATGACTGACGTTATAACTATGCTTAGCTTACCAAGGAATACGTGAACCAACCGGTATTCATCTCAATTATTGGAATCACTGAATTAATCATGAAAAAGTAGTTTTTATGGGTATCATAATGAAAGCACACTTTTCTTTTAGTTCACATCTTTAGGTCAGATATTGCGATTCATACACATGGTGAATTTCAATGTTTCCTTTCATGATATTGAATTTAGTGTTGCTATTAATTTAGCGTTGAATGAAAAAAGAAATTGAGAAGGGCTTGATGTCAAAATACTAAAACGATAGAATTTCAGTAAGGGACAGAAAAAAAGCTTAGCTGTATTAAGGAAATCCACCGCAAACATTTGTTTTAAGTATAAAAATTATTGATGAGCAAAACACAAAACTACACAGTGCATTGGAATGCCAATACAAAATGAAGATTAGACATGTCTCATCAGCTGCATTCAAACGCTAACTATCTGACAGTCTCATTCATTTTGGTAACATAATATCACAGATATATTTCCAAAAAGAACATATATTTGAAACTCTTTATATCAGACAAGAGAAGAGAATTTTCTTTGATAATTCAATCGAAACAAAAATACCAACAAGAAAAGCGTAATTAACTACTTCTACCTTTCTGCAAAGATGAAAGCACTCCACACCATTCATGAAAAAGGGATAACATACAAACAGCATCATCTGCATGCTTCAAGAGATTTTTATTCATGATCCATTTCTACATCTAGGGCTTACAATCATAAGGAAGAAAGATGGTGATATGTGGACGGCTAAATATGAGAAGAGTAACAACACATGTATAGAGTAAGGGATAGAAATGAAACATAGCTGTATTCCAAAAATGCAGAAAAAAATAAATTTTTAAGATTAATAGTTGATGAGCTAAATCTAAAACCAGAAACTGTATTTAATTGCCAAAACAAGTTGATGTTTAAACATCCCTTATCAGCTGCATACAAGCGTTAACTATCAGACAGCCTCACTGATTTTGTAACATAATGTCACACATATATTTCAAAAACAAAATATATGTGAAAATTTTTATATCACGCAAGAAAAGAGAATTGTATTCAAGACGCTCCAACGGAAAAATACCAACAAGAAAAGCGTAATTTATTACTTTTTCCTAACACTAAACATGAAAGCACTCCATACCATTCAAAAAACAGGATTAACTTACATACAGTATCATAACCAGAAAACGCTAAGATGCAAAAATGGTGGCAAAATCACCTTGGACGGAATTGAATATCTCAGTCCCACTTGCGTAGTTTACGCAACTTACAGCTGTAATTTATTATGTTGCGAAAGAAATCACGGTCACTCCTATATTTAATGGCCAAAACCAGTTGATGTTTAAACATCCTTCATCAGCTACATACAAACGGTAACTATCAGACAGTCTCATTGATTTTGATAACATAATATTGCAGGAATGTTTCAAAAAAGAACATGGATTTGAATATTATTATATCACACAAGAAAAGATAATTGTCATCAAGACAATCCAACGTAATAAATTACCAACAAAAAAAGTATTATGAATTGCTTTCACCTTTCAGTAAAATTGAAAGCACTCCATGCCATTCATTAAACACGATTAACTTACAGACAGCATCATAACGAGCAAACCCTAACATTCAAAAATGGGGACAAAATCAACCTGGACGGGATTCCGTGTCTCATCCACACTTGCGTAGTTTTCGATCATAATCATCAACAAAAAATGCGTTGACATCTGGACGACTAAAAATGAAAAGACTAAATAGAAAAGTATGTTGTAAGTATGTTGTAAAGAAACATAGCTTCATTAAAAAGATACATAAAGAATCAATTTTCTATAATAATTATTGATGAGTAAAATCTAAAACCAGACAATGAATTTGAATCCCAAAACAAGTTGATGTTTAAACATCCCTCATCAGCTACATACAAACGCTAACTATCAGACAGTCTCATTGATTTTGGAAACATAATATCACAGACATGTTTCAAATAATAACATATATTTGAAACTCTTTCTATCCGGCAAGAGAAGAGAATTTTCCTTCACAATCCAACGGAAACAAAAATACCAATTAGAAAAGTGCAATTAATTACTTTTACCTATCAGTAAACATGAAGGCTCTCCATACCACTCAAAAACAGGATTAACAGACAGACAGCATCATACCAAGCAAACGCTAACATTCAAAAATGGGGACAAAATCAACTTGGACGGGCTTGAATTTCTCAGACCCACTTGCGTAGTTTACGCAACTTACCGCTAGTACACATGGTGAATTTCAATGTATGGTCAATTTCATGATATTGAATTTAGTGTTGCTATTCATGTTGATCATTCCTTGTCATTTCAATGCAATCATGTCGCAATTGCTCTGCATTCATTTCACAATATACTTGGTTTCCAATATCGACTTTCAAGATAATCTCTGCTGGAGGCGTTATTGGTTAGACTAAAGAATTACACACCTCCATTAAAAAGACAAAATTTCTTACGCTGATGAACAAGAAAGCTTGCTCGTACACTGTTGGCATTTTTTTGGTGCGACAGATTTTATGTAAAACATCTTTTTTTGTTATTCAATTTATCCCAATTTACAAATTGACAGGAGAATTTTCGTGCAGCTACATGCGTTTCAACGAAGTAGATATTTGAGTCTCCTGAAAATCCGGCCTACGGCTGGCAGCCCACTGCCGGAGTTGTACATCCCGGTAGCTATATAGATATCTTAGTAGTCCCTGATCGAGAAACTTGTAGCGTGTGCATGAGTCATAATCTACATGAAGCTGATCAAGCAAGTACCCACTGTTGCGTCTGATGATAGAATCCGCTATTATCTCCAACGAAAAGGATCTCCTACGTTGTACTCCATCTCAGTGCGATATTGGCAACATATCGTTAACTGCAGTGAAATATTCGAAGGTGGAGCATGTTTACGTTGCCATTGTCACAAGGGTATAAAGATCTCCAATATATAAATGTTGTTTTTTTGTTCTTTGTTTTCATATCTCCCAGTGATTGGGATGCCTAGGGACCCGGATTTTGGGAAGCGCCATAATTATCATCATGACTTTCAATGAGATTCTTCTCTCGTCTGTACCCAAAAGAAACTACCGGTACTTACTATGAGACTTTAGAGCCTGAGTACTTGCAGAGTTACACCACCTGCCTTTTACATGAGCTTTCGGTGAACTTTAGTCATGTGCATGCGGTGGAAGGGCATTTTCCAATATTTTCAGATATGCAGAAACAAATGGTGCAACTCCGCAAGTCATCTGGTTCTATCGTATGCAAATCCTGATCGCTAATCATATGATTGGCTGAAGTCTAGGATAATTACCCGATTTCAGCACTCAGAAAACTCACAGTAAAAATAGAAGTACAGTTGAAATAAATGTATGTGTTCATTAAATAAGTGAAAATCAATGCCGGCTATCCATGATTTTACCTATCAAATGGACACTTTGAAGTAAGTGTAAGGTGCTGATCACTAACGCACGTCATAGACCACTGGCCTACGGGATTGTTCTCATGCAGTGCGCCGTTTCTGTGTACCGTTTCAGATAGTAAGCATTATCATCAACAGTCATTATGTCAACACGATATTAGATTGCTCCAATAACATGAATGAAAATTGAAATTCAAGAGATTACTAGCTAAGTCAGCGGTAGTAATGCGCTGTTGAATTCTTTTCTTTGTAGCCTTTCATTCCGAGATGGTTTCATCGTCTGTAAATCATTTCTTCAGTTATCGCAGGAAAAGACCAGAGAATGTTTATAATAATACCAAGAAGCTATTGATTAATTATACTCTTCACGAAAACGGTCAGAGAATATACTTGAGCGTCAAAACCATTGTTGCCTGTAATTAGTCTGTCAACTCAAGACGAAGATAAGCACTGTCATCCACATCTGCTTTCAGGGAGAAAATGACCTTGTATCAAAATTGCGGCACTAACAATATTTATTAATTCTGACAGATTTCTTCGTATGACGATTTCATGACGCTCCTTGTTCTTGTTAAATGCTCTATTGCAGCACGTTCATCAGTCAGGATTTATCTCTAATTTCCATTAAAATCCATTTGTACAATAAAGAAAATATCTGTCTTTCAAAACAAAGCAATTAATTGAGAACGCAACTTTAATACGTTACTTAAAAGCAATCTTTTGTGGTGAGCCGGTTCTACTCACAAATGTGCAAGACATGTAGTCAGAGTGACAACTGTGTCGCCGGGTAGCGAGTCAGGATAGTCAAACCCGGGAATACATACTGCCACGCTGCTCTCTTATATCGATTGTGCGACATCTAAAGATGTAAAATCTAAAGCTTCTTGCTAAAAAGCAAAGTTAATAAAAAATAGAGTTATCTCAAAGTTAAAATTAACTCAGATTGAAGAAAACTGAAGAGTTTATGTGTGTGATAAGGGCATTGACGATAACCAAGATAACTGCGACGCTGATAAACACTGGAATATGATCTTTTAGTGTTTCTCATCCTTTTTTCATTTCTACCCCAGATCATTGGAATTTCGTCTAATTTTCCCCTTCATATTTTTTCCATTGAACGTCATGAATCATTGAAAAAAAACACGTCATTTGAGACGCATCTATTTTAAGAAAAATTGCAAATTCTCATCTCATTCGATGTTTCTGTTCCGCAGGTCATTGCTCAATGTGGGCTTTGGGTTTGATAATTGAAAGTAAAGCCTTCATATAGGAATGCAACTCTTGCGTCATCTTCAAATGCAAGTCCCTTCTGCACATCAATATTGCTGCGTTCTTTTGTAAGGCACCGCGCTGAAGCTGCATTCTAGCTAATGCAATGTCGTGACAGAGAGGAAGAGCTTCGTTGCTCCGTCATTTGTTTGTTAAATTTCTTCAGATGTCTTTTTGATCTTTATAACATTACAATTAAAATGAAAAAGTGTGAAAATGGCCACATGTGCTACAAAATTAATTTCATGTGATTCCTTATTTCATTATCAATGAGATCCCTAAATGCTCAACGACATCGTGTAGGGATGTTGTCATTCTTGTCTCCGTCCTACAATCGTAAACGCCATGATTTCCGGCCAGGGCGACTCAAAAGGAATAATTTCGAAACTGCTCTCCCTAAATGATAGCATCATATTAATGCTGTATGAACAAATCTGCAAGCCCGTTTACCCTTCACTCTCCCCTTTTAAAGCCCACGGATGAGAGACACTGATCTATTAAGTCCACTTTACGAACGTACATGACAACGGGCAATGAATCTGTTATTGAACGGATATATTCCGAGAATCGTGTCACTCGGTCAAACTTGGTCGGATCACTGAGTAAGGCCGTGTCACAAATATTTTGGCAAGAACGGGTATGCGGACGTGCCCGGGTATGATTATTTGCTTAGTTAACGTATCACCGGTCAAGTGACCCGGGTTAGAAATGAATTAACAACCCGATTTCAAGCGTCTGGACTAGGTTTGGCCTAATTAGATTTCTAAGGAACATTCACAGATAAATCGTAATCGTAGAATTCTGACACTTGTGAGATACAGTTTTTGGTTCTTTCTTCCCTTCATTTGTCACTTGTAGTTAGGCTTCATCAACTGTTTCATGTTATTAACCACTTAGCCACAGCACTACCCCATATTTGATTTAGCGAAAACTACCCAATATCTGTGATATTCTCATCAAATCTCCGTGGCGCAGAAGTTAAGCGTGTGACCTAGCGATATTTCGACCTAGAGGTCGAGCCCAAAAGTGTCATTCGAAGTCGGTAGAAAGGGAATCCGCAATCAGAGTACCACAATACTTCAGAGACGCCTGACTATGTCAGCACCGTCCAAGCCTCCAGTCTGGGGAGTAGTGAGGTTAAAGCTTCATTGAATTTGAAAATAAGTAGACTTACTTTAAGCAGATTATCAGCATCACAGTCTGGCAACAATCCATTCACGACAAATATGCTGTAACCTTCTTGTTCTAGCTGCGCCAGGAAGAGGGAGAGATAGGTATCTGAAACCAATTCTGGTTCAGTAAGCAAGGAATTGAGATTGAACCATTGGAAGCCCAACTTGCGAACTGAAAACCAATGTTCTCGAAAATTACAAATGAAGGCCTTCTGAGAGCAGGGATCAGTTCGAGCTCGCTCAGCAACTGGATGTGAACGACTTCGATAAGGAACCAATTCTAACGTCCAGAACTCCAACGCTCGACTGATAACCTGCAAAATAAAAGGAAACGAACTCCTGATACGTTTCATCAGGGACTGGGAAAATAAATTGATTGGATCAGGTGCAAATTATTCCTATTAATTCAATTATTCAAAAGTCAAAGAAGTCATTTATTGAGCGATTATAATAAGCTATACAGTATAATATGTAGAGCATGCCTACACAGTCGATATTATAATATTCTGTAGTTCAGATGATAGATAATTAGATTCCATTGGTATAACGCCAACCGATGTGCAAGTTATGGCGATTACCTTTTTTACTCAAATGCACAAAGACATTCAAGTAAGCTAGGGGTGGGACAGTCCACACACACTCGCAAATCTCAGCAGTTTGGAGTCAGCAACCTCTATTGAGAGCGGTGGTACCTCCCGAGACGGACAGACTCGAACCCTGCACCTTCTGCACTTCTCTGTACCGGAACGTGGCTCTTAACCAACTGAGCTATCCAACCACCTGCCTGCTTCCTTTTAATGAACCATCTAAGTCTCACTTTCGACGAACTGTCAAAAGATACATGCGATCATGGTCATTTCCTGCACCATTCGGAAGGAAAGTGGCTATCCTGCTGACTAACCTCTGGTGACACGATCGTGCATCATGAAGAGATTCACAGACCTTCTAATAATGTGTTGTGCAACTACTGTATTTTATTAGAAAAAATAATACTTTACTAGTGTTTACAATAATGATATAAATAGTGTTTTGATGATGATTGGTAAAAACGCTTTAAACTCATAATGGGTCTACTTAAACCTTTCATTTCAATCAATTACTATTTTTAAAAGTGCAGTTCAAATGTTGACTGTTGACATCCAAAATTTTTCGGCATCACTGCAGCAGGAATTTTCAGTATTGCATTTTTGTAAGGACCACCACCAAAGCTCTAAGGACTTATCGCCACTGCTGCTTAGAATTTCTCTAATTAGGTTCTTCCTTACTTTGTGCGGAGAAAGATATCTTCATACGTTGGAAGTAGGCAATATTTAGCGGTTTCTTACTCACCATGTCAGTAATAGCAAGCACATGGAAGTTAAAAAATGACAGCGTTCGGGAACTCACTAGTACGATTTATTCCTGGAAACGCACACAACTAGACTATGCGTGAATATATTTTATCTGTGTTTACATCAGGAATAGTGTGCCATAGGTCACTACTTAAAATCAGAAATAAAGTAGTTTGCTAATATCAACTTCTTCATAAGAAAATCAATGATTCATTTTCCGACAGCTGCAGATAGTCAGGCCAAAAACTACTATAATCCCCAGAGAAATAAGTTTCCATTAGCTCGCAGACCCGGATCCTTAAATGGATTTCCAAAGCGATTATGTCTAATACTGATGGTGCTTAGAATATTTTGAATTGCGTCTTCCTTAGTAAACGTTTACGATGATATGTCTCTCAAAGTCAATGTCATTGAGCACAAGCTAAGCTGATGTTTGCAGCTACAGGCATATCTCAAAATACTCATTTCAGTGAAATACACAATGCTCATTTCATTCATCTTTGTATGTTGCCGAATCATGCTTTTTCAATGCTTAAATTCTATCAAACCCCATCGGAAATAGGCCACTCGGATCCATAGGTAATTCCTTAAAGTCTACATGAGTTGATTCATCACAAGCTTTTGAAATTTGAAATACGAATCTTGATTAATTTTTTTTGAAGATCAGATATTCGCTATTATGGATTTGGTGCCTAATTTAATTCCTCAAATAGAAAATTGCTTGCATTGGATATGAAAAGTCATTTTTCTCAATGAATAAATATAATGGTTATCACTATTTTGATAAACAAAAGTTAAAAGAGGCCATATATTTCCTATTACCACAGACCTATGTCACATTCGACCATTTAGTTTTCAAGCAGATTTAAGGCATTCCAATGTAAGGAAATTCTAATCCACTCCTAGCTGACGTATTTTTCTGTAAGTATGTTTTATGCAAAATTTGATAAAAACTGAGAAGTATCACCTAGCACGCTCATTATCACCTACATCAAGATGCATTGATTGTATATGCGTTGCCATTATAAACATTTTCATTCGCTGATTCAAAGAATTTATCCACCTGACCTGTTGGCGTAGAGGAATGTCGATGATTTTAAAATGGCTGTTTACTTTGATGTGAAAATACAAATCTCACAAGACAGCTTCAGAACTTCCGAGTATCACAAAGTGGATGACTTTTCCTTTTATGTGGTACAATTGACTTTTCCGAAGATCATGTTCCTTTTCTATTTCCACTTTTAGTATCTGTAGTCTGTGCAGTATGTAAGGCGCCTGCGTTGTCTATGCATACGGCATTGTTTGGAATCTTGGAATCAGTGATAGTAAAAACAAGTATGAGTATTATTCGTGCTGTAACAGTAGTTTTAAGATTTCCATTTTTACCAGTAATTAGGCCATAAATGATCAATGTAAATTCGTTGCCACGAGAAAGCTCCACTGAGTTCTTTTGAGTACTGGTTAACCCAATTGTTTACAACAGCATTGCATTTGTAACATCAACAGATTAACCTGCGGACTACATTATGCTTGGTTGGATTAACGAGGCATTTATAGATATTAGGGTTTCTCCTCACTCAGTCAGTGATCCGAGATCATAGATTATTCCATGCAAAAGATTTTCGATATCATAGAACGAATCGTTATGTAATAACATTTTCTCACTTAGTTAGATTGGCCATATCAAAAGTTCATCACACTTATAAGTGGAATCCAGAGCGCAGAGTGCACGTATAAAGTCTCCGCATTCGGATCGCAGAGCGCACCCAGGTCAACCAAACTGGAGCACAGAGTGAAAAAAAGCATTTGTAGGAGTGTGCCCACTTTTGTCTTTATGAACTCTTATCTGCCCTCTACTACGACTTATAATTCTTAACTAATTTTCAGATGATCAGATGACATTCTTGTTCGCAAACATACTTGCACGCTGAAAAAGCCACTGTCGTCCATATTCGAGGATCCTGCTTGCATAAATCGCAAGTAATCAGCACTTTCGACGCCAGCCTCAGCCATACGTTGCCGCTCTTCCTCATCAAGTTGCTGCGCTAATGCACCAAGATCGACTGCCGAATAATACGGTCCTTGAAGAAGGGCATTGAGACAATGTTGCGCGCATAGTGATCCCTCTTGCTGGAATTGACAGATAAGAGATAATCAATGTTAATTTCATTTACAGAAAAAAACGTTAAAAAGTGTCAAAATATACATTTTTTACTTGTTCTGTTTCTTTGCCCAACCAAGACACGAAACCATACTATCAAACTCTTGGTGGGGCAGCTTGCTTTTATACAGTGGCCACTTACCGAGCTAGAATCAGTAATCTGCAGGGATAGTGGTGTCATTTTCACACAACGGAAGTCAATATGACTACAGAAAAACAAGCACCAGCAGATCTTCTGCATAACAGTGAAAGTCTCTCATGAAAAATAATGACTGCCAGGTTTGCCGTGGGAGTGGGATTTCTTGAGGGAATTCCCATGGGATGGGAATGGAAATTTCAATTATGGGAATTTCAATAAAAATGTGAGATATTCTAATAGAGCTTATATTTTTCCTTGCATCTGTTGAACGATTTCATAGTATAGATAATAGTTATGCAAGATATGATGATAATATCAGTCTTCATTTCTAAAGAAAATTATGCATGCAACAGGGGCTTTAAATATTTAAAGTAAATTGAGTAAGAGGAATTAAGATAATGTATGCTAAACGCATAGGTAACAAAAATGTTTGTTATGTCAAATTTCTCATCTTGATTAGCAATCAGATTGTGTAATATAATGATAATGTAAGATAAAATGAAACCATGCCTGATTGAAATTTCTGTATTTGATCCTCGCACATCGCAGGTAGTCCATTTTCAAACACGGATAAATGTACTTAGGCCTACTGTATTGACGAGCTTCCATGAAGGTTGACTAGGCACCGGCATCGTATGAGCAATATGCTAGAATAAACACCAGAATTACACATTCACGAATACACCTGTATAAACTAGATACTGTTGACGATCCATTTAATGGCGCTACAATTGCTACAAGCAGGTAGCCACTCGCATCGGTTAGTAGGAATATTTCATGCAGTGACGTATGTATAGTAGGCCTGTCGTGTTAGGCTGGCTTTATGCATCAGTGTTTTTAAGTATTTTAGTCAACTACTTTAGGCCTAACTAGTTTAGAACAGGTACCCATAAAAGGCATATTTTGGCTTCCTATAAGGAAGGTAGCTTTAGTATTCGAAATGCGAGTTAGCTGCACAGTAGTCTGACATCATGAATTGTAGACTTACTGGTATTTGTAGAGACCTTTGATTCAATTATCTAACAACATACATGCTACCTTAAAGTTGCAAGTTTCACGGAGGTACTAAGACTTGATTTAGGCCTATCAATCATGTACAGTACACGTTGTATTTGCAATAGTATAGAATGTCGCCTAACCTACCGGCTAAAGGTTTCAGTCGGCTAAGCTTATCAAAGAGACATTTGGCTTATGGGAAATAATCCTGTGCGAATGGGACTTCCCATTGGAATCCTTTGGGAATGGGACGAAGGTCTTTGCGCTTACCCACTCCCTCCACATAATCGGTCCCGCAATCTATTTATGAGACCCCTCCCCTCCCTCCCTTAGGCGATTACGTAAATGTTGGCACGGCTCCTCATTCGACGCATCAATGTATTGATGATTGTATGCATGTAGCTGGGTCAGATATGCGATCCTGGACGTCAAATGCAACGACCGGTTTTAGGAAAGGCGGCTATCAAATGACAGAACCATACAACATGAATATGAACGCCTTCCTTAGATTACGATGTCGCCTGGACAAGTGAACATCCGACAACTCCTTAGAAGTGCTCTAAAAGGAAGGAGACATTGAGGCTCCAGCTCCTCGAATGAAACCTCAAGCATTGTTGAACCTGAAAGCCGAGGGTGTCCAAGCCGCTGTGAACACGCTGCAATTGACGATTTCTGCGAGCACATCAATGCTCTCTAAATGACTTCAGCCGAATTTTAAAAAAATGAATCTTAAAACACGGCGCACCTTTTCTTGGTTCGCTTTCGGAAATTTAGAAAATATGCTTCAATTCACTAAGTTAGAGAAAAATGACATATTACCAAGTTGTTATTTCGATCGCATGCAAAGAAGAGTTCGCATCAATCGTATTTCAGCAAAATTTTTGCTTGATTGAGAATACATGTAGGTAATTTTATAATTTTTTTGGATGCAAATTGTGTGTGTCAATGATTCACGTATACAGTGACCGAGCACGGTTCCGGCCAGATATCATTAGTCGTAGATTTTAATGAAGCAGCACATACCACCATCATCAGTCGGCTGATGAAAATACGTGATATATTCTATATTTAGAAAGATGATTGAATTTACGACTGACGCATTACCAATTATGTGAGACTGTTAGACTGACGCCGCAGTCTCACAGCATCAGAGGATCGGATAGAAAAAAGTTCCAATGGAAAACTTATTGTACTCGTAAATGTGCTTCACATCTATATTTTCAACTAACTCTTATGATGCAAGACATCGTTCGCCAAAAAGTGGGAGAGATATTATGGAATTCCAATGGATCACGAGTAATTGGCTAAATACGTCAGGTGGTTAGTAGTAAGCACATTGCAGACGCAAGCCCAAAATGTGAAATGCTGACTCATCCCCGTGACCTTGACCTTGCGTGACCTTGACCTTTGACCGTGCGTGACCTTGACCTTGAGTGACCTTAGGTGATGACCTCGCGTGACCTTAGGTTACCGTTCCGCGTCATGAAATACGTGATGTGACTACTGCTGGTTTTATAAGTAGTGCTAAAAATGGAAAAATGTGAAGACGTGATCTATTACTGAGTGGATTGTGATGAGACTACAAGCAGAGGCAGGAGTGACCTTGACCTGACTTCTCCGGGGTTGAGACTACAAGCAGAGGCAGGAGGAGTGACCTTGACCTGACCTCTCCGGGAGAGAGGGGGAGACTACAAGCAGAGAAGGGATTTTGTCCAGGATGGAGCATGTTTTGTGTCATGTTGTGCAGAAGTGGATGTCTTCTGTCCACCGTTACCACTGATCTCTGACTGTAGGATGTGATGGGACACTATGTCATTAGATGCATGTGGTGAGAAGATCGAGAAAAGGTCATTCGCCTCTCTCTCTCTCTCTCATCAGATGACTCCAAAAACCGGGTTTCCGTAGGAAACCAAGGCAGATTTTTCGATTGCCGCACTCACCTAAGTTGTCAGAGTGAGTGGAGAGCCAGGAGATGGCCTGGATATCAGGCCATCGTAGTAGGCCTAAACTTTAAAGTCATGGTTCTCTGCTTGTAGGAATCGGATAGACTTCGTTCAACGTTTGTTCGAGAGGTCATGATTCAGGTCAAGTCATAGACTACTTATAAACGTTTTATAAGTAGTGCAAAACTACCGAAAAATTTAAATTCGTTATTTTTGGAGGTTTTCTGGGGTTTTTGAGCCTGCTGAAGTCAACCAAGGCATTTGTAAGTGTGTATGAGAGTTCTGATTGGACGAACGAGGATTCCTACCTCATCAAACATCCACTATAAAGAAGAGAGTTAACTTTCATGGTCACATTTGCCTTTAGCAAGTGTCGGTGGCTCTGCTGTCAGGCCAATTCCAAACCACTCAAAAAGTGCATGGCAAGGAGAACTTCGGTATAATAATGTCCTGTCGATGGGCGATCTTTCGAGACGGCGGTGAGACCCGCAGTGATAAGTGCCGCATGGGGTTGAAACTTCCTTAATCCGACTTTCCAACGGTCGTTGTGGCTTCTATTCCTCTACGTAGCGCTTTGAACGTCAGGGCGACACTTAAGTATCTGTCACAGGTTTCCTTATAAATTCTCCATTGCACCGAGTGAGTCCTAACTCAAACATCTGACTTGTTATCGAGTCAAGGTATGACGTGTTCCAAAAGAAGGGACTGACTAAGTCTAAGGTTTCTCAAGTCAAAGGTTTCTAATTCTCATGTCTCAATGTGACCGTCAGGGCTACCATCTGTCGAAGGTAATCTATCTCTATTGCACTGAGTGGAGAATCCGTTCTTTTAAGTTCTGTCTCACGGAGGGATGATCAAACGGGGGAACACCACATGCAACACATGCTTCTCTCTTCTGTAGCAAGCAATCTCTTACCATGAAACGTTGTTGATAGGAATCGCTATGTCATCCACACTTCAACAGAGTAGGAATGTTTTATAAAATCAAATAAAGGATGGAGAAAACTAACAAGCATGATAGAGTCAACATGAAAGACTCATTCAGTGTATAGAATAAAAGTTCAGTATTGAAAAGTAAAAATCAGTTGTGTAGTGCAAGAACATCCAGTGACAGATGATGTTTGTGAAACGCAACGTTGACTTTCATAAATTCTAAACGTATAGTTATCCGTTTAAATAATTTTTGGTAGAGCAGAAAGGTTAAAGTGTTGTCATGAGTCTCAATGTGTTTAATAAAAGTATCAAGTGTTGTCATCAGTTTAAATGACTTTTGTAAAAGTGGAGACTTAAAACTGTAGTGAGAGTGTTGTCATCAGTCTAAATGATTTTTATAAGAGTAGATGTCAAGTGAAATGATTTTTGTAAAAGTCTAAACGCAAACGTTGAAATAAGTTTTGTAAGAAGTTAAAAACATTGACATGATTGTGTGAAAGTAGAGACTTAGCGAACGTTGAGAACAGTTTTATGAGAGCAGTATGAGTAAAATGTTTCTGCAGTCAATGTTGTCAATGTACATCCATCTGGACAGCACTAGAAAGTTTTAGAAGGTTTTACTGCACTGTGTAGATTGTTTTGTTTCACAGTGTTAAAAGGTTTTATAGTGAGTACTACAGTGTTGAATGCTTTATAAAACCAGGTAAAGTCTTGTCACAAACGTTGAGTGTGTGAGAGAATCTAGGGCTAGCAATAAGTTCCATGACATTCCTAATTCCATCACATTGGTCATACCACACATCACAAGTCCTAAAGTTCATCATCTGAAGGATAGGGTTCTCTACGATCGGATTTAAGGATTTAGGGTTTTATATGACACAAGTGAATGTTAACCGTTAGATGAAACATGAAGTCTATCACGTTGGTCATAATGTACATATGAGACAAATTATCAAGTCTTACCAGTCATTGAAATGAAAGATAAAGTATATTTCGCTACTGACAAAATATATGAATGAACAAGAGCTATAAAACCGAAGTTAGATTTCACTGAGTCATCAACACTTGTAAAGGTGTACAAGTCATATCAAGCATATTCAATGTGTGTCCATTCTTGACACCCATCATCATTTGAAATTATTTGAAGATGAAAAGTTGCATTCGTTTCCCAACTTCATGGTTTGTAGAAAGAGACCTTGGCTATTCGTTGAAAGCTATAGAAAGTGTTACAAATGTAAATGAAAATATTAAAGCTGGGGCTTTAGTTGAAAGACTAATGGGTCTAGATGAGTATGCTATGAATCATCATTTGGATCGAAGTTGGATAGAGGATTTTTCCATGCTGCAATGTGATGACAGTGAAAATAAGATGAAATTGCTGCTTTCTCTCGCCAGGTCAGAGTACTTCAGCCATCTGCCACAGGCTACTTTATAAAATCTCCATTGCACTAAAGGTTGGTGTCTCAGGATATTTCCTATCAAACCCCTCTACAACCTGTGGGTCCTGCTATCAGGCCTCTTATTCCCTCTGCTATCAGGGGTGGTGTTACTTTATCCATCCTCTGCTAAGAGATACTTTGCTATCAAATCACTCTAAGTTTTATGTCTCTGCTATCAAATCACTTTATCCATTCTCTGCTAACAGAAGTGGCTTGCTATCAAGTCATTCTCACGTCTTGCCTACACTCAAAGTGTGCATGGTAAAGAGATGTTCGGTGTAATACTTCCTATCGACGGGCGTCCCTTTTGGGTGGCGATGGAATCCGTAGCGAAGAGTACCGCATGGGGTATTCGGCAATTGTAATCCTTGTTAAACCTCTCTGCGTCATGTTTGCAAGTGGTTGCCTTATCGTCTCGACGTAGTGCTCTGACCGCCAGGGTGACATTTAGCCATCTGTTGAAGGTTAATTTAAAACACCTCCATTGCACTGAGTGTCAAAAACGTTGACAACCAAATTTGATGAGAATGACTCAAGAGTTCTTTCAAGAACTGTCTCTATTACGGAGACGAAATGATGAATGGAATGAAAGGGAGATCACTCACGTACCAAATACGAACATGAAACACTTCTCTCTTATTTAGTATGGAAGCTCTTCAAACCTCATACTCAGTCACATAACGACTGAAAAACGTTCATAACTGCAATGTATATCGTAGGTTTTTTGAAAGATCCTTCCTGGAGTAAAATGTATAAAGATGTTTCACTTCCGAACGCTACTTGTCTTGTATTAAGACTAAAGATAGGAAAATGTTCCTACATCCGTACCGCAGTGTTTATCAGTACCGCACTGTATCTCATAGGGTTTATGAAATAAGAAGTCCTGTAGTGTTTCACTTCCTCACACATTACGAATATATGAGTTTAGAATGTTCTGATGTGAAAACAGTGTTCACCACAGCACTAGAAAGTTTTATCGAAAAGGTTTTACTGCACAGTGTAGATTGTCTTGTAATTTACTTTCACAGTGTTAGAAAGTTTTATGCTGAGTGGAGACAGTTGCCAAATGTTCCCTTATTAGGAAATTCAAACTCCATGACTGTTAGATTGCTGAATACTTCATCAGGTTTACTAAAAGCAGTCTTCTACTGCAGTGAGACTGAGAGTTTAGAATGTTTTATGAAAACAGTGTTCACCACAGCACTAGAAAGTTTTAGAAGGTTTTACTGCACAGTGTAGATTGTCTTGTAATTTACTTTCACAGTGTTAGAAAGTTTTATGCTGAGTGGAGACAGTTGCCAAATGTTCCCTTATTAGGAAATTCAAACTCCATGACTGTTAGATTGCTGAATACTTCATCAGGTTTACTAAAAGCAGTCTTCTACTGCAGTGAGACTGAGAGTTTAGAATGTTTTATGAAAACAGTGTTCACCACAGCACTAGAAAGTTTTAGAAGGTTTTACTGCACTGTGTAGATTGTTTCACAGTGTTAAAAGGTCTTATAGTAAGTACTACAGTGGTGAATTCTTTATAAAACCAGGTAAGGTCTTGTCAAAAAAAAACGTTGAGTGTGTGAGGGTTAGTTCCATGACATTGAATCGCCTGGGTCATAGCACAAGTCCTAAAGTCCACAATCCAAGGGTAGGGTCATCTACGGTTGGATTTAGGTTTACATGACATCGAATTAGGAAATGTAAACCAAGCGTCATATGAAAGTGTATAGAATAAATATTTTGTAAACGAACGTTCTTGGATGTGTTACACACCTTTGCTGTGCCTGAAGTTTTACAATGTCAAGTTCATTCTTGAACATGTCAATGACATGGATACATTCCTAAAATCAATAATCCAAGGGTAGGGCTACCTACGGTTGGATTTAGGGTTTTATATAACACAAGTGAATGCTAGGCGTGAAACATAAAGTCTGTTACTCTTGGTCATAATGTACATATGAGACAAATTATCAAGTCTTACCAGTCGCTGAAATGAAAGATGAAGTATAAAGTATAAAATAAAGTTAGAATCATTTCACTGTTTGTAAAGTTGGAAATAAAGTTGAAGTTTGTAAAGTCAGAATTAATGTTAGAATCATTTTAGTGTTTGTAAAGTTAGAGATAAAGTTGTTGTTTGTAATGTTAGGAATAAAGTTAGAATCATTTCAGTGTTTGTAGTGTTAGGAATAATGTCTGATTCATTTCACTGTTTGTAAAGTTAGAAATAGAGTTGATGATTGTAAGTTTGAATTAATGTTAGAATCATTTCAGTGTTTGTAAGATAGGTGAAGCATAAAATAATGTAAGAATCATTTCAGTGTTTGTGTGATAGGTTAAGTATGAAATAAAGTCACAAGCATTTCACTGTTTGTAAGATAAGTGAAGAATAAACTAAAGTCATAACCTTTCGCTGTTTGTAAGATAGGTGAAGTATAAAATAATGCTAGAATCATTTCAGTGTTTGTAAAATTAGAAATAAAGTTATTGTTTGTAATGTTAGGAATAAAGTTAGAATCATTTCAGAGTTTGTAAGACAGGTAAAGTATAAAATAAAGTTAGAAATAAAGTTGAATGTTCTGTAAACGGATGTTTTTAGATGTATGGATATGTTGTGCATCTTTGCTGCGAATGAAGTCAACAAAACAATGTCAAGTACATTCTTGAACACGTCAATGACATGGATATATTCCTGAAGTCCATAATTTAAGGGTAGGGCTATCTACGGTTGGATTTAGGGTTTTATATAGCACAAGTGAATGTTAACCGTTAGTTAGTGTATAGTACATTTATTAACTTAGCCATTTGTGAATGATATAGCTAAATTGCTAAAGTTCATAATCTAAGGGGCAGGGTTGTCTACGGTTGGATTGATGGATTTGGGGTTTTATATAACAAAGTTAATGTTAACCGTTAGTGTATAGTACATTTATTAACTTAACCATTTGCGAATGATATAGCTAAATTGCTAAAGTTCATAATCTAAGGGGTAGGGTTGTCTACGGTTGGATTTAGGGATTTGGGGTTTCATATAACACAAATTAACGATCTCTTCTAGTGTAGAATACATGCAACACATGATGCATATGTTCGCTTTATAGAATGACTCTGAATGTAAGACTTAATTTCATGGTGAAAAGACAGGTTTCATATCGTTGATAAGGGATAGTTACATACTCATTATGTTACACTTTACATTTGATGCAGTCAGCTGAAATGTGATTGATACATGTTCAATGAAAGAGTTGAATACATTGTATGCATTCCAGTGATTGGAATAGTAAGTGTGTAAAGAGTTGATTAGGAAAATAAATAATAGTCAACGTATGAAAGTTTCTTGTTGCGCAAGCTAGGAATATGCAAACATCATTCATTAGTTAGTGTTGTGCTTTAACATCCATGTTTTGTACAAGGTAGGATTCATCGGATGTGTTATGACGAATGGTTGGATAAATTCATTAAGCTTTGAATAACACAAACCAAGTATTAAAACGAAAAGCATAAGTGACAAAATATTTGTGACATGAAAGACTTAAGTATATAATGCTAAACATAAGGTAATGATGATGGATAGAAATAAGTGATGTAATTAATGTCTTGTCTCACGTGTGTTTACTTGTACGCTTGCTGTAATTATCATGGTGATAGAACTGTAAATCTCATCAGTATGACTTTTACAATGTGAAGCATCTTGGGACTCTAGGTAGACAATGACCAAAGAGTAAATAAAACCTAAGTGAAATACAGGGTCATACAGAGGTTTAGGATGCTACGACGTTTGTAGTGTTGATATGAATGTTGTTCAACAGATTGGAAGCGTTAATTGATCTGCTGATATATTTTACAGTAAACAAGAAAATCAGTAAGAGGAGTGATAGGAAAACGTCTTCACAAATGCAGACAAGTGGAAACTCTACTAAATGACTACATGCACGGATTTTATCATCCATCATCAAAGTGAATTTAGTTCAACAAGTTACATGAATGTTAAAAGTCGTATGCTGACAGAGACATAAGTTTACTAAATTATACAGCAAAACTCCTAGATCACTAAAACCATAGGATGGGTATCCCTGTGTTAAGATTTAGGGATTTAGCGTTTTAGAAGTGCAAGTTACATTGATAAATCACGAAGTCCATAGCATTGTCAACCCTATAACAAGACTTAGCGTTTTATATGATCCATGTTAGCAATATCTGTTCGTGTAGAATGTGACTCAATGAGTTTAGTCAGATAATGTATCATCAACTTTATTCACTTAGTTATATGATGGAGAAAGTGTGAGATAGAAGTGAAAGTGATCTCATAAAGTTTGGAACACATAGTAGTAGCATTGTAGGAATAAGTAAAGTAAAAAGTTATGTCGCATGAAATGAGTGATGCAAGATTAGCTCGCATTGAAATGAATTGGTAGTGTAACAAACAAGCTATGTGGGATTCAGCATATGTTTGAAGACAAGCGCTGTTAAAAGGTTTTGAGATGATGTGAATTTTATCACGTCATGTTCATGGATGTAACAGAATGAATGTCTCTACTGGTTGAGTGTATAAGATAGAACACATATCATAGTTGTTGCATGTAAACTGGAGGTTCATATTCAACGAAAGCAAAGATTGAGATTGCAAAGTTTAATGAATAGGTAGTGTAGCAAACTGGCTAGACATAGTTATAAGAAACCGCAGTAACATATCGAGATAGTATCATATTGCATTAGGACTGTTAATTTATGAAAGTAATTCGCGTAAAGTTAAACTGAAGTAGTTTGTACACTTGATGAAGACAAGATACTATGAGTGTGAACGTAGGAATAGCATGCAATGGAGTATGCGTTGAAATGATTGTATGCCAACTGTATATGAAAAGTTATTTCCAACAGCAAATGAGTAACACGAACGTATTAAGGTGCTACAAGTCTTTCATATTGATGAGGTTGACTGGAAGAAATGACTGTTGTCGTAAATGGGGAATTCAGCCTATGTTGAAAGTCAGGTACTGTGAAAGTTTTTGTGATGATATTTGTCAAGATTGAATGCAAAGTATCACATCATGTTTATAGATGAAAAGCGGAAGAGAATAAATGTCTTTATAGGTTTTGAGTGTATAGGATAGAACACATGAAACAGTTACACTATGTAAATAAAGTTAAAGGGTCAGAGTTGATGAAAGGTAGCTTTGATAGATTTCACATGGGTTGTTATATAGAATGAATTGATATTCATAAATGGAAGTATGATGTAGTGATAAAGTGTTTCTAAGCCTTTCTTATGAGTGTCTATGTAAGGCTGACTTTCATAAGTTGAGAAATGACTGTCTTCATAAGTGTAGAATAAAAGTATTTAGCTAACGTGCATTATCTTTCAGGGATGATTGAACTCAAGTATTGTTATGCAGTATGTCTTGTGATGATATTTCGTATTGAACACTGTATCAAGTCATAAGTATGGGTATGAAGTATAATAGAATAAATGTTTCATTCACAGGTTGAGAATATAGGAGGCACAAAGTATTGGTTGTATGTCATAGAGGGAAAAGCAAGTAATTTATAGAGTGACAGAGTCGATGTGTATGTGAAAGTATGTTAACGTATACATCCTATCCGAGAAATAGTATTAGGTCTCTGTGTAGATGTCTCAATAACGTTTCATGGTTGTATTAGAATAAATCTGGTCAGTTGGGTAGTTCTCCCTTTAATTTTTTCTTTATATTCTCTCTCTCTCTCTATGTCTGCCTGTGTGTATTTTCTTCTTTGTATCTGGTTCGGTGAGTGTTGTGACTTTTTAAGTTGGTTTCCTTTAGAGTATAGAATATTCATTTCATATAGAATGTGATAATAGGAATATATTAAGGGTAGTATCTTTGTATATTGCAAGAGGTATAGCATCATGGTTAGCAAGGTAGCAGCCAAATGATGTCATTTGCTTCTTCTGTTTTTGTATAATGTTCATTAGTTTGATGAATGGTTACAAGTCATCGCTTTATTATCACGCACTCATACGCACACAGACACGCTCACACAAACTTGATTTAGGCCTATCAATCATGTACAGTACACGTTGTATTTGCAATAGTATAGAATGTCGCCTAACCTACCGGCTAAAGGTTTCAGTCGGCTAAGCTTATCAAAGAGACATTTGGCTTATGGGAAATAATCCTGTGAGAATGGGACTTCCCATTGGAATCCTTTGGGAATGGGACGAAGGTCTTTGCGCTTACCCACTCCCTCCACATAATCGGTCCCGCAATCTATTTATGAGACCCCTCCCCTCCCTCCCTTAGGCGATTACGTAAATGTTGGCACGGCTCCTCATTCGACGCATCAATGTATTGATGATTGTATGCATGTAGCTGGGTCAGATATGCGATCCTGGACGTCAAATGCAACGACCGGTTTTAGGAAAGGCGGCTATCAAATGACAGAACCATACAACATGAATATGAACGCCTTCCTTAGATTACGATGTCGCCTGGACAAGTGAACATCCGACAACTCCTTAGAAGTGCTCTAAAAGGAAGGAGACATTGAGGCTCCAGCTCCTCGAATGAAACCTCAAGCATTGTTGAACCTGAAAGCCGAGGGTGTCCAAGCCGCTGTGAACACGCTGCAATTGACGATTTCTACGAGCACATCAATGCTCTCTAAATGACTTCAGCCGAATTTTAAAAAAATGAATCTTAAAACACGGCGCACCTTTTCTTGGTTCGCTTTCGGAAATTTAGAAAATATGCTTCAATTCACTAAGTTAGAGAAAAATGACATATTACCAAGTTGTTTTTTCGATCGCATGCAAAGAAGAGTTCGCATCAATCGTATTTCAGCAAAATTTTTGCTTGATTGAGAATACATGTAGGTAATTTTATAATTTTTTTGGATGCAAATTGTGTGTGTCAATGATTCACGTATACAGTGACCGAGCACGGTTCCGGCCAGATATCATTAGTCGTAGATTTTAATGAAGCAGCACATACCACCATCATCAGTCGGCTGATGAAAATACGTGATATATTCTATATTTAGAAAGATGATTGAATTTACGACTGACGCATTACCAATCATGTTCATGTTACCTATCACAATCGCCGCAGTCTCACAGCATCAGAGGATCGGATAGAAAAAAGTTCCAATGGAAAACTTATTGTACTCGTAAATGTGCTTCACATCTATATTTTCAACTAACTCTTATGATGCAAGACATCGTTCGCCAAAAAGTGGGAGAGATATTATGGAATTCCAATGGATCACGAGTAATTGGCTAAATACGTCAGGTGGTTAGTAGTAAGCACATTGCAGACGCAAGCCCAAAATGTGAAATGCTGACTCATCCCCGTGACCTTGACCGTGCGTGACCTTGACCTTGAGTGACCTTAGGTGATGACCTCGCGTGACCTTAGGTTACCGTTCCGCGTCATGAAATACGTGATGTGACTACTGCTGGTTTTATAAGTAGTGCTAAAAATGGAAAAATGTGAAGACGTGATCTATTACTGAGTGGATTGTGATGAGACTACAAGCAGAGGCAGGAGTGACCTTGACCTGACTTCTCCGGGGTTGAGACTACAAGCAGAGGCAGGAGGAGTGACCTTGACCTGACCTCTCCGGGAGAGAGGGGGAGACTACAAGCAGAGAAGGGATTTTGTCCAGGATGGAGCATGTTTTGTGTCATGTTGTGCAGAAGTGGATGTCTTCTGTCCACCGTTACCACTGATCTCTGACTGTAGGATGTGATGGGACACTATGTCATTAGATGCATGTGGTGAGAAGATCGAGGAAAGGTCATTCGCCTCTCTCTCTCTCTCTCATCAGATGACTCCAAAAACCGGGTTTCCGTAGGAAACCAAGGCAGATTTTTCGATTGCCGCACTCACCTAAGTTGTCAGAGTGAGTGGAGAGCCAGGAGATGGCCTGGATATCAGGCCATCGTAGTAGGCCTAAACTTTAAAGGCATGGTTCTCTGCTTGTAGGAATCGGATAGACTTCGTTCAACGTTTGTTCGAGAGGTCATGATTCAGGTCAAGTCATAGACTACTTATAAATGTTTTATAAGTAGTGCAAAACTACCGAAAAATTTAAATTCGTTATTTTTGGAGGTTTTCTGGGGTTTTTGAGCCTGCTGAAGTCAACCAAGGCATTTGTAAGTGTGTATGAGAGTTCTGATTGGACGAACGAGGATTCCTACCTCATCAAACATCCACTATAAAGAAGAGAGTTAACTTTCATGGTCACATTTGCCTTTAGCAAGTGTCGGTGGCTCTGCTGTCAGGCCAATTCCAAACCACTCAAAAAGTGCATGGCAAGGAGAACTTCGGTATAATAATGTCCTGTCGATGGGCGATCTTTCGAGACGGCGGTGAGACCCGCAGTGATAAGTGCCGCATGGGGTTGAAACTTCCTTAATCCGACTTTCCAACGGTCGTTGTGGCTTCTATTCCTCTACGTAGCGCTTTGAACGTCAGGGCGACACTTAAGTATCTGTCACAGGTTTCCTTATAAATTCTCCATTGCACCGAGTGAGTCCTAACTCAAACATCTGACTTGTTATCGAGTCAAGGTATGACGTGTTCCAAAAGAAGGGACTGACTAAGTCTAAGGTTTCTCAAGTCAAAGGTTTCTAATTCTCATGTCTCAATGTGACCGTCAGGGCTACCATCTGTCGAAGGTAATCTATCTCTATTGCACTGAGTGGAGAATCCGTTCTTTTAAGTTCTGTCTCACGGAGGGATGATCAAACGGGGGAACACCACATGCAACACATGCTTCTCTCTTCTGTAGCAAGCAATCTCTTACCATGAAACGTTGTTGATAGGAATCGCTATGTCATCCACACTTCAACAGAGTAGGAATGTTTTATAAAATCAAATAAAGGATGGAGAAAACTAACAAGCATGATAGAGTCAACATGAAAGACTCATTCAGTGTATAGAATAAAAGTTCAGTATTGAAAAGTAAAAATCAGTTGTGTAGTGCAAGAACATCCAGTGACAGATGATGTTTGTGAAACGCAACGTTGACTTTCATAAATTCTAAACGTATAGTTATCCGTTTAAATAATTTTTGGTAGAGCAGAAAGGTTAAAGTGTTGTCATGAGTCTCAATGTGTTTAATAAAAGTATCAAGTGTTGTCATCAGTTTAAATGACTTTTGTAAAAGTAGAGACTTAAAACTGTAGTGAGAGTGTTGTCATCAGTCTAAATGATTTTTATAAGAGTAGATGTCAAGTGAA
The DNA here is from genome assembly GCA_907163375.1 of Prostheceraeus crozeri. Lineage (NCBI taxonomy): Eukaryota > Metazoa > Platyhelminthes > Polycladida > Euryleptidae > Prostheceraeus > Prostheceraeus crozeri. The sequence continues at coordinate 131,582 of CAJQUW010000597.1, read as the reverse complement.
ATGATTTTTGTAAAAGTCTAAACGCAAACGTTGAAATAAGTTTTGTAAGAAGTTAAAAACATTGACATGATTGTGTGAAAGTAGAGACTTAGCGAACGTTGAGAACAGTTTTATGAGAGCAGTATGAGTAAAATGTTTCTGCAGTCAATGTTGTCAATGTACATCCATCTGGACAGCACTAGAAAGTTTTAGAAGGTTTTACTGCACTGTGTAGATTGTTTTGTTTCACAGTGTTAAAAGGTTTTATAGTGAGTACTACAGTGTTGAATGCTTTATAAAACCAGGTAAAGTCTTGTCACAAACGTTGAGTGTGTGAGAGAATCTAGGGCTAGCAATAAGTTCCATGACATTCCTAATTCCATCACATTGGTCATACCACACATCACAAGTCCTAAAGTTCATCATCTGAAGGATAGGGTTCTCTACGATCGGATTTAAGGATTTAGGGTTTTATATGACACAAGTGAATGTTAACCGTTAGATGAAACATGAAGTCTATCACGTTGGTCATAATGTACATATGAGACAAATTATCAAGTCTTACCAGTTATTGAAATGAAAGATAAAGTATATTTCGCTACTGACAAAATATATGAATGAACAAGAGCTATAAAACCGAAGTTAGATTTCACTGAGTCATCAACACTTGTAAAGGTGTACAAGTCATATCAAGCATATTCAATGTGTGTCCATTCTTGACACCCATCATCATTTGAAATTATTTGAAGATGAAAAGTTGCATTCGTTTCCCAACTTCATGGTTTGTAGAAAGAGACCTTGGCTATTCGTTGAAAGCTATAGAAAGTGTTACAAATGTAAATGAAAATATTAAAGCTGGGGCTTTAGTTGAAAGACTAATGGGTCTAGATGAGTATGCTATGAATCATCATTTGGATCGAAGTTGGATAGAGGATTTTTCCATGCTGCAATGTGATGACAGTGAAAATAAGAGGATGAAATTGCTGCTTTCTCTCGCCAGGTCAGAGTACTTCAGCCATCTGCCACAGGCTACTTTATAAAATCTCCATTGCACTAAAGGTTGGTGTCTCAGGATATTTCCTATCAAACCCCTCTACAACCTGTGGGTCCTGCTATCAGGCCTCTTATTCCCTCTGCTATCAGGGGTGGTGTTACTTTATCCATCCTCTGCTAAGAGATACTTTGCTATCAAATCACTCTAAGTTTTATGTCTCTGCTATCAAATCACTTTATCCATTCTCTGCTAACAGAAGTGGCTTGCTATCAAGTCATTCTCACGTCTTGCCTACACTCAAAGTGTGCATGGTAAAGAGATGTTCGGTGTAATACTTCCTATCGACGGGCGTCCCTTTTGGGTGGCGATGGAATCCGCAGCGAAGAGTACCGCATGGGGTATTCGGCAATTGTAATCCTTGTTAAACCTCTCTGCGTCATGTTTGCAAGTGGTTGCCTTATCGTCTCGACGTAGTGCTCTGACCGCCAGGGTGACATTTAGCCATCTGTTGAAGGTTACTTTAAAACACCTCCATTGCACTGAGTGTCAAAAACGTTGACAACCAAATTTGATGAGAATGACCCAAGAGTTCTTTTAAGAACTGTCTCTATCACGGAGACGAAATGATGAATGGAATGAAAGGGAGATCACTCACGTACCAAATACGAACATGAAACACTTCTCTCTTATTTAGTATGGAAGCTCTACAAACCTCATACTCAGTCACATAACGACTGAAAAACGTTCATAACTGCAATGTATATCGTAGGTTTTTGAAAGATCCTTACTGGAGTAAAATGTATAAAGATGTTTCACTTCCGAACGCTACTTGTCTTGTATTAAGACTAAAGATAGGAAAATGTTCCTACATCCGTACCGCAGTGTTTATCAGTACCGCACTGTATCTCATAAGGTTTATGAAATAAGAAGTCCTGTAGTGTTTCACTTCCTCACACATTACGAATGTATGAGTTTAGAATGTTCTGATGTGAAAACAGTGTTCACCACAGCACTAGAAAGTTTTATCGAAAAGGTTTTACTGCACAGTGTAGATTGTCTTGTAATTTACTTTCACAGTGTTAGAAAGTTTTATGCTGAGTGGAGACAGTTGCCAAATGTTCCCTTATTAGGAAATTCAAACTCCATGACTGTTAGATTGCTGAATACTTCATCAGGTTTACTAAAAGCAGTCTTCTACTGCAGTGAGACTGAGATTTTAGAATGTTTTATGAAAACAGTGTTCACCACAGCACTAGAAAGTTTTAGAAGGTTTTACTGCACTGTGTAGATTGTTTCACAGTGTTAAAAGGTCTTATAGTAAGTACTACAGTGGTGAATTCTTTATAAAACCAGGTAAGGTCTTGTCAAAAAAAACGTTGAGTGTGTGAGGGTTAGTTCCATGACATTGAATCGCCTGGGTCATAGCACAAGTCCTAAAGTCCACAATCCAAGGGTAGGGTCACCTACGGTTGGATTTAGGTTTACATGACATCGAATTAGGAAATGTAAACCAAGCGTCATATGAAAGTGCATAGAATAAATATTTTGTAAACGAACGTTCTTGGATGTGTTACACACCTTTGCTGTGCCTGAAGTTTTACAATGTCAAGTTCATTCTTGAACATGTCAATGACATGGATACATTCCTAAAATCAATAATCCAAGGGTAGGGCTACCTACGGTTGGATTTAGGGTTTTATATAACACAAGTGAATGCTAGGCGTGAAACATAAAGTCTGTTACTCTTGGTCATAATGTACATATGAGACAAATTATCAAGTCTTACCAGTCGCTGAAATGAAAGATGAAGTATAAAGTATAAAATAAAGTTAGAATCATTTCACTGTTTTTTTAAGTTGGAAATAAAGTTGAAGTTTGTAAAGTCAGAATTAATGTTAGAATCATTTTAGTGTTTGTAAAGTTAGAGATAAAGTTGTTGTTTGTAATGTTAGGAATAAAGTTAGAATCATTTCAGTGTTTGTAGTGTTAGGAATAATGTCTGATTCATTTCACTGTTTGTAAAGTTAGAAATAGAGTTGATGATTGTAAGTTTGAATTAATGTTAGAATCATTTCAGTGTTTGTAAGATAGGTGAAGCATAAAATAATGTAAGAATCATTTCAGTGTTTGTGTGATAGGTTAAGTATGAAATAAAGTTAGAATCATTACACTGTTTGTAAAGTTGGAAATAAACTTGAAGTTTGTAAAGTCAGAATTAATGTTAGAATCATTTTAGTGTTTGTAAAGTTAGAGATAAAGTTGTTGTTTGTAATGTTAGGAATAAAGTTAGAATCATTTCAGTGTTTGTAGTGTTAGGAATAATGTCTGATTCATTTCACTGTTTGTAAAGTTAGAAATAGAGTTGATGATTGTAAGTTTGGATTAATGTTAGAATCATTTCAGTGTTTGTAAGATAGGTGAAGCATAAAATAATGTAAGAATCATTTCAGTGTTTGTGTGATAGGTTAAGTATGAAATAAAGTCACAAGCATTTCACTGTTTGTAAGATAAGTGAAGAATAAACTAAAGTCATAACCTTTCGCTGTTTGCTGTTAATTTATGAAAGTAATTCGCGTAAAGTTAAACTGAAGTAGTTTGTACACTTGATGAAGACAAGATACTATGAGTGTGAACGTAGGAATAGCATGCAATGGAGTATGCGTTGAAATGATTGTATGCCAACTGTATATGAAAAGTTATTTCCAACAGCAAATGAGTAACACGAACGTATTAAGGTGCTACAAGTCTTTCATATTGATGAGGTTGACTGGAAGAAATGACTGTTGTCGTAAATGGGGAATTCAGCCTATGTTGAAAGTCAGGTACTGTGAAAGTTTTTGTGATGATATTTGTCAAGATTGAATGCAAAGTATCACATCATGTTTATAGATGAAAAGCGGAAGAGAATAAATGTCTTTATAGGTTTTGAGTGTATAGGATAGAACACATGAAACAGTTACACTATGTAAATAAAGTTAAAGGGTCAGAGTTGATGAAAGGTAGCTTTGATAGATTTCACATGGGTTGTTATATAGAATGAATTGATATTCATAAATGGAAGTATGATGTAGTGATAAAGTGTTTCTAAGCCTTTCTTATGAGTGTCTATGTAAGGCTGACTTTCATAAGTTGAGAAATGACTGTCTTCATAAGTGTAGAATAAAAGTATTTAGCTAACGTGCATTATCTTTCAGGGATGATTAAACTCAAGTATTGTTATGCAGTATGTCTTGTGATGATATTTCGTATTGAACACTGTATCAAGTCATAAGTATGGGTATGAAGTATAATAGAATAAATGTTTCATTCACAGGTTGAGAATATAGGAGGCACAAAGTATTGGTTGTATGTCATAGAGGGAAAAGCAAGTAATTTATAGAGTGACAGAGTCGATGTGTATGTGAAAGTATGTTAACGTATACATCCAATCCGAGAAATAGTATTAGGTCTCTGTGTAGATGTCTCAATAACGTTTCATGGTTGTATTAGAATAAATCTGGTCAGTTGGGTAGTTCTCCCTTTAATTTTTTCTTTATATTCTCTCTCTCTCTCTGTCTGCCTGTGTGTATTTTCTTCTTTGTATCTGGTTGGGTGAGTGTTGTGACTTTTTAAGTTGGTTTCCTTTAGAGTATAGAATATTCATTTCATATAGAATGTGATAATAGGAATATATTAAGGGTAGTATCTTTGTATATTGCAAGAGGTATAGCATCATGGTTAGCAAGGTAGCAGCCAAATGATGTCATTTGCTTCTTCTGTTTTTGTATAATGTTCATTAGTTTGATGAATGGTTACAAGTCATCGCTTTATTATCACGCACTCATACGCACACAGACACGCCCACACAAACATGCATGGAATTCACACACATAGAGCTGCTACCCTGCTAACCATGATGCTATACCTCTTGCAATATACAAAGATACTACCCTTAATATATTCCTATTATCATATTCTTTATGAAATGAATATTCTATACTCTAAAGGAAACCAACTTAAAAAGTCACAACACTCACCCAACCAGATACAAAGAAGAAAATGCACACAGGCAGACATAGAGAGAGAGAGAGAATATAAAGAAAAAATTAAAGGGAGAACTACCCAACTGACCAGATTTATTCTAATACAACCATGAAACGTTATTGAGACATCTACACAGAGACCTAATACTATTTCTCGGATAGGATGTATACGTTAACATACTTTCACATACACATCGACTCTGTCACTCTATAAATTACTTGCTTTTCCCTCTATGACATACAACCAATACTTTGTGCCTCCTATATTCTCAACCTGTGAATGAAACATTTATTCTATTATACTTCATACCCATACTTATGACTTGATACAGTGTTCAATACGAAATATCATCACAAGACATGCTGCATAACAATACTTGAGCTCAATCATCCCTGAAAGATAATGCACGCTAGCTAAATACTTTTATTCTGCACTTATGAAGACAGTCATTTCTCAACTTATGAAAGTCAGCCTTACATAGACACTCACAAGAAAGGCTTAGAAACACTTTATCACTACATCATACTTCCCTTTATGAATATCAATTCATTCTACATAACAACCCATGTGAAATCTATCAAAGCTACCTTTCATCAACTCTGACCCTTTAACTTTATTTACATAGTGTAACTGTTTCATGTGTTCTATCCTATACACTCAAAACCTATAAAGACATTTATTCTCTTCCGCTTTTCATCTATAAACATGATGTGATACTTTGCATTCAATCTTGACAAATATCATCACAAAAACTTTCACAGTACCTGACTTTCAACATAGGCTGAATTCCCCATTTACGACAACAGTCATTTCTTCCAGTCAACCTCATCAATATGAAAGACTTGTAGCACCTTAATACGTTCGTGTTACTCATTTGCTGTTGGAAATAACTTTTCATATACAGTTGGCATACAATTATTTCAACGCATACTCCATTGCATGCTATTCCTACGTTCACACTCATAGTATCTTGTCTTCATCAAGTGTACAAACTACTTCAGTTTAACTTTACGCGAATTACTTTCATAAATTAACAGTCCTAATGCAATATGATACTATCTCGATATGTTACTGCGGTTTCTTATAACTATGTCTAGCCAGTTTGCTACACTACCTATTCATTAAACTTTGCAATCTCAATCTTTGCTTTCGTTGAATATGAACCTCCAGTTTACATGCAACAACTATGATATGTGTTCTATCTTATACACTCAACCAGTAGAGACATTCATTCTGTTACATCCATGAACATGACGTGATAAAATTCACATCATCTCAAAACCTTTTAACAGCGCTTGTCTTCAAACATATGCTGAATCCCACATAGCTTGTTTGTTACACTACCAATTCATTTCAATGCGAGCTAATCTTGCATCACTCATTTCATGCGACATAACTTTTTACTTTACTTATTCCTACAATGCTACTACTATGTGTTCCAAACTTTATGAGATCACTTTCACTTCTATCTCACACTTTCTCCATCATATAACTAAGTGAATAAAGTTGATGATACATTATCTGACTAAACTCATTGAGTCACATTCTACACGAACAGATATTGCTAACATGGATCATATAAAACGCTAAGTCTTGTTATAGGGTTGACAATGCTATGGACTTCGTGATTTATCAATGTAACTTGCACTTCTAAAACGCTAAATCCCTAAATCTTAACACAGGGATACCTATCCTATGGTTTTAGTGATTTAGGAGTTTTGCTGTATAATTTAGTAAACTTATGTCTCTGTCAGCATACGACTTTTAACATTCATGTAACTTGAACTAAATTCACTTTGATGATGGATGATAAAATCCGTGCATGTAGTCATTTAGTAGAGTTTCCACTTGTCTGCATTTGTGAAGACGTTTTCCTATCACTCCTCTTACTGATTTTCTTGTTTACTGTAAAATATATCAGCAGATCAATTAACGCTTCCAATCTGTTGAACAACATTCATATCAACACTACAAACGTCGTAGCATCCTAAACCTCTGTATGACCCTGTATTTCACTTAGGTTTTATTTACTCTTTGGTCATTGTCTACCTAGAGTCCCAAGATGCTTCACACTGTAAAAGTCATACTGATGAGATTTACAGTTCTATCACCATGATAATTACAGCAAGCGTACAAGTAAACACACGTGAGACAAGACATTAATTACATCACTTATTTCTATCCATCATCATTACCTTATGTTTAGCATTATATACTTAAGTCTTTCATGTCACAAATATTTTGTCACTTATGCTTTTCGTTTTAATACTTGGTTTGTGTTATTCAAAGCTTAATGAATTTATCCAACCATTCGTCATAACACATCCGATGAATCCTACCTTGTACAAAACATGGATGTTAAAGCACAACACTAACTAATGAATGATGTTTGCATATTCCTAGCTTGCGCAACAAGAAACTTTCATACGTTGACTATTATTTATTTTCCTAATCAACTCTTTACACACTTACTATTCCAATCACTGGAATGCATACAATGTATTCAACTCTTTCATTGAACATGTATCAATCACATTTCAGCTGACTGCATCAAATGTAAAGTGTAACATAATGAGTATGTAACTATCCCTTATCAACGATATGAAACCTGTCTTTTCACCATGAAATTAAGTCTTACATTCAGAGTCATTCTATAAAGCGAACATATGCATCATGTGTTGCATGTATTCTACACTAGAAGAGATCGTTAATTTGTGTTATATGAAACCCCAAATCCCTAAATCCAACCGTAGACAACCCTACCCCTTAGATTATGAACTTTAGCAATTTAGCTATATCATTCGCAAATGGTTAAGTTAATAAATGTACTATACACTAACGGTTAACATTAACTTTGTTATATAAAACCCCAAATCCATAAATCCAACCGTAGACAACCCTGCCCCTTAGATTATGAACTTTAGCAATTTAGCTATATCATTCACAAATGGCTAAGTTAATAAATGTACTATACACTAACTAACGGTTAACATTCACTTGTGCTATATAAAACCCTAAATCCAACCGTAGATAGCCCTACCCTTAGATTATGGACTTCAGGAATATATCCATGTCATTGACGTGTTCAAGAATGTACTTGACATTGTTTTGTTGACTTCATTCGCAGCAAAGATGCACAACATATCCATACATCTAAAAACATCCGTTTACAGAACATTCAACTTTATTTCTAACTTTATTTTATACTTAACCTGTCTTACAAACTCTGAAATGATTCTAAATTTATTCCTAACATTACAAACAACAACTTTATTTCTAATTTTACAAACACTGAAATGATTCTAGCATTATTTTATGCTTCACCTATCTTACAAACAGCGAAAGGTTATGACTTTAGTTTATTCTTCACTTATCTTACAAACAGTGAAATGCCTGTGACTTTATTTCATACTTAACCTATCACACAAACACTGAAATGATTCTTACATTATTTTATGCTTCATCTATCTTACAAACACTGAAATGATTCTAACATTAATTCAAACTTACAATCATCAACTCTATTTCTAACTTTACAAACAGTGAAATGAATCAGACATTATTCCTAACACTACAAACACTGAAATGATTCTAACTTTATTCCTAACATTACAAACAACAACTTTATTTCTAATTTTACAAACACTGAAATGATTCTAGCATTATTTTATACTTCACCTATCTTACAAACAGCGAAAGGTTATGACTTTAGTTTATTCTTCACTTATCTTACAAACAGTGAAATGCCTGTGACTTTATTTCATACTTAACCTATCACACAAACACTGAAATGATTCTAACATTAATTCAAACTTACAATCATCAACTCTATTTCTAACTTTACAAACAGTGAAATGAATCAGACATTATTCCTAACACTACAAACACTGAAATGATTCTAACATTATTCCTAACATTACAAACAACAACTTTATCTCTAACTTTACAAACACTAAAATGATTCTAACATTAATTCTGACTTTACAAACTTCAACTTTATTTCCAACTTTACAAACAGTGAAATGATTCTAACTTTATTTTATACTTTATACTTCATCTTTCATTTCAGCGACTGGTAAGGCTTGATAATTTGTCTCATATGTACATTATGACCAAGAGTAACAGACTTTATGTTTCACGCCTAGCATTCACTTGTGTTATATAAAACCCTAAATCCAACCGTAGGTAGCCCTACCCTTGGATTATTGATTTTAGGAATGTATCCATGTCATTGACATGTTCAAGAATGAACTTGACATTGTAAAACTTCAGGCACAGCAAAGGTGTGTAACACATCCAAGAACGTTCGTTTACAAAATATTTATTCTATACACTTTCATATGACGCTTGGTTTACATTTCCTAATTCGATGTCATGTAAACCTAAATCCAACCGTAGATGACCCTACCCTTGGATTGTGGACTTTAGGACTTGTGCTATGACCCAGGCGATTCAATGTCATGGAACTAACCCTCACACACTCAACGTTTTTTTTTGACAAGACCTTACCTGGTTTTATAAAGAATTCACCACTGTAGTACTTACTATAAGACCTTTTAACACTGTGAAACAATCTACACAGTGCAGTAAAACCTTCTAAAACTTTCTAGTGCTGTGGTGAACACTGTTTTCATAAAACATTCTAAACTCTCAGTCTCACTGCAGTAGAAGACTGCTTTTAGTAAACCTGATGAAGTATTCAGCAATCTAACAGTCATGGAGTTTGAATTTCCTAATAAGGGAACATTTGGCAACTGTCTCCACTCAGCATAAAACTTTCTAAAACTGTGAAAGTAAATTACAAGACAATCTACACTGTGCAGTAACACCTTTTCGATAAAACTTTCTAGTGCTGTGGTGAACACTGTTTTCACATCAGAACATTCTAAACTCATACATTCGTAATGTGTGAGGAAGTGAAACACTACAGGACTTCTTATTTCATAAACCCTATGAGATACAGTGCGGTACTGATAAACACTGCGGTACGGATGTAGGAACATTTTCCTATCTTTAGTCTTAATACAAGACAAGTAGCGTTCGGAAGTGAAACATCTTTATACATTTTACTCCAGTAAGCATCTTTCAAAAAACCTACGATATACATTGCAGTTATGAACGTTTTTCAGTCGTTATGTGACTGAGTATGAGGTTTGAAGAGGTCCATTCTAAATAAGAGAGAAGTGTTTCATGTTCGTATTTGGTACGTGAGTGATCTCCCTTTCATTCCATTCATCATTTCGTCTCCGTGATAGAGACAGTTCTTAAAAGAACTCTTGGGTCATTCTCATCAAATTTGGTTGTCAACGTTTTTGACACTCAGTGCAATGGAGGTGTTTTAAAGTAACCTTCAACAGATGGCTAAATGTCACCCTGGCGGTCAGAGCACTACGTCGAGACGATAAGGCAACCACTTGCAAACATGACGCAGAGAGGTTTAACAAGGATTACAATTGCCGAATACCCCATGCGGTACTCTTCGCTGCGGATTCCATCGCCACCCAAAAGGGACGCCCGTCGATAGGAAGTATTACACCGAACATCTCTTTACCATGCACACTTTGAGTGTAGGCAAGACGTGAGAATGACTTGATAGCAAGCCACTTCTGTTAGCAGAGAATGGATAAAGTGATTTGATAGCAGAGACATAAAACTTAGAGTGATTTGATAGCAAAGTATCTCTTAGCAGAGGATGGATAAAGTAACACCACCCCTGATAGCAGAGGGAATAAGAGGCCTGATAGCAGGACCCACAGGTTGTAGAGGGGTTTGATAGGAAATATCCTGAGACACCAACCTTTAGTGCAATGGAGATTTTATAAAGTAGCCTGTGGCAGATGGCTGAAGTACTCTGACCTGGCGAGAGAAAGCAGCAATTTCATCCTCTTATTTTCACTGTCATCACAATGCAGCATGGAAAAATCCTCTATCCAACTTCGATCCAAATGATGATTCATAGCATACTCATCTAGACCCATTAGTCTTTCAACTAAAGCCCCAGCTTTAATATTTTCATTTACATTTGTAACACTTTCTATAGCTTTCAACGAATAGCCAAGGTCTCTTTCTACAAACCATGAAGTTGGGAAACGAATGCAACTTTTCATCTTCAAATAATTTCAAATGATGATGGGTGTCAAGAATGGACACACATTGAATATGCTTGATATGACTTGTACACCTTTACAAGTGTTGATGACTCAGTGAAATCTAACTTCGGTTTTATAGCTCTTGTTCATTCATATATTTTGTCAGTAGCGAAATATACTTTATCTTTCATTTCAATGACTGGTAAGACTTGATAATTTGTCTCATATGTACATTATGACCAACGTGATAGACTTCATGTTTCATCTAACGGTTAACATTCACTTGTGTCATATAAAACCCTAAATCCTTAAATCCGATCGTAGAGAACCCTATCCTTCAGATGATGAACTTTAGGACTTGTGATGTGTGGTATGACCAATGTGATGGAATTAGGAATGTCATGGAACTTATTGCTAGCCCTAGATTCTCTCACACACTCAACGTTTGTGACAAGACTTTACCTGGTTTTATAAAGCATTCAACACTGTAGTACTCACTATAAAACCTTTTAACACTGTGAAACAAAACAATCTACACAGTGCAGTAAAACCTTCTAAAACTTTCTAGTGCTGTCCAGATGGATGTACATTGACAACATTGACTGCAGAAACATTTTACTCATACTGCTCTCATAAAACTGTTCTCAACGTTCGCTAAGTCTCTACTTTCACACAATCATGTCAATGTTTTTAACTTCTTACAAAACTTATTTCAACGTTTGCGTTTAGACTTTTACAAAAATCATTTCACTTGACATCTACTCTTATAAAAATCATTTAGACTGATGACAACACTCTCACTACAGTTTTAAGTCTCCACTTTTACAAAAGTCATTTAAACTGATGACAACACTTGATACTTTTATTAAACACATTGAGACTCATGACAACACTTTAACCTTTCTGCTCTACCAAAAATTATTTAAACGGATAACTATACGTTTAGAATTTATGAAAGTCAACGTTGCGTTTCACAAACATCATCTGTCACTGGATGTTCTTGCACTACACAACTGATTTTTACTTTTCAATACTGAACTTTTATTCTATACACTGAATGAGTCTTTCATGTTGACTCTATCATGCTTGTTAGTTTTCTCCATCCTTTATTTGATTTTATAAAACATTCCTACTCTGTTGAAGTGTGGATGACATAGCGATTCCTATCAACAACGTTTCATGGTAAGAGATTGCTTGCTACAGAAGAGAGAAGCATGTGTTGCATGTGGTGTTCCCCCGTTTGATCATCCCTCCGTGAGACAGAACTTAAAAGAACGGATTCTCCACTCAGTGCAATAGAGATAGATTACCTTCGACAGATGGTAGCCCTGACGGTCACATTGAGACATGAGAATTAGAAACCTTGACTTGAGAAACCTTAGACTTAGTCAGTCCCTTCTTTTGGAACACGTCATACCTTGACTCGATAACAAGTCAGATGTTTGAGTTAGGACTCACTCGGTGCAATGGAGAATTTATAAGGAAACCTGTGACAGATACTTAAGTGTCGCCCTGACGTTCAAAGCGCTACGTAGAGGAATAGAAGCCACAACGACCGTTGGAAAGTCGGATTAAGGAAGTTTCAACCCCATGCGGCACTTATCACTGCGGGTCTCACCGCCGTCTCGAAAGATCGCCCATCGACAGGACATTATTATACCGAAGTTCTCCTTGCCATGCACTTTTTGAGTGGTTTGGAATTGGCCTGACAGCAGAGCCACCGACACTTGCTAAAGGCAAATGTGACCATGAAAGTTAACTCTCTTCTTTATAGTGGATGTTTGATGAGGTAGGAATCCTCGTTCGTCCAATCAGAACTCTCATACACACTTACAAATGCCTTGGTTGACTTCAGCAGGCTCAAAAACCCCAGAAAACCTCCAAAAATAACGAATTTAAATTTTTCGGTAGTTTTGCACTACTTATAAAACGTTTATAAGTAGTCTATGACTTGACCTGAATCATGACCTCTCGAACAAACGTTGAACGAAGTCTATCCGATTCCTACAAGCAGAGAACCATGCCTTTAAAGTTTAGGCCTACTACGATGGCCTGATATCCAGGCCATCTCCTGGCTCTCCACTCACTCTGACAACTTAGGTGAGTGCGGCAATCGAAAAATCTGCCTTGGTTTCCTACGGAAACCCGGTTTTTGGAGTCATCTGATGAGAGAGAGAGAGAGAGGCGAATGACCTTTTCTCGATCTTCTCACCACATGCATCTAATGACAGTGTCCCATCACATCCTACAGTCAGAGATCAGTGGTAACGGTGGACAGAAGACATCCACTTCTGCAAAACATGCTCCATCCTGGACAAAATCCCTTCTCTGCTTGTAGTCTCCCCCTCTCTCCCGGAGAAGTCAGGTCAAGGTCACTCCTGCCTCTGCTTGTAGTCTCATCACAATCCACTCAGTAATACATCACGTCTTCACATTTTTCCATTTTTAGCACTACTTATAAAACCAGCAGTAGTCACATCACGTATTTCATGACGCGGAACGGTAACCTAAGGTCACGGGAGGTCATCACCTAAGGTCACGCACGGTCAAAGGTCAAGGTCACGCAAGGTCAAAGGTCACGCAAGGTCAAGGTCACGGGGATGAGTCAGCATTTCACATTTTGGGCTTGCGTCTGCAATGTGCTTACTACTGTGGTTCATCAAATAGTTTTCACTGTGAGGTATATAGATTTTCAAATCACTGTGCAAGTACAGTACAAGTGCATTGGAGATTCATTGGATGATTCTTTAAGAACACAAAGGATATGACTCAATTATATATCATAGCTGCAGCCTGCAGCATCCCATCTATTTTAATGAGACTTCAATGAATTGAAGCCTCACAAGTCGCCAGTTCTTTCAAATCTGAACGGAAAAACTAACGTCCAGACAAGTTTTAATTTGGTTGTAAATTGTGCCCACCATTACATAGTAGAATGGGAATAGTAAAAACGGTATCTAGGTGTTAGGATAGCTCAGCCAGTTAAGGGCCGCGCTTCAGTATGGAAAAGCAGAAGGTACCGGGTTCGAGTTTGTCCGCCTCGGGAGGTACCACCGCTGTCACTAGAGATTGCTAACCCTTAACTGGTGAGAGTTGTCAGTGTGTGAAGGCTGTCCCATCCCTAGTTTTCTAGAATGGCTCTGTGCCATGTTTGGGGATGGGATAAATAAAACAGTTGTTATGAAAGTATAGCTTAGGGCACCAGATAAAGTAAGCCAAATGTACAGGTTTAAACATTTCGATGATTGTGAGCAGATGCGAATGCAGTATATTTATTTTTGATATTTATCTGCATTGTACAATGTAGATGCACAGTAATATAGCCGCATTCTAGAGTGATCCGGCACTCGTTCTATATACGTCTGTACTTTGTGCTGTCTTTGATTGCTATATTACACTTAATGTTGAAAACGAATGCAAGCATATAATTGAAGCTTACCTTTTCATGAAATACAAATTCCATCGATTTCGTTCGACTGAAAAATGCGAGATAACAAATATACATGTATATCAGGGCAAAGATGCTTTAAACGGTAATTCATTTGAAGACAAAAACATGCTCATTTTTCGATATATCAGAATAAGTGTTTTTAGTTGAGGAGAGTAACAACACGCCAAATATCAAGAAAAATCGATATCTAGAATAAACGATTTATATCAGAGGTGACACAAAAGTTGGTGAATACAACTTATTATCACTTTATCCTGAAGTTGACTCAACCCGAGAATGTCAATTACCTATGAAAACAGAAAGAGAGGGCGATCAGAATGAAGTGATCAAAAACTGAGTCTTATCTTGACGGCAGTGTCCAATGAGAAAGTGATGATGTTTGAGCTTCATATTGACGATGCTAACATAACAAATCCTGTGGGAAATACATCGCGTTTTTCCCGCAGGTTCATCCCGAGGTAAAGATAGAATTTTCAGAAAACCAACCCACAGAAATTGTACCCAATATCTTGCTCCGAGACGAGGTTTCAGAAAGTTATCTGAGCACAGACCAATCATACAAATACCATCAACAGATTCAGGAAAGGCTAAATTTAACTGAAGTTAACTGAATTCACTGTAAGTCGGAAGCTGTTAAGACATATAACAACTGGTTTTATGATTAATATATTCCGACCGCACTCGAGAAAATAGTACCTCCTCGGTTTGTTCAAGCGGACGACTTTCCTAAATTTAACTAAATTAATCCATTCAGATAAATTCAGAAAAAAATTCAGTTCAAAATTCATATAAATCCAGTTTGCTAAGATACCGGCCACCAGCGCCCCGAACGCCAAAATCCCGATCTGCACCAACCTTGACGCATGGTGGTTAGCGCTAATCGCCTGAGGGCAAGCCTGACGGTTATCGCTGACAATGATTAAAATCAAATTGTCATGTAACTTTGATGAAACCTTACAGCTGAGATCAATGATTATCTGAAAATAATGAAGATTGGGATTTTCTCTAGGCCAAAGCCAATTTCTAAGAGGCATAGTGGGCTCCACTTTTGTGATCTAATGATCTAAATAAATAAATTCATTTTCTATTATGGCTGACAACACAGGTCTATCGCACTACATTCAATATCTAATGATGGTGACAATCATTAAGTCAATGGAGGACACCAGCACCCTTGATTCCTCGACAGCACTCACTTGACCCAAGAATCGAACAGAAGTCCGCGTTCGAGCCAAGCACTTACCTTCTTCACTAGACTAAGCCGACGTAACATGAGAAATGCGAATGAATGCGATTCTTGGGTCACACGAGTGCAATCGGGGACTTGATATGCAGTTGTCATTCTCCTTACATATTCAACACAATGCGACAGACCTTTGTTTCACCACCTACTTCGTTCGGATGATAGTCCGGCAGCCAGAGCGAGTTTCTGCAGGGAACGAGGCCGAAAGTGAGACTTTCACAGAATGATGTACACCCTATGCCTACTACGAATCAGCACGTCTGCCGAGTTCTAGTGAGTTCCTCTTCTTGTCAGGCAGGATCAAAGAAAAACATATGCAAATCCAATGGGACGCAGATTGCAGTTTTTGGCTGAAATGAAATTTTCTATGTTTTCTTTGATGAAACAGAAAGTACTAAGCCCAGAGTCATGATTTGTGGCATGGAATGTCTTCAAGTCATTTCTATGATGTGCTTGTGCTATCATCATGCATCTAATCGGCAATGTACGTGAGAATGTGGATGAATGTGGATTAAGTTGCTCAAAATGTTTGTGTTTGCCGACATTAAGAGACTCGCCAAATCTAAATGTGTTTAGCTTTACAAACAGGGGTGCATGAAGATGAAAGGAAATGACCTGAAGACATTCCATGCCACAAATTGTGACTGTGGGCTTAGTACTTTCTGTTTCATCAAAGAAAACATAGAAAATTTCATTTTAGCCAAAAACTGCAGTCTGCGTCCCATTGGATGTGTATGTTTTTCTTTGATCTTGTCTGACAAGAAGAGGAACTCACTAGAACTCGGCAGACGTGCAGATTCCTAGTAGGCATAGGGTGTATATCATTCTGTGAAAGCATCATTTTCGGCCTCGTTCCCTGCAGAAACTCGCTCTGGCTGCCGGACTATGACCTGTCTAGGCGCAGTGCGCAATAAGCAACAACTTAAGTAGTCTAAGAAGGTAGAAGGCACCCCTGATCGGCTCGCCGTCTGTGAAAGACCGGTCTGCGAGTGGAGACGGAGGTTTTAAGTTAGTCGAGGGCCCGAACAGATGGCAACCATCTGAAGAACACCATGCTTGCATTTATTCACAAGCATTTAATGGACACCATCCAAATAGAAGACGTTGCCGAGGAATTCGTGAAATTTTTTTCTCTTATTTGTTTCATCTACTTACAAAGAAATGTAAAAACAAGGTACAACAAGCATGCATTTTGACGTATGTACAAGTAAGTTCCAAAGATAAGAAAAGTGAAAGAATGCAGTCTAAAATCTAAGAATATAAAGCATGTAGACATGCTATTATGCAACCACATTATAGCGTAATAGTTAAACATGTGGATTTTCAAACATTCATGATCCAAGTGCCCTTATGTCATCAATTGCGTTCCCCTCGCCGCGATTTTCTGCCGGCAACACTGGACGCAGTCAAATGACATGCTGGTATACTGTCCCGCTACAAAATGAATGCTGGCAGCATCCTGTCAATAATAAAAGGGCAATAAGCTGTCGATATCACTTGGAGATGACTACTGCTTTCATTCGCATTCCTTTCTACTGTCAATGCAGCCTAGTGAAGAAGATGTGAGCTCGTCTCCACTGCTAACTTCGGTTCAATTCCTGGATCAGGTGAGTGCTGTCGGGGATTAAAGGGTGTTGATGTCTTTTATTGACTTAATCGTTGTCATTCTTTTCAGATATTTATTAAGATAGTCTATTCGACTCGGTAAAAAACATGAATGCACAATACATTCATTAGAAATTCATTCCAATACGCATTTCGTGTACTGCCTGCGTTGTAAGAAAATGCATCTTTGCCTGTCAGTCAAAATCTACAACATAGATGGGTTCATCCATATCCTTCTTCTCAGAGAACAACTAGCAGTTATAATATGATGAATTCTTCAAAAACCAAGTTCTCTGTACTAGTCACTCTCTGTACGTGCCTGAAGACGGGTGGAGCATTCACCCGAAAGCTCGCAATAAAATAGTTGAAGAGAACTTGGTTTTTGAAGAATTCATCATATTATAACATAGATGGGGCTCCAACAACTAATGTCAAAATAGAAATGAATATGCAAAAAATGTAGGTGAAGTATAGATGGAAAGATGACAAAGCAAAATATAACTTGTATCAAATCCTAAAAAAGTCCCGGCCTTCTCCCGCTTTTAACATTGTGCTCAGGACACACTTTCTTTTCTTCATGAGACTCATATTTTCTTCCGGTCATCATTTTGCTTCAGTGTTAACTTGATATTATTTTGAGCACTGTCTAAACATTCATTTGCTGATCTAACTACGATCAAGTCGCTTTTTTAACACATATCTATTAATATCGTGATGCTATATACAATAGCCTTCCCGGCGCTTCACCATTTTTATCCTCATCCGCACCATTTTCAATGAGTTTCTTCTGTCTAGTCAAATACCTCATCTTTTCATTTATCAGATTCAACAGCTTCAAGTGCTGCTGCCTCTTTCATGATTTTTGTCTTGGTCACCCAGCAATTGCTATTGTCTTCTTCCGCTTTTAGTTCGTTCCTGATACTGACAATCAGCATCGTCAAAACAAGCTTACATGTTTTAAGAAAAGAGTATGAACAGGGTGAAGGCGCACTTTAGTGAGCTAATCAAATTTCATTTTATGTAATTATCAGGCTACCTCAGGTAGTGGCGACTCGTGACTCTTGGCTCAGGTGGTGCACAAAAATGTGTATTCCTTTTATTATCATTATGCGCTCAACTACACCAACACAATCATTGTATTTCTATCTAAACCAGATTTGCCGGTAACTTCTTGATTTGGATCGGTTTTGATCTTGAGCGCATGATTAACTCTGCGTCTTCTTCTCACTGCAGCTTCAACTAAAAAATATGAAATTGCGTGCAATAGTCTATTATCGGTTAATTTCAAGATTTGCATAAATTAGTCCTTATGAGATGTGTGCGGTGTCATTAAATTTTTCAATGAAGTGACTTAACGGAATTCCATTGCAATTCTCCACTACCAGCAGATTACAGTGATCTTCTGCTCTCAGATATTTGAATCAATTTAGAAGTTGCAAGTTTCAGAGAAAGAAGCTGCTCATCCATGCATTAAGCTTTCTTTACCTCCACGTCTATTGGTGAAAACAGTGGAAATTAACCAGTGAAAGGTGCTGAGGGCTTCATTTGCTGCCCAGTTGCTTATACATTCCTGTAGCGTTGAATCCGATAATTTCTACGCCACAAGTGACAAATTAGAGTAATGCTTTCTCAATGCTAATGGTAGTCCATGTCCCTCACAGCCTTTATATGATGAATATCTTAAGATGGATTAGGCTTGAAAATGATTGGGAATGAAGATGGAAATAAAGGAATAATGTGTGTAGGTTTAACGACATTCACAAACATCTAGGATTTTGCACAAGAAAAGGCTGCACCAAGCCCGTCACAGCAAGAAAAATCTGTGAACAATATTTTAGTCACCCCGGTAATGTTTGCAGTAGGATATCCAGCTTGACTATTACACACACGAATAGTTGGCATGCTTTCCTCTGTCCACACAATGAGAATATTTTGTTGACTATTCATTAAGTACATCATCCCATATAGTTCGGCAGCCAGAACGACTTTCTACAAGGAACGAGGCCGAAAATGAGACTTTCACAGCAGAATGATGTATACCCTATGTCTACTACGAATCTGCACGTCTGCCGAATCATAGTTAGTTCCTCTTCTTGTCACACACGATCAAAGAAAAACAGTGTTAATCCAAAAGGACGCATATTCCAATTTTTGGCAAAAAATGAAATCCTACACGTTTTCTGTTGTCAACTGGAAAGTGCTATGTCGAAGATGAGCCGCGCAAAGCTCGGCAGACACACGGATTCGCAATAGCCATAGTGTGCGCATCATTCTGTGAAAGCATTTTTGGCCTCGTTCCCTACAAAGCAAGCCGGTTCTGACGCCCCGATTATGCTATACCTATGAGACATTTTTGACTAGTTTGGGCCATTCCGACTTCCGAGCCGTGCTGACGAGCCCTTGTAAGGCGAAATGCAGTGTCTACGGGTGCCAAGGAATTTTTGTGCTTAAATGGTTCAAGTCTGAGGACATTTTTCGATTTCTATACTTGTTGTTGTTGTCACTTCTCCCCATTCTGGGCACTATCATCATATTGAAGGCCGAGTCGTCCAGCACTCCTCAGGAAGTGGATTATATTTTCTCAGCGAATCGTTTTTATACTGAAGCACAAAGCATATTATTTCAACCAACATCCGTTGGTTATCTTCAGGCTTAAACCAACAGATGTTGATTGGAATTGTACAAAAATCAAATATTTGAAACCATTCATACATTTATTGGCTCTTTCCAGCATTAATTTAATCATGATTGCTGTAATACCAACATGAAGTCACTGATATGTTATTACATATGGATGGAAAAGTTCCATTCAGACTCTCCAATGCAAATGCAAGTACACTGATCACAATGAAGTTAGTCAACGCTGCTTGATGGGAAACACGTATGTCTTTAGTCGGAAAATTTCTTTCGTTTTCACAGTTTAATAAACGGGCAAGACTGAAATCTGTCACCATATTATAACTGTGAGATCTCAAGGCTCTAACATCAGAGTGTTCAAGAGTTCGACAACAGATTTATACATGACAACTAGTTTTAGAAACTGTGACAGGACCACCCTTGATGAAACTTGCTTTGATAATTCGGTTGGATCCTCTATCATAGCTTATCTTCTCATCCTTTTCTGAGAGCGCTTAGGTTTAGTGTCACAGCTCAAAGGAATACAGTATGCTGTAGATCAACCAATCGAAGCCCTAAATTACATTATTTATTAATTTGCTGTCTCTGTTCTCATTTTAGCTCTTAAGATTTTGTTCTAGATTTTATTCATAAACTTAATTCTTAATTACAATTTCTAACCATTTAGTCCCTTAGGGATCATAGAACTTCTTAGCCATGGTACTCTCGGGGTTTTAACCCATTCATGCATGTGACTTTATGCTCGCATTTTTGTCTAAACAGAAAGAAGCAAGAGAAGATGCATCAAAATGCCATTGATTAGTTTAGGACATGATTTTCGAAGTAACAACTTTATTTATTCATGGATTTTGAGTAATGCATGAAAATAATTTTGAGGACTTTTGAGAAGTCAAAGTGGGAGACAAACAACTTCTTCCGAAAAGACAGCATGCTTTTTCAATAGTATTTGATAGAATTGAGTCAATTATGTCAATATCTTTTGAATCAGATAAACACCTAGCAGTCATTTTTGTGTCTTCTAAATGCTGAAAATACCCAGCATGTTCACCGTCAAGACATTGAGACGGACGCTCTAAATAAATCATCAGTTTGACAGCTTCATTCACATCCATAAAGTTGTGCCATGCATGGCATGTTCACGGAGTGATCAGGTGGCAGCAAATTTTTGATGCCGACCACCTCACGCCGTCGAAGTGTGAATCTGTCTCTGTCGGTACATATTGTGATTGACTATTCATATGAAGCTCATTTCAAGTGACTAACGCAGTTTGTAGAAACAGATGAAAGAAGACGATTAGCCATCAGCATTGAATGAAGTCAAATACAATCACTAATCAGAAAATAAAAGTAAACAACCCAGTAAATAGCAATTATTTATCAATAATTAAGCTGCTGGATTATTGGTGGCACAAGTAGTACAACGCGTATTTTGCGATAAGAATCACTCTCGTGGTGACTGCATAATAGCTAGATGAGTGACAATGGAAAATTATAGAGAAAAGTGTGCGCATGACAAAAGTATGCTCACTCTCGAATAAAGTAGACGCTGCATTAAATAGTGTAACAGCATTGGGTCATAAAACAATTTATGTCATTTTCCTCCGAATGACGAAAGGACCTCGGATGCTAGAATTGAAAAAATGGAAAATTTGGGTACCTGATATTGGAGATGACAATATCCGCTGTTTATGCATATATCAGCATTATCAGACAATACGATCAATCACGAGTATCAGAAAAATCTGTGGTCCCACATGACATATTACAGTTGAATTCAAGCAAAGATGCAGGATCTTTGGAGTCAGAAATTTGGCTGGGATGATCAGTTGAATGAAGTTAATTAAGAGAAGATGTAGAGACTTCAAGAAGATATCAGAAATCAAGATTCCCAGGCATGCTCCTGGAGGACTAATAGAAGCCTACTATCAATTTCATTGTTTCACTGACGCTAGCAAATATACATTTGGAGTAGCAGTCTTCATTCCAGCTGAAGAGGACGAAGTTATATCGACACAGCTATTGAAGGCAAAGGTTCGAGTTGCACCAGCATGTGTAAAACGACCAACGATCCCTCGCTTGGAATTAATGAATTAATGGGATGTGTAATCGTCACTAGATTAGCAATTAGTATACGAGAATCCTTTGACGGTGAAAACATCACGCCACATTTTTCGGACCAACTCAGTAACTGCAATGGCATAGATTCGTCATGAACAAAACTGGAATGTCCTCGTCAGTAATCGCAACAAAGAAAATTATATCCCTAAGTTCGGTAGATGAATGAGATCATGTGCACGCATCGATGAATCCTGTAGACCAGCTATCCAGAGGTAGTTCTGTTGACAAAATTCTAGCTACGTGATGGAGGGAGATCCTCAGTGGGTTTAATTATTAGGAAACAGATGACCAAATACTGTTATTCCAAAAGATGAGAGTCTAATAGATTCGGAAAGAGGAAAACTCTCGCGACATATGCAATGAAAAAGAGTCCTGACATTGATATGTCTTTGATTCCTTCCTCAGCATACCTCTAGAATATTCGAGTCATGTCGGCATGGATTTGGAGATTCATAGACAATAGCAGAAAATCTGATAAACAAGAAGGCCTTATGAAGATGGATTAAATGAACAGCGTAGAGCTGATAATTTGTCGTGAAGTTCAAGAATCAATTCCAAGACTTGCAATCAAGAGCATGCGTTTGCAAAAGGGCGACATTGGATTGCTAAGGGCTGAGCCAAACTACTTCATCGACTGAAGTGGCCAAGCAATGTAGTTGATTAACCGAACAAGTAGACCGATAGTAGACCAAATGAAAAATGAAGAGCACACCAGTTTTGGACACGGAGGAATATAATTACTTATGCCACAACTCAGGAAAAGTGTGGATCTTTCAATCCGGATAATCTTGTCAACATCTCATTCGAGCGTGTGTTGATTGCAGACGTATTACTTCAAAGCCATCAAATTAGCCCTTCTTCTCTTCCAGATAATAGAGTAAACGATGTGGAGAAACAATTGGAGCTGACTAGACCAGTCTGATGATACTGGAGAATGACACAAAAGCTGAGGTTGTCTTACATTTGCGGGATTCTGCTGCTTCCGTCGGCACTGAAGCCTTCTTCAGGTCTTCAAAGATTTATCGCATCTTGTGGCAGACCGAAAAAATGTGTGGTGATGATCGATTGATCGTCACAACTTTGTGGGTACCATTGATTTATTTGGTACATTGAATCGTAACAGAATTCGAGAAGTCTCTTCGATCCAGCGAATACATTGGATTTTCAATCTACCAAATGCTCTTTCGTGGGATGGTGGGAGCGTCTGGTTCACATTATGAAAAGCTTTTAAAAAACCTGGGAAAGGGTAGAGTGGATAGTAAATATCTACGAACATGCTTGGCAATTGCTCAAGGGCTGAACAATCGATCTCTTACTTATGTATCTGAGGATAAAAATCATCTTGCGCCTCTGATAAGTTCAATTCTTCCTCGACCAGGAAAAGACGGAAGAGTTAAAGTTTGTCGACCATTTCACAACATTATCATCAAGAAACAAGTAACTTTAAGACTCCTCGAAATTTCAGTTTCTCAGGTACGATAGTCACTACAGCGCTAACGAAGAACTAGGCTCCACGATATGATTGTTTCTTTACCCTTTTACTCTTTTGGCTTCTTATAAGAAAAGATTGATGATGTCTCTATATCGGTAGTGTTGATACTAGAATTTAATGATCCGTTTTCCTGAACTGTAGAAAAGGACAGTGGGAATAGTAATGTCATGAAAGGCATGACCTCTATAAGGAAGCACATACCAGGAAGTCAGAGTTGATTAAAACCCTATCGTAATTAAAAGAAGTAAAGACCAAAAATTAAAAGACCAGTTCGACAAAGCAGACGGGAGAAACAGGTGGGTTTTCAGAGGCTAGTTACAAAAAACTAGCCAGAATACAAAATTGATAAAGTACAAGCAAACCTATAACTTTGGAAATACAGAGGGTAGTAGAACCAAACTTCACACAGCACTTAACAACACCCTATGCGGTGGCGCAATACCAAATAGAGATCAGTCGTGCACAAAAAACGCTCAAGAGAAACATTCATTTTCATTAAAAATTATCATGGGATCACCAACTACCAATCAAAAACAAGCATAGCCACAGCGACCAAGCCATTCACTCAAATTACGCAACCAACACCAAAAACTAATGTTAATGATTCCAATGTATGCGCAATTCAGTCCCCATCGTTCTCCGTGCCCTGCAACGGCCACAACAGGCTATCAAAGGTGAACTAATTTCACGGATTAGAGGAGATTTTTTCTATTCAAATTTTGCAAAATCCGTGAAATTAGGTCACCTTTGATAGCCTGCTGTGGCCGTTGCAGGGCCCAGAGGAGGATGGGAACTGAATTGCGCATACATTGGGATCATAAACATTATTTTGTGGAGCTGGTTTCGTTACTTGAGTGAATATCTTGGCCACTATGGTTATGCTTGTTTTTGATTGGTAGTTGGTGGTTAGGTGGTTGGTAGTTGTGGTTAAGTGCTAAGTGTAGTTTGGTTCTACTACCCTCTGTATTTCCAAAGTCATGGATGTGCTTGTATATACTTTATCAAGTTTGTATTGACTTTGCTTGTTGTTTGTAAACACATTTTCAGACAAGGTTCCTGACACTATCTCACCTTCCTTGGAACAATTGTGCTCAGTTCGTTAGACAGTTTTGATGTGGTTGGCATTGGTTCTTTTCATTATTACTGAGGTAATTATTTGTGGTTGATGCCAACATATATACTTTTTTCCTCAACAGATAGCGAAACTGAATCCAAAATGAATGAAACAGGAGAGTACGGCAGCCATAGTTGTGAAAGATGAGTATTTTGAATTCTCTAATCTTCACACATTTATGGTGTTACACGTTCACCAGGATGCTTCTAGCAACATTCCCGACTGCAGCACCTCGTACACAAGGTTGCTAGTGTATAACGAGCCTGTAGTTCCGTCGGCTATGACCAACGTCCGGGTCTCCACCATCAAGAAGATAGGATCAGCATGAAGCTTTTCTCTACTTCTCATGCATCCAAACAACAATTCCCGTTCCGCACGTTGTGTGTGAATAATTCACTAAGGCAATTGGTTATTCGCACGTGATTTAGCGACGGAGTAAACATGGCCTTAAACTCCCTGTTGAACAAAATAAATATAATCTGATTTCAAGGCAAATTTCTAAGGTGATATGGAGGTAAATGATTCAGGTAAACATTTCGTTTAGTGAGCATCAACTTTCAAAACCATATCAAAGTAGTTGCAATGGAAGCCGTTTTTTCCTTCGACAATATACACTGGCAAGTCAGACCGACCTAATGCGGTGTCAAATTGTCAAACAAGTCTGCGAAGATAAATCACATCGAGACACTGCTGATGAAAAAGGCTGCTTTCTTATTAAGCATATTTTAGACTTTCAACCTACTTAAAGACAAATACAGAATATCACAAAATATAATCACACAATGTAGGTAACTAGTAGAATCCTTTTCGCAAGTTCACTATATTTCCATTGAAAAGAACCAGTTTTGACACGTCGGGATTGAGCCAGAATGCAAAGCAAGAGCTCCTTTTCATTCAACACCTCTATTTATTAGATCAAGCAAGGAATTTGAAGAAGATTCCGAACCAAAACCTACATTATCAGTATTCAATATCCGTCAACAAGCGTTGACGCAACTTGTTTAGTTATTCTGAACTATCTGAAATATGCTGAACACATTTGTCTTTTTGAAGACTTTTTCCTCTGAGAAAATACTTATTTTTGAGATAATATTTTACAAACGGAACAGGAAAATCAAAGAAAATGATTCAACATGACGATTTCTGTGAATTGCACAGCTGATTGCATTTTGAAAATTTATAAAGTAGCAAGAAAATATAACAGATAGAGATAAATAGTTAACTATTTCTTTTCTAAAGAACTTTATCTATGTTATTTTCCATCGAGTGTGCTATCTTTAATCTGCTCTCTGCTCTATTCTATGCATACAGTCACCTTCTCTGAGGGACAACCTGCTCATTGAGTAGACCATACTGTGATATACCTTTTGCTGTTGGTTAGAAGGAAGGTAAAATTCACTTGCTCTATGTTCAGCTGGGAATGTCCACATACGGCCGAAATCAACACTAGTGGAAACGTCATTTTTTACCCTTTGTTGCACCCCTCGAAATGGTTGTGGGAACAGAGGTTGCAGTTTGCACCATGACATCATATTCCTGTGTTGAAATGAGGAACATAGTCTAACTGGTTTGACCATGGGCTCAACAGCATCAACAGAATCGGTTACATAGAAGATGACCAAGAGAGGAAATTTAATCATAGAGTTAGTAATTTAGTGAATGTAAAATGCGTAGAATGAAGTACATACCTGCTTGACCAATGCTGAACGTACCATCAATCTTCACAGCCGGCCTTCGCTTTTCTAGGATCTGTGTTTCAAGGAAGCAAAGAGGCTTGACAAATGGTGTTAGACATATTTAGGGTCAAAGCCATCAATCAAATGGTGCGATGAAACGCCAATGAGCATGATGAAATAGATTCTCTATGGCATAAGCAAAGATTGGATTTGTGATGTCTATGAAATCCACTCAAAATTCTACTCCGTGTTGTGGGCAGCAGATCAAGCACGATACAGAAGAGTTCTCATGAGGCCATGATATGAGAAATCACGTGCACGAACTTTTGAAGGAAACCAAATGTGACAATAACATGTCAACATCCGTAATCATCAGTTTAATTTTGTTTGTCTTTGATATCTTATGAAACGTGTGCACCATCCTACATTATGAAATTTTCTTTCAGTTTACTTGGCATGTGTCATGAAAATTTGCTTATCAGAAAGTTCTGATTTATTACTAACCTAACCTCCTTTGTATTAGCCTAATGAATTTAAATTAATTGATCTATTTATATGTTGCATCCTACAAGCAGTCAGAGCTTCTGAAGTCTATATTTTAGGATATATTATAATCTGCATTTTGCGGCTGACAGTGCTCGGAAAGTGACAGGTATCGACGCATTGTGAGATTTTTGCTTCTTCAAAGTCGAAAAAGTTGTTTGCGATGAAATCACTGTTGCTTTTCTGCTCTGAAAAATTATTTATCTACAGTTCAGTTCTCTCCATTTGCTGTACGTTGCCAGTGCAGCGAGAGTTGGTGCTGGCGGATCTACCCACTTTCCGATCTTGAATGTTGATACGCTCAAGGCTCCTATCCTGAAGTCGGCTTGCACATTGTCGCACCACCTCTTTGGCCGTTCCTTAGGTTTGCACGTCCTTCTACATCAATAGTCATTACTTTTGAGGCCAATAGCTCTTCTGTTGACATAACCATGCCAACGGAGTCCTGTCTACCCCCATCGAATAACAGATTCCAATGGATGGATGCCAAGCCGCTCCCTGAAATAAACTGGGGGCAAGGAACCCGATCAGCTTACCGTGTAGAACAAATCCACCAGATCATTGCGTTGCTGCCGCTAAAGCGATAGAGGTTCTCATTTGTGATTGATCACGTTTCAGTGGTATAAATCATTACACTTTGTACACACACCTTGAAAACATGGCTTTGAGCTCTGAGGGAATGTTGCCATTCGTAGGAATTCGATGGAGCTCAACAAAATTCTTCCTTCCACACAACTCGTCGTGACAGCATCACTGCAGCCGCCAGGTTAACCACGCAGTTGAAAAAGTTGTCAGCAAGTTTTACCAGCACAACAGTTCACATGAAAGAATGATAACTAATGCTATGAAATTAACGCCGTTGTACACATTCTAGGATGTCACAGATTTCAGTTCATTTGCTCTTTTGTATCAGTTGAAAAGTTGTCATATTTTACTATTGTCTATTATTCATGTTTTCTCATGAAATCATGAAATTATCACAAAATTTAATTTCGCCAAAAATCATAGAATTGCCAAAATCCAGGAAATTTCATAAAACATAATCAAACTCGGAAAGTATGCTTAATAATCGCATATCATTGTGTGACTAAGCAAAGATTTTTATGTATGAAAGAGAATTGCAGCATTGAATTTTTATGTACGTGCTCTTAACTTTAAATAATTGAAACTCATTTCAATTATTCAGCTGATTACTATTTTAATTTCTTTAGAATCTTTTCGAGAGAGGCTTGAAGGACTTGTCCGAGAAAGGTGGCACTATTTTTTTTCAGGATATTCGATCCTGTTCTCTTGGCATTTGCTACAAAGCTACGTACTGTACATGTGCATTTAATACACATAGTGATCAAATTATATTTGTGAGAGAAAGGCTTATTCATTTGTTTACAAAGCACCATCTCCATAGTGCTGCTTAAAGAAAACTTTGGTTTACATTTTGCTTTGTCTACACTTCATTTGATTCCGGTAGACTACAGTAAGTTTCCATCTCAGCCTGACACACAAAGTGTAGCCTACTAGAGCGGAAGTTCGATGCGAGATTTCTACCATTGCGTTGTTAAAGTACACTGACTGTTTGGGATTGCAAAAATCTCATACCAATTTACATGTAGGCCAACGTAGTTTTCAAAATAGCATTTGTTTAGACTCAATGCGCCTGTATTACTAGATGAATCTTCTGAGTTTGTATTTACTGCGCACTAGGGATAAGCGAGACTGTTTATGAGCGAGATTTCTCTACCGCTTGTCCAAAGATCCCGCTTAAGCGAAGTGGCAATGTTAGATCTCATTTTACACAACAATTACTATGTGAGCTAATATTTCGCTATACTATTGATAGTAATGCTTGTACCTGGGCATGCAGGCTCCCAATGCCATCCCGTTTTAGGGTTTAAGATAGAAAAACATCTGTGTCTATCTATTACATACATTTGTTAAAGAGCTTCAAAAACACGAAACAATAGTTGAAACTTCTCAACTGTTTTTTTTTCGGGGGATTTCAGAAGTCCTGAGTAGTTGAGTCGTCGCCTTAAGACTGAGTGCGTGTGAGCTCGTTGGCACACGGCGCTGTCAACTGGCATATAAATGAATTCTTGGAAATTCTGCATAAATAGACGAACAGCAATTGCTTGTAAAAAATGTAGATGCATTAGACTGCTTCTTACTGACTAAAATGTAAACGAAGATTTAATTATAACATCGCTTTCCTTCTCATCCGATGCAACCGTGTCCTGGAAGCACGAAATGATTTTTTTGTTGCGCTGCACTGCCACAGTGCATGAGGACAACAAGTGGCAAGAAAAAGAATACGGTTTTGGTTGAAACAAAACGGAAATCACTTAATGCAGACGTTCAAATCTAGCTATCCACAAAGAGTTAAATTATTAAGAATGCAAAAATAATATGACCTGAAAACTCTCTATCTTTACCTCAGCGTTCTATAAGTTTTGCAAATGTTTCTTGATTTTTCTCCCGTAAAGCGGAATTCCGGCTTATCCGGAGTGCACTGTATCGGTATGAGTTCCTTGACGTGGAGAGATTATGGGGCCCATGTTTATGGGTTTTATAACAGTGTGTCTGCGTGGCTGTTTTTTTAGATAGACTTAGTTTTTACTGAAGATGCAAGGTTTAATTAGCGAAGAAAAATCGACGCGTTAATGTCACTACCTTCCATACTGGGGGCTTGGACGGTACTGACGTTGTCAGACTTTTGTGGACCGTTGAGGTACTTCAAGTCCGGATACTCTTCCTGCCTATTTCCAATGATACTTTGGGCCCTCGACCTCAACCAAAAGATCGCTAGGCCATACACAGCCAATGCTGCGCTGAGCAAGCTGTAGTCATGTGAAATCGTCATATCTCTGAATGAGTTTTAAATACATGATCTCTAAGTTCTCAAAATTGCATGAACTTTCTTGTTTTCAAGCGCATTTCAAATCTTTAGGCAGAAATATCATATAATAGAGATATTCGATGCAAAGTCTTCACGATAGTTTTATGAATGCTTTAGTCTCATAGAAATAAAAAGATGTTGCAATTGAAATAGGCAACATAATTTAAGAACCAATGATATCAGGAATATTATGTCAACTGTGATATTGTGTTGTGTCATGTTACTATATTACTGTATAACTGTCATTTTGTGATTTAATAGCCTTCAAAATGCTCGTTGGATGTAGGATGAAAAACATGCCTATTTAAAATAGATACGTGTTTTTAGAATTTTCCAAATTCTTCCGATTTAAATTTTCCAATCTAAATTCTCGTTGCGCAGACACACATGAAAGATGATGTATAGTCAAAGTCAATGGTGAATAAATGCTACCACATAGTAAATGGACTAATCTTGCTTAATTCCTTCATGTGAGATAATTTCAGACGGTATCGAATATTTGAAAGCATAAAATTTAGAATAAATGAATACCAAATAATTTATCATAAAGAATCATAATATTTTCCTCATGGCGCTGGGACCCCTGGACTTCAAACATATCATAATATATATATGTTTAATATCCAATGATTATACAGACTTTAAATATATCATTGCACAAAATATCACCACATTTTCAAAAGCAATTTTTGAGTTCAATTTAACATGATATGCCACATGAAACTTTGCTTACCATTCCATAGATTATTTTGGCATGCATTTCATTTTTGTTGATGAAAAACAGCACCAAGCTATTCATGATCGAATATTTTCGGCAGTTCTATTTATGATCGTACATCGGGATGACTGAGATGCAGAAATCCAACACTGACCTTCGTCAGCACAATCGTGACATGGATCAAATATGCATTCAATCCACAACTGCCAAAAAAGTAACCAAGTAAAAATGATCACCATGGTAAAATCGAACTTGCAACCGTCTCTTTCTGGGTTCATAAGTCAGGCTGAGTGTGTGTCATAGACACTGAGATACAACTTACTTCTACAGCTTCCTTTTTCATTTTGTTAGGTGTCAGTTGTGGCACCAGGCCTTGCGAAAGGAAATTGGACGTTTTCTTTAATGCAGGATTTCAACATGAAGACGACAGAATTGTTAATGAATATTGACGGACAGTTTGAACTGCCCATCAGGTTTTTCATGATTTATGGATTTTAGTATTCGTTGAGTGTACAAAATTATGCAGTACTAATAATTTTTCCAAAAACTATTTGCTAAAAACATCTGACATGATTATTTTGTTGATGAGGATGCTCAGTTTCAATAAACTTAGTGCCGTGTAAAAAGTTATGTTTAGTTAATTTGACAGAGCGCATAGGTTGTGCCTGGTGAGTTGTGTTCAGCAGATTTCAAAGTATGAAGTGTTGGTAAACTCATTCACCTATACATATAGCTGAAACTACGTAATATTTAGAATTTAATTTTCTCTCTCATTCAGAATTTAGATTATCACCATTGAATTGTACTCGTGTCAACCTTTTAAATGACATATTTTTTCAATATTCGATAAAATTTGGAACAGTTTCACTCAATTTATTCATTTACCTGATTTTGCGCTACTTAAAAGATTAAGCAATGCTTAAAAATACTAGACCGAATCTTTTCTATTCCTAATGGTACATACTTCTAGAGTTTGCAGATTCAAAAAATTGACCTTATGATTATTTCATCTGAATTCAGCGGAATTCACTAATTAGATTTGAATATGATTAAAATGCATATTTTAGAAAGAAACCGAAGGCTGTCAGGAAAAACCAAGCCTTAGACAATTAAAGCTTTCTCCTCACAATGTTTTAAGTATCGCGGTGGCTACACAGGCAGCAAATATTTATTGACATTGTCAGGTAAAAAATTGCGCAGCAACTTTTTTAATAGAGAACATGTAATCTCGACTGCAGCCGATGTCTGCTGAACCTCTCTTAGAAGATAATGAAGATGTGGTGAGATGAAATGATGTCGAGCATCAATTATCGCTGCGATATATGTGTTCTTGATTAGTCTTAGATCGAGTTACGATCGTAATCCACACATGGTTCATACCAACCTGGGAAACCTGGGAAATTCAGGGGATTGCCATGCTTAACCTGGGATTTCTCATCAAGAACATGAAAGAACGGTTGTACCAGTAGGCCTACTTGGGGTGCAAGAATCCTGAACTACAGAACGTATTACATGAATAATTCACAGTTATTTTTACGCATATATTATATATCATTCATATAACAGAAATTTTGTGGGTGCTAAATATGAACGCTAACAGTTTTTCGTACAACAGTTGCAAGAACTTACAGTCCATTTTTAGGAAAATGTTTCAGGAATCTGAAATTGCAGAGAGAATGTCATTAGGGCCATCAAAAGCTGCGTACTCCACGGCTTATGATTATATGAACTAGCTCCGTATTTCAAAGAGGTTCTCAACAAAGAAACTAAGTCACTGGAAGTTTTTGTTATTTGCATTGATGAGTCTTAATTGTGTGAGCCAACATAGTCAAATGGATTTTCTGATTTCTTTTCGACAGAGACCAAAAAAGTTGAGACAAGATATTTGACTTCTCGATTTCTCGGCCATACGGCAGCCGTCGATCTGATGTCTCACTTTAGGGATGCCCTTGTATGCTTAGAGCTAAACAAGTTACTGCAGGTGTCTCTGGATGACCAAACGTAAACATTTCGTTCATGAAAAGGCTGAAGGCAGAGTTAGAAATGAATGAGACTTCCCCGAAGTTATTTGAAGTTGGAAATTGTGGATTGCATGTAATACACGGTGCTTATCAAACCGCACATAACGTTACTCAGTGGCAAGTAAATAAAATTGTGAAAGCTGCTTGTAAACTGTTTAAAGATTCCCCAGCTCGCCGAGTTGATTTCCAAGCAATAACAAAATCAGAAAACTTTCCTAAAAAATTTTGTGGACATAGGTGGCTCGAAAATTCTCCTGTTATTCGTCGTTTTCTTTCCATTGTTCCACAGTTACGGCAGTTCTGTTCAGAGATAAAGCCTAAGCCAAAGACTGAGAGTTTCAATACTCTACAGAACTCCCTTCAAGATCCTTTTTCCAAACTTCATCACCAGTTGCTCCGATGATGTATCAAACATTGTTTGATATCTTAAGCAAACTTTTGTCCAAAGTAGTGACAACTACACACGTTGCATCTTTGAATGGCGAACTGACAAAAACTGATCTTGAGAATGTCTCAAACATCAAAAATGCCATTTCAGTCGACGTTGGCGTCGGTGCTGCGGTTGCCTTAAACAAAATTGTCGGAATAAAGAATGGAGAGACTTTGAAGTTGAAGTTCATGTATGACTGTCAAACGTTTGTGATAAAGTTGTGTTCCAAGATACTCGAGAAAAGCCCTCTTTCATACCCACTTACTAAAGCATTAAGTTCTCTCTCGCCACAGCTGATTTTGAATTCAGTAGACGCGGCTAAAGAAAACTTCAGAGATCTTTTGGAACTTCTTACGGTTGCTAACAGAATATCACTTGTAGAAGCCGATAAAGCCAAATATCAATTCATTTCCTTCCTATCAATATTCTGATAACGTTGATTACATGAAAGAGCACAAAGATGAAAGACTCGATGACTTGTACGAGCATTTATTGAGTGATGTAGGTGAACACGATTTGAGACATGTCATAAGGATTTCTTTGATTACTTCTCACGGAAATGCTTTCGTTGAAAGGGGGTTCTCTATTAACGAGAATTTATTATCTGATAATTTAAAAGAACCTTCGCTAGTGGCACAGCGCATTGTTCGAGATGCAATTAATCATGCTGGAGGTGTGTTGAATATTGAGATAACGTCTGAGATGAGAAAATATTTCAGAAAAGCTAACAAGGCTTACAAAGTTGCTTTGTCGAAAGTGGAAGACGAAGATAAGCAAAGGGAAGCTCGTGCTGCGAAGCGAAAAGCCGCTGAAGCTAAAAGGCAGCTCACGGTGGATATGTCATCTGCTGTTCAAATTCTCAATCACCAAATAGATGAGTTGCGGAAAACCATTCCTTAGGTAAGATACATTGAAAGTCTCAATTTAATCAAAAGTTTTGCAAAAACTTAACGATACATATAAAAAAGTCGCCGAGATTTCTGATTAAGTAATCTTTTCTTTCAGTGGCGATGAAGCTAGCTGAGAATCGAAGAGGAGTGGACTGAATTGGTTGACATTCAAACTATATCATAATGATCATGCTCGTATTATGTATCAGAAATTGCATTCCTAGAAAATCGCCTTTGTTTTCATAAATAAAAGAGTTAATAGACGAATCAAATTAAAATTTCTGATGATGACATTTTGGTACCATAGCTGATAAGATTTTGGTATATTCATGTAATAGGAGAGTAGGGCCAAGATGGAGTATTCCCTTAATGTGACTTAAATACACAATGATGGTTACATATACTCGTGTTTGTCTACTTAAATATTCTGTGTACACATGCCTGCCTACAGCCTATGACTCGTGCCTGTGAGGCGTTGAGGCCGCTCTTGACACCATTCGTCTCCAAGATGGTCGGTCCAGGGCCAACTCCGATGCGTCATCCATGGAGATACCGAGTTGATTGAGATCTTCGACAACCACGTCCATCCATCGTGTGTGTGGGCGCCCTCGAGGTCTTCTCCATCCAGACGCTGTCGGATTGAAGTCGAGCACACGTTTCGTTGGCAGTTCACTAGGCATGCGGAGCATGTGCCCCAGCCAACGCATGCGCCGTTGAGCTAGAAGACGTGGTAACGGCGGTTGGAGTGTGCGCCTGCGCACTTCGTCGTTGGTGATACGCTCTTGCCATCTGATGTTGAGTACTCGGCGTTGGCATCGGTTGTCAAAGCCCATAGTTCTTCTACCTTGCGTTGCGGAAAGAGGCCAGGTTTCGGAGCCATAAAGCAAAACCGAAAGAACACTCGCGTTATATATTCTCATTTTGGTCCGGTTGCTGATATTCCGATGTCTCCAAAGAGGTCTCCAAAGTCTTCTGAGCACATCATTTGCTAGAGCTCTTCTTCGAGCCAGTTCTTCGTCAATACCACCTCGCCTGCTAATCTTCGACCCCAGATAGATGAAGTTTGGGACAACTTCCACTATGTGATTGTTGACCACTATGGACTGTGGGGGTGTGCTCTCACTTATCATCATTAACTTTGTCTTAGAGTAGTTGACTTGGAGGCCCAATTTCGAAGCTTCATTGACGTAGATGTTGATGGCTTGAATGAGGGAATCCATATCAGGAGCGAAAAGAGCAGTGTCATCTGCAAATTCGAGATCCGTTAGTCGGTAGCTACCCAGCTGAACTCCCTGTATCTGGTCGTCAACTTTCTTCATTAGGTAATCAATCAGACAATTGAACAATTCTGGTGCAGCTGTGCAACCTTGTCTTACGCCACTTTCAGTTTGGAACCAAGTTGAATCTTCCCCATTGACCCTGACGCAGCTATGGGAGTCTGAATGCAGGAGTTGTAGAAGCCGAATGATCTTTTCGGGTACACTGATTGAGCGAAGAATCAGCCAGATTGCATTTTTACAGGTACACATGCACCTCCACAATAATATTTGTGTATATCGTTCGCCTGGGAAATCTTGGAATCACCTGGGAAACCTGGGAAATACAGGGGATTTTGACGTGAAATATTGGTATGAACCATGTCCACAGCATTCGTCGTCAAAGTGTAGACTCCTAAGATGACCATAAGCTTGATGTGACGATTAAGTACTACTTTCAACACGCTCTAATAGCGGAATACACTCAACAAGTATGTGGCTAAACGATCGCAGCGGATGGCCTATTGAGTTCGTGTTACCAAAATTCCTTTTGATGATATTGGTGACGAAAATATGATGCTCGGCATAGTAAAAAAGGCACATGATGCCACGTGCCCGATCTCGTCAATATCGGATCGGGAGGAGAAGGTATTCCAGCTGACCTAAACATTCGAATGCGACCTTTGTTTTTAAGCGCGGATGCTTTGACACATGGTATGTGTGCATCGATTGTATAGAGATGCCTTCGGATACGCATAGCTGAATTGTGAAGATGGGCATCGCAAATCATGTGTTGTAATCCTGGGAATAATGCCTTGAGAGATTTTCCGACCGAGGACATGTATGGGTCTGCATCTGTGATCAACCACGAAAAGTTGTTTCTTTCCACATTCAACAGGCGGAGAACATCTTCGACAGTGGGAGCAGCGATCATAGGTTGGTCTCCCCAGTTGATGAAAATGTTCGAGGAAAAACCCGGGGGTTGAATAATCAAAACAACTGTAAATTTATAAACAACATAGCTTGTCAAAATTTTCATGAATCGTTTATCTGAAACAACAGGCGGTTTTCATCACTATTCACGGTCAAAAATTTATTTAAATCTATTCCTTTCTTCTTTAACTTTTTTGGATTGTTCTGGATCTACTCGGCAGTATAGCTGTATTTACTATTTTCAACTTCAGTGAACTATCTCGAAATAATAATAATGATGCGTTTATTGAATGACTGAAAATCAATCTTCACAGAAAAACAGATACACACAAACATATATCATTAAGTCAACGTAAGTTAAAAGCCGAAGAAAAACTTGTACTGTATCAAGCGAACCTTAAAAGTTCTTGTTATTTCTCATATAAGCGAGTTCAGAAAGGAAAAAAAGACTGAGCACGTTTCTTGGTGCTACACAGAGGTGATAAGAGCTTTTTCGAATATCTCAATTCGTGTTGCACAAATTTGTGAAGCACATATGACGGATTTTAGCAAGAGCGAAATAGTTTCATAGCTTTCGATGTTCTCCTATCAGTGATCAATGGTAGGCATTTTGAGTCTCACTCTCTTCCACAAATATTGCGGTAACATCGCCTTCTAATTCTTTCCAGTAAAAAGGAATCAGATACCGACATATCAGCCAGTTGTACTCTTAAGACACTGGTAATAAGCTGGTGACTAGAAGATCATGCTTAGTCACAGATGTAATTTTTCTTGCTGACTTAAAAATACAAATTCTTATCGCTGCCTTCTTCGCAATAAACTTTGTATGGCACTTCCAACCAGTACTTTCGTCAAAAACAACAGCAAGCAGCTGTAAAGATTCTGAACAAGAAAGCCTGTCATCACAATAAGGTTTACCATTTCTTTTTACCAAATATCAAGAGATTCCTTTTTGCTTTCATTTAAAACGATCCCTCGACTTTCACACCAGAATGAAGCATTTTCAATTTTAGCAGAGATGCCCTGAGTAATATTACTACCATCTTCAAAAGTAGTTATTATGACAACGTCATCAGCATATTTACACATTTTTGAATAAGGTTGAACATACTGCGATGATTTCATGTAAACTCAGAAGAAATAAGGACCTAGTATTGAGCCTTGAGCGACTCCTGAGGTGATGGGGAGATATGAGCTGTTACAGGGATCATATCAGCCATCTTCCAATTGGTTGGTGCTAGGGCCTTTTCCCGGGAAAATTGACTCCCGGGATTCCCGGGGAAAATAATTTCGATTTCCCGGGAAATCCGGGAAATTTGTCATTACATCAAAACTTTTGTCCAATAACATATTCCATTTTTTTAAAACATACAGTATCTAACATAGTATTAATAACACATACATTATCGAGGTTGATA
Source organism: Prostheceraeus crozeri (assembly GCA_907163375.1). Classification (NCBI taxonomy): domain Eukaryota; kingdom Metazoa; phylum Platyhelminthes; order Polycladida; family Euryleptidae; genus Prostheceraeus; species Prostheceraeus crozeri. Next base: position 94,062 of record CAJQUW010000597.1, on the reverse strand, counting down.
CTACATTCTTTCAATATAATCATTAGTTTTATCATGACAAATGTCTGCCAGATGACCAAGAGGAATCGTATTTTATATGTTAGAAACAGCGAAGGACAGTGGTAGTCGTATAGCCGTGAGCGGCTCAATTTTTACCAAAGATATTCTCGGCCATTGTTTCAAGAAAACAGGGCTTTCATAGTCTCTTTGCTCTAGACGACAGAGCGTACTATTTTTAGAACTGAGGTTTTCCCAGCGACTGTCGACGAGCTGGCTTATTTCTTGTACTGGCGAATCAAGTGTTCATTCAATTTCTCCGATCGATCACGGCTCATCTGACGTAAGTAGACATCGTATTTTATTGAATAACTGCCATAATGCTAGAAATTCACTTTTCGCTGTGTTTTTTCAGGCATTGAATGCCTAAAACATGCCTAAACAAAGAACTAAAGACTCTTTCGTTTGGTTGCACTTTGAAGATGAAGGAAATGAGCACGCCAAGTGCAAAGTATGCAAGAAAGTCCTGTCGACCTCTGGAGGCTCAACAAGCGGACTTGTTCGTCACTTGAAGTCCATTCACGACATCTGTAGCACTATTACATCAAAATCATCGGTAACCAGTACCACGATGCCGTCAACTTCATCGTCGTCCTCATCAGTATTGCCGTCGGCAGTAACTCCAAAGGCAATACAATCTCCTCAAGGTATGCTCATGAACTTCGTCAAGAAGGAGACGACACAGGCGAAGGTAGCACAGCTAGTGGCAGAAGATGGCATGCCGATTGCTGTGATCCAGCACAGCAAAACATTACGATCAGCACTGAGCAGCCAATGTCATCAACTGCCGAAGAGCGGAGGCGCTATCATGGACATGGTGCACAAACAGTTCCATCAGGTGAAGGATGAACACATCCAGTACTTGGCGAGGATAAAGTCCAAGGGCGAGAGGTTCAGCGTAACGCTCGACGAGTTCACTAGCACCAGCAATAGACGTTACATGAACGTAAAAACGTAAACGTGCACCAAGGAGGCGGGAAGTTCCTGAATCTTGACATGATTCGCATGCCCGGCAGTTTTCCGGCAGACAAGTGCCTCGACCTTCTCAACGCCCGTCTTACTGAGTACGGTCTGTTAATGTCTGAAAACATCGTTTGCGTCACTACTGACTGCGCTCCAGTTATGGTGAAGATGGGGTCCAACACAGGGACTGAGCATCAGCAGTGTTACAGCCACAGCATCCACTTGGCCATTTGTGATGTTATCTATCGGAAGGTTGAGGTCTTGCACAACACCTCTGAGGAAGAGACTGAGGACGATGATGGCGACGAACTTGTTGAAGACTTGGAAAATGAAGACGGCCGCGCTGTTCCAGCAGTTGACGATGCACTCCTTCCGCCACATCTGGTCCGAAGCCTACATGCAGTGATAAAGAAAACGCGAAAGCTTGTCAGGTTTTTCCGAGCGTCGCCGTTGCGCAATGACACCCTGCAGCGCCACATCGAATCCGAATTCAAGAAAAAACTGACATTGCAACTTGATACGACGACACGTTGGAATAGCATATTGGCCATGGTGCAACGAGTGCTTAAAGTGCACAAGGCCGTGGAAAAGGCGCTGATCGACCTGGACAGTACAGACCTTGGTCTCTCAGAAACAGAGCTGCGAAGGCTTAAGGAACTGGAGGCTGCACTCGAACCCGCGAAAGTGTCACTGGATGCCTTGAACCGCCGCGATGCATCGCTTCTTACCGCAGACAACATCCTGTCTTTCCTTGTCAAAGAATTAGACAGTCAAAACTCAGACGAGGCATGTATGATTAGGGACGCCATAGTGAACCGAGTCGAGGAGAGGAGGCAGGCAATTCTCGTCAGTTTACTGAAATACTTGGATGACCCTACCAGCGTGCACAATGGCGTAGTTTATTTCAAGATGGCGAGCAAGACGAGCATGTTGCAGTCGGCCAAGTCACTTCTTTCGCGGATTTTTACAGCACATATGGAAGAAAAAGTGAGTTGGCAAATATTGCAAAATTAAATTTTTGACAAAAAACTGAGACCAAGCATAATTGTAGCACAATTGTAATTCATGGGGAGGTGCTTAATTTATTTTTGTTCAAGTGGGCAAGTAGCTACACATAGAGATAAGAAAGGCGCTAAAATCGAATGTACCTAAAGTCATGAACTATAGACTTAACATTGTTTTTGAATTGTAGACGGATGAAAACAACGCGGTCGGAGAAAAAGACACAGGAGACGTGGAGATGCAGCCTCCCACGTTAGCGGAGAAACTGGAGAAGACGCTTCACAAATCTTCCTCAATCTCTTCAGCCGACTTACATTCGGCTCTCTCCAAAGAATTCGCCGTCTTCGAGGCGACAGGGCAGCGAACGTATAATCTCAATAATCTTCACATGGCCTTGCTCTCGATTCACCCGACGAGCGTGGAGTCGGAACGAGCCTTTTCCGCAGCAGGCCTGTTCATCACCAAGTTGAGATCTAATCTTAGCGACAAAAGTGTAAACGCCATGTGCGTTTTGAGAGGCCACTATAAGTCTCAAAACTGAAGGACGCAAACTAAAAACTATGTGATTTTTGTATCTAAGTAAACAATTGTATAATATTAAATAGTTAGTTTTGCCTAAACAATAATATTTCAATGATGACGTCAGTATTCACAGTTTCATAAAGGTTACATCTAAAGACATAGTGCCTGTCTCAAAATCACTTACTTATACAGATACAGTCTTTTAACATTTTTCCCGGGAATCCCGGGAAACGCATCAAGATTTCCCGGGAATCCCGGGAAATCCAAGCCCCTAGTTGGTGCGATACGTTGGTAAAGTAAACAAATGCGTTATGGACTTATCTATAATGTCACGGCTAGTTTTCAGGAAAAACGAAGTTATACCGCCACTTCCTGATGACATGCGGGATTCAATTCTCGTAGTAATTGGTTAACCAGCGGTGCACTAAGTGCAACATCCCATGTCGCATTAGAGTCATGATGAGCAAAAGTACTATCTTGTTTCGATGGCGAAAACACTGAGGAGAAACTTTGATTGATAGCTTTCGCAGCTTCTTTAGTACTGGAAAAACTGTCTATTACATAACTCAATGCTAAGCTTGTTTGAGAGGATGACTGATTTATTCCTTTTACTGCGTTCCATATTCCTGATCCTTTTGCTGTCATTTTATTCACCCAATTCTGCTTGGATTTCAAATTTAGCTTAATTTTTTTAAGGATGAAAAATACTACAGTTGCGCTGATGAAAGTTTTCAAATTTCTTGTTGATGAGTGACTTCCTTAGGAGTCATCCATGGCTTTTCCTTTGCGCAAATAGGCAAATGCGTAAACGGAAACACGTTTAGAGCTTCGTTGAAATGATCGTAGAAAAAAGTAACCTTATCATCAAGGGTTGACTCTAGATACTTTACATGTGTTTCCAAGATACGCGACGAAGACTCGAGGAAGACATTGACGTTCGATTGCAGGTAATCATGGACTTCAACAAAGTGACTGATTCTTGCATTTACTACATGCCAAGGTCTTGATATGATAGTCAGATGGCCCGAGTTTGGGATAGGAGGTGCAGCAACAGGCAAATTGAAGTTTTCAGTCAACTCACTGTCAACCGAAATTTTATCGAGGATTGAACTGCCTCTAGTCAGGAAGTTTACAAGCTGTTTCACATTCAGAATTGTCTCAATCTCCTCAGTTGGTAAATCATGTAAATCGCCGATTAGATCAATTTGTCATTTGACGATGGTTTTATTACATCAAAGCTATCAACTATGTAATTGACAATAAGCAACAATTGAGGATAGGAAAGGCCAGGTGACCCAGAAACATGTCAAAGGAAGGTAAGTGAATCCACAGGCATTCACAGTACTCAGGACATTTTATTGCAGGAGTATTCAAGTTCTTGACTCGAATGTGATTGTGAAAATATGGGCAGACTCCACGGCCTCTCCTTCCATCAACACGATCATGACGAGAACACGAGCAATAATAGGATAATACGATGATAATTAAAGCATAATTAATATTCAGAAATTACTAAGAAGATAGATCTATCTTTACTTGAAGTTCGCTCTACAAAAATCCCAAGTTGTTATAGTTTAGTCGCTTATAAGCCACCTCATTAAAGAATATCACACAGGTTTTCGTGGTTCGTAGCTCACGACACATGTTTATGTCCGTCATTTCTTTACTCAATTCAGGTGTGGCATACGCCGGCTGACCACTCGGTGAGAGCTTCATGCAAGACATTCATGCATTAGAAAAGTATGACGTGTTTCTAAAAGTAAAACTCTCAATCAGAACTGGTGTCATGCAACCAATTACAACTATCGCGTGTGATCTCTGAAGAACTATGTGAAAAATCTGGTGCAGCCGGGTTCAACCCGGTCTCTCCCGGGTGGAGTAGTCACCGGGCAGGTTTCGATCAACCCTGCATCTAGTGACTAAAGCTTTTTGGGTAACCGCTTCATTGTAGATTCGTTAGTAGAATGTTAACTAGCTCGGTTTTCAAACGTTAAGCTAATAATGCGAATGAACAGTGTTATTTAAAATTGCTCGCAGCTTATGATAAATATTAGAGAACATGAAGGTGAGTAGAAAGCCTAGCTTCATTCCAGCATCGAAGAGTGAATGCTATTGAACGCAATTTGTTACCAAGATATTGTGTTTTAAATTAGGTTGAAAAGGTAAGCATCTACAGTGATGTTTTTGTCGTTCTGGAGGCGATCTGAACGAAAACATTTTCTAGAGGACGATTTATCGTTGAGAAAATAAGGCTTAGCTGAACAGCAGTTGTGTTGCACATGCATGATGTTTTTATTTCAATTCATCGTACCAGTCATAGTTATCGGATTAATATTAGCGGACCTATGATAGTGATTATCGCGTTTCCCATCCAAACAGAACTTTTGATTGATTACGATAAATACTGAATAGATTCTAAAATGCTTGTCATCAAACGACTTAGTCAGAAGCGTCCCTAGCGGTTATTGTTAGGATTATAAGAGATTTTTTTCAAATTTGGCGCTTGTCGCGCTTTGAATTTAAGCTCATCGTCTTTCCGAGTTGCTCAAGGTAGAACGAAGAGGGCTCTCTCGATAAACGTTTTATTGATCGATCACAAAATAAGTTAAAGTTAAAAATGAAAGGGCCTTCGTTTTCCTGCGCCTTATATCGATCGATGTACAGTGTAACGAAGTACAGCTCATCGTATGTTTTTGATGACATGTCAGTGCATTTATGATGAATGATATCCTGCTTCAGTTTTGGCTGCCTGTGTTGGAAACTCGATAAGCAGTGCTGTGACCATTGTCTAAATATCAAGCAAAAGCACGAAAATTTTTGTATTATGTTTTGGGGATATTTTGATATTCAGTATTCTCTATAATCCTTTCATCATTCCAGTCTTATTTGCATGACAAAGATAAGTATTTTTGATTTGCATTCTTCTTGTTGCAGATGTCGAACGATTGGAGAATACAAACTAAAGCATATGCGAAGGTGATTTTACATTCTTCGAAATATATGCATACTGCAGTCAGTGGAATTTTACTTGGAGAAAAAGGTCAAAGTAGAGACATTGTTGATGCAGTGCCTTTGTTCCACACGACTCTGACTCTCAGTCCTATGCTTGAAGCTGCCTTTTATCAAATCGATTCTTTCTGCAAAACTCGAGGGCTGCGAATTATTGGCTATTATCAAGCAAACGAGCACATCGAGGATAACCAACCCAACCATGTCGCGATGAAGATTGCTGATAAGATATGTGACCACTCACACTCACCCAGCTGTTTAGTTATTGTGAATAATGGACGTCTTAGTCGGGAATGTGAGACTAATGCATTAACGTTATATACCAATCAAAATAATCATTGGAAAGAGTCCGATACGTTCGATGTCTCCGACACAACCTTAAAGCACACACAATATCTTCTCATAAATCGTGTAACCAGGTCTTTGGTTGACTTTGATAACCACCTGGATGATATAACTCAGAGTTGGAGTAACTTAAATATCAACGATAAAGTAGATAAGCTTGAATCTTCTTCGCCATCCCCCGCATCAGGTGCATATTAAACCCATGCGAATGAAAGCATCAGCAATATTCCACGTTCAGTCCTGTACGGCAAAAGTGTTGCTGTCGGAGCATTTGGATATTCACAAAATGAGGATTCAGATAATTTCGCAAAACTTTTGATCACTATCTATTGTATATTTGAGTGGCACCAATTCATGCGTCTCAGTGCAGAATGATTATGCGATGTCATCTTATATATATATATTTGTTTATGTTAGAATATCAGGGATATTGGCAGATGTTCACTGTTTGTTGTCACATTAATGCACCAGAAACTGTTAATACGACGAAAGACATTTTGCGGCAACTGTAAATATGTTCCGAACGTTCCAGTTTCAGTCTTTCTTATAATAACTTCTCCATGATTTATGAATGAAACATTTTCAGTCCATTATATCTGGCCATATATTTCGGAATTTTTGAAATCCTTTATCCGTGGAGATGATAATGGTATAATACAACTGTATACATGTATCTTCTTTGCTCCATGTGATCATGTGATATCTTCTATTTGATAATATCAAAAAGCGAATGAATATTTTGCAAATTGTCTACGAAATGCAATAAGATTTGGACACATAGTATTTAACGAAAGTCATATTGTTATATATGACATTTCATGTATTACTCAATACTGTTTATGAAGATCCATTGTTCTCTTTCTATCATTTAATCACTTTTGAAGGAATTCAAATATATTTATAGCTCTCGTCGAAATTTATATTGTTTTTTCTTGATGGCATGTATGAGGAAAAGATTGACCTTTTTATCAGTTTTGACGCATTTTCTTGTAGGTAGCAGTTAGACAATATTGTAATTTCGTGTAGGTTCGTTGGATAACTGTTACCAGATAGATGTACGCTTGTCAGCGGGATAGCAAATCATCCGGTAACAGATAAATGGATAGTTTCTCTTCGCATTGGAGCATTTTCCTAGCACTAGACTATGGACATGTCACTGCTTGCAGCTGCAACATTTTTTGCGAAAATGATCATGTAATTATGATTTAGGGATGAGAATTTTCTGGAAGTTATGCAGGAAATTAACTGGGTCCTGAGATAACTCCAATAGTGTAATAATAAGGGAATATTTCGAAAAAAAGGAACGCAAATTACGTTTATACATGCTGAACAATGAAGCTGTTGCTCAATGAAAAAGCTTTTCTTTGAAGACGAAATATGACAATTCTGTTTCCCATCCGCTTACACAAATTCTATAATTTTGTCAACATTTCAAGTATGTTATTTTAATTAATCAAATAGCACAGGAATGAAATAAGTAACATCTTTTGCGCTCAGTTGAAATGTCGATGAAAAAAAGTGTGTATGTGCATACGTGCACCTGGGTCTAATTGCAAATTGATAATCGGTTTCTAGTCAACCTTGGTCTAATGATCGTCAAGATTGAAAATAGTGCAACTTGAGCTTCGAACATTGCACTGAAATTTTTCAAGGGTTTTCACTCGCAACATAATCTAAAAATAATCTCGATACATTAAGAACTAAATGTGCAACCAACTATCAACAAATTGCACCTTGACTTCGATGGCATCTTTGATAGAACATATTTGCATGTTCGTTGCCTTAACTGTGGTGATAGTTTCCTATTACTACTGACAAGTTAACGACTGTTGGGTACATCAAATGATTCCGGAAATTTCGTCATGGTCTGACTTCCCTTACCTATGTAGTCGATCATATACAGCAAATTTCATTGATTTTTTTCAGCAGTTGCATTCGTACAAATTTCTATTCAAAAGCACAAATTCTATCAAAGCGATCATTGAATTACTAGATAATTCATTTGAAGCTTGATTTTTTATGGGCTTCATTTTTTTCTTTCCTACTGAACTTCTTATTTTTTACAGACACGAACAAATTAAGTTAATCATTTTCAATTGATGAATAATCTGGAATGAGAAATCTCCGATTTTTAGGAACTTACTTGCTTAACATGCTCACATGAGCCTATGTCTGTGCAGATTCTGAATAGCTTTAACAAATTCTAGCCATTATAAGACAAATATATCACTATCTTATGAGAAACTTGTTCTGCGAAATACTTAGTTTCAATAGGAAATGTGTTTCAATTGGCAGATTTGGAGTAGCTTTACTTGCAACTTGTTTGCATGTTACTTGCAGTTTTACTTGCTTGTTTGATACTTGATGTTTTGGTTGTTTACTTTTAAAAGAAGACGAAGATTCAGATTATTATTAATCAGATGAATCTTTTGCCACTTAACGATGACTGTACATTTATATACAATCGTAAACAATGATCTCAGGCCACCCTCATAAGCTAAAAATTTTGATTGCGGTATTGATATTGAAATCCTCTGACTGACATTGTGCAACTACGATTGGTAAGTCAGAATATGTTAGGTCCCGTCTAGTGGTTCTTTTGAGCTATCGTTCATCCAAAATATGACTTTTTTATCTGATGCCATGGCAACCAAACATAAAATTCATGTCAATTGGCATTTTTTTCTTATGCAGTCATTTTTTCTATGAAGCCGACTGAGTAGATAAGTGGTTTGTACACCATTCGAGAGGCCATGTTCTAAACTTAAATTTGAAGCCTTGATTTATAGAATTGTATCACAGGTTGCGAAGATATATGATTTTATTCATCTCCTCTAAGCGTTTCTCTGCTATCACTTGTGGCTTAGTTTCCTCAGCCACTTCAGAATCTTCAGGTCTCAATAGAAGATTTTGACTCTCTCAATTGACATTATTTTTTCATAAGGTACATACGCACGCCCGCTTTTTAGTTGATTTCTGTTTTATTTGTCGGTTAAACTAATTCTATTTTGAATCCAGATATTTAGAAGCCTGTCTAAACATGTTTGTAATTATAGGTATAGTCAAATGAAGATGGTGATCTTTTGATAATGCAGCATTTTCTTAAAATTTTAATGCGATGATGCATCCGACAATATATTCCAAAATCAAATATTCTCATGTATACATATTTGCAAATGCTGTCAAGTTGTCAACACAAAATGAATACCCTATTACTTCTGTACTGGCCTATGTTTACACTGCGTGCACTGTGTATGATTAATTGAATACATTTTTGTTATATATTATGTACATTTGTTCACAATCTAAACATCAAGAAATATTATTGACCGTAATAAGACTTCATCGATTCACACTATCATTCTTTCCTAAACTATGCTCGTCAATTCTTCCTTATGATGTGCTTTAAGTTTCAGGGGTGGGCCGATGTGACAAAACGTGACAGCATACGAAAATTTTTCATCTCAAAATAAAATGTGACAAAATGTATGTTTTTTGCTGTTTGTGTGACAAAATGTGACAAATTCATGAAAAAATATTTTGACAAAATATGAACAAAGTCACAGAGGAGCATTAACTCCATTTGAATGAAAGAACGAAGTAATGTTTTCCAGGAGGTCTTCTTATGCTCCTGATGAGCTTCTTTGATGACAATTTGTATTAGGGACATGCAAGATTGATATTCCCTCTTTCTTGCTCCAAATTGCGACTTATACTTGCGCAGCCAGGCAAGTCGTGCTGTTATTTGTCCGACTTTTCAAAATTGACTTCGACGTGTTATGTGATGTCCCAATTGTAACATTCATTGTATGTGGCCATACGTTTCTTGATTGTCATGCCTAGATCGTAGGAGTCACTGTGAATTTATACTTCCTATAATGCACACCCATGTATTTATATTTACCACTGATCAGAATACAGAGCAATAGTAATCGCTATAAAACTGAGTGGCATTTATTCACTGAAAACAAAGTTTTCCTCTTTTCTGTGAAATGATATGGTCCGGGAATTGAATTGTGAAACATCTTCGAGTACGTGTTTATTATGCAATCATATTTGCCATAAGTAATTAATCATAAATATATTCGAGACTATAAAAATAATCAATTGTAATTAACAACAATTGTTGCCCAATTGTAATAGGACTACAAGCTTTGAGTGCAATTTTTTCACTTAAAACAAAATTAAAAGTGTCCCGGTTCTACCCATGCTCTGTTTCGTTATAACTCCGTTTGATATATATTATGATTTCTACGTCAAATGCTCTACTCAAAAAAATCAGCCTTTAAGGCAAAATTGATAACTGCCTGGAATCTTCTGCACACCGGCATAGGTCAAATTTTGGCCATGTGTTTTTATCAACATGTGACAAAATGTGACTTTTATGTCAATGAGCATGTGACAATATGTGACATTTGCGCCCATCGGTATGTGACAAACCTCGAATATCAAGATGTGACACAATGTGTCGCAGATCCAAACATGGCGGCCCACCCCTGAAGTTTCTTCAAAATTTATGCTTTTGCGCTTTGAATTCGGACAGTGTAGATGAGTGCAAATATCTGCGATGAAAACCTGTAACCAAGCCTACCAAAATTAATAATAGCATATGGTGAAAAAGTTTACAACAACCCCTGATATTTCTAAGCTGCCAGTGCTAGTATGTCTTCGAATCAAATTGGCAGTAAAGTGACGCTAGAGATCATCAAAAGCATATTATATTTACATTCATTTATCGTCATTTCTATGACATGGAATTCATGCTTTTAGCAGGAGAAAGCTGTCAAATATTGATAAAACTTCGATTGCTTATCAGAAAAACTTATAAGCCAATAATAACAAAATAATTATAATCTTGTACATATGTTGTAGTTTAGTAGCAACATGAAAAAAATGTCGTTGACTTAACCAGTCAGTGGGAATAGAACATGCGCTTCAATTACATTTCCTCGGGAAAAGTATGATAATGAAATGAGTGCATTAGCTGTACAGGCGAATCACCACTGCACATTGAAATTTTAGCCCGATTAAAAACATTTTCAATGTCAAGAATATTTTTGATAATGAAAGGAGAAATGAATCACTTTTGTGTCTGGAACAGTAAATTCTCCATAAAGCGATGCTGGATACTTCAAAGTAGAATCTAGCATAAACAGTAACGCTGATGAAAGTATAGTTTATTTCCTACTTTTCAATCATCACTCAATTAATGAGAATCGTGATAGAGAAGCAGGATTGATATCAACAGAAGTCTATACAAAATTAAATTACAAGTAAAGAAAAAAACATGTACACACGCATAGAAAAAGGCGCTAACAGTTCATCGCTAAAACCACTCGATCAATTTTTCCGTTGAGAAGACAAACAAAGATTGCTGCTAAATAATATATATGAAGTGAATACCCAATCTGCAAGCCCACCACACGCCCCTGGTAGCTATACTTTGTCCATTTCGATCCAGAAATTCTAAGATTCTTCACCAAATTCGGGATCACTGGAAGATCAGAAATTGCTGCTCTTCCTGCATGGGGCATGCAAATTTCCTACTTTTGGTCAAGACCCGGAATTTCAGGATCATAATTTACAAGACTCATACCTTGATTTTTTTTGTGAAATGCCACTCATTGCTCCAGGTAGAGATAAAGTGGGTACCTGACACTAGTTCTGTGTTTTCCCCCGATTTTGAAGCTTATTCACGCACTTGTAATTACGTGAGTATAAGACATCATTTGTAAATATGCATCAATTGTAAATATAATCCACAGATAGGCATTTACCTTGCTGTTAAATTACATGTAGGTACTTTCAATGCTCCAATGACCGAACCAATCCGGGACTTAATTCCAGGATTCAAAAAGAGGTGACTCCAAAATTCATCTTGAAGTTTGACTTAGCCGTTTCGCATTTCTGCTGTAGCCTGTGGGACATTTAGAACCAAGCAGACCAACCTACGCTTTTGTCACTTACAAATACAGTTTTAGCGTGTTTCAAACTTTTCATCAGAAGATAGTTGGACTTCGTTTTGCCTATGGAAGATGAGATTCATGTCCTATTTTGAAAAGTACTTTTTTGAGAGCATAGATCGCATTTTATTGAATCGAATCGCGAGGCCTTTCATCCAGTTCTCGTCTTGCGATGACACCGGAAAATCTGACTACAATAAGAGCCGCACGAAGTGACATGGAATGATGACAATTCATCATCACAGTACAAATGTAAAGTACATAGAACACATATATCAAAGTTAGAGAAAAAGGAATGAAATATCTCCCCACGGTTGAGACAATATATTATCCTCATGCTTACACTAATCAGGGGTCAGGTATATAATTATCAGGGTTATTCTTTATGAAGGTCCGAATTTTGCAACTTTTTGGAAACATTTTGTTTGACAACATTCAGCGAACCGTCTCGACTTTCACTATGACAACAGTCAAAAGACAGTGGAAGATGCAAATACTGTAAGCTCGTGTGAAATTTGAAAATTAAAGATATCTATAATTATTGGTTTCTGTCTTCAATGCATAGAAATTGCCCGTATCTTCGTTGAGGCATGGCCTCCTATACATATCTAGGCACAGAATTAGATTCATCTGCGCCTAATAGAATGGAAGGATCGTATCTGACCTTAACATTGAAACGGCACATCACATGATGAGACAACTTCCTCCTTCTCGAATGGATAATTCGTAAATTGCTTACTATTGGAAATGGCAAACAATAATCTGTCAGCCGCGGACACCAGAGCCAGTGAGTAAGTGGCGTGCGTGCTGCTATATATCTTCGCCCACACCAAAACACATATCGCTGTCTGGCTACATGCATGCACTATGCAGTGAGGAATGGTGAGAAGAGGATGGTGAAATCATCAGGTGAACTAATTTTCGTGCACCTGTTACTTTTTTAATAATGATCAGAGGGGCCAGTATAATGGAGAAAACTTGCGCGCTATGATATGAATTCTTCGAATCTGAAAGAATCGTGGCAATCGAAGCACTTTGATAGAATTCATAGCAATCCGCGAACGGCGTACGACTTTTTTCCTATCTCCGTAAGGTATTAGGAATTCCTTTTTGCTCACTTCCTAAGTTCCTCGATGTGCCATATTTTTTTAATTAGTCTTCACCTCTAGTAAACTGAAAGAGTAAACAATCTAATTCTGCGCACCTAGGAGTACATGGTTGATGACAAATTGGTTGTTTCTAAAAGTTTGGCATGCAGCGATAGGGAAATTTTCAGTCTTCGAATATTACATCGTCTTTGGGCAGGTTGCGGTATTTTATAGATATGAACCATGTATCCTATAATGATCATGTATTATGCCTCAGACATTGAATAGAATATTTGAAATTCATCATGTAATATAGATGGAAGTTTTGATGTTAATTGCACTTTTAAGTAGTCATTTTTGTGTGTTTTCTTAATCATGAAGAAATTTTGGTAGTCTTCATAATCACATTTGAAGTCACTTAGAACTGTGGAATATCATTTCTCAGATTCATTGGAATGGCTGGTTTTGATGATAAATATTCTACACTTCATATACGCATATAGGAGCTGCATTCCATGCACAAGTCAATCCCATTAATCTCTTTATGTACTCGTAAGTAGCTATTCAGTGCATCCAACCAGTTTGGCATCGTAAATAGCAATCATCACGTAGATTTACAGGCAAAATTTGGTACAATTTCAAAAATCTCAACATTGGTAATAATAAATTTTGAATGACTATCTATTAGAACAGGGTAACTCCACCAGTACAAGTTTCACACTCTGAACATTTAACATGGTGGATTTCATGTTAAACGGAGCAGTAATTCAGAACTTTTGTAAAAGGTGGCCATGATAGGGTTAAGTCGATGTTTTGCTGCTGCTTATTGACGGAAAATTCATATGAAGAATATCATTCTTTGACGGTTTCAATACTGATGTATAGTTTCACACACATTATTCTGTATTAACCTACATTTGTGTATGAATTGTTCATTTGACACTATCTTTCATGGCAGATGCTCGCGTTTCAAGTTGGATTTTCACTTCTGTTTCTCTTTGGATTTTGTTATTTACAATCGACAACAAAGAAACCGCTGAGTGCTTATTCTGATGCTGATTTCGAGAACCTGTATGAGCAGTGGGAAGACAATGACGAAGATAAACTTCCCGAAGATGAATTGCCGCCCGAGAAGCGACAAAAATCAGCTGTTAAAGTTGATTTGAACAAAATGAATCTGGATACACCCGAGGATTTATTGAAAGCAACGAAACGAGGCCAGACTATCATGCTATTCGCAACGATTACTGGTACGAAAACAGATCGCGAGGCTGATGAAATAGGACAAATATGGCAGGATGGCTTATTTAATGCTCACATAGAAGTAAAACGCTACATGATATCTCCAAACAAAGCTTTGTTTGAAATATCTGATGGTTCCTTGGCTTGGAAAGTCAAAGATTATCTTGTGAAGCAGTCTCATTGCGAAAAGGTCACCATAGATGGAAAAGATTTCCCTGGAGCAGGCGCCTCAACTGGATCATCGAAAGTTGACAAAAAGGTTGAGCTTTAGCATGAAAAGTGATTCCATTTCGGACAGCTGTTGATGATGTTGTAGCTGTACAGCTGTATGTCATTACTTTCACTGCATCCTAATGTGAATGACTTTTTACTGTTAACCGCATTTGTGTGAAATTGCGAAGCTTCATGTCGTAAAATTCAAGCATTTTTTCTACACTGAGCTAGACATGGACTTTTTCCAGATGAATAACTTTATATTGTTTTATAATAAAGATTATATTTGAAAACGTCGTTTTTTAGCTAATTAAGAACGCATGTACTGACTGGCGACATTTGTGTATGTCGACTCAGGGGTTTAGCCAGACGAGGGTCAGTTGCAATTACATATTTGTAAAGTGAGTAAAAAATGGCCCTTGGTATTTTTATTTTTGTTAAGTACAACTAGGCTTTTCCCAATAATTTATTCATTAAGTCGTAAGTCAAATTGTTTATTTTGAATGAAGCATCGAAAAACGCATACATTGGAATTCCGCTGGGCCCCAATACATGTCAGGGTGTCTGCAGAGTACTTAATGTCCTAAAACCAGGAAACCCGGTCTAACAGCAAGGAACCTCAGAGTGATTAATATTTTCATCAGAACAATACATATTTCATTTTCAGATCGATTAGGCACATGAATATTCAAAGAGAAGTATTGGCTTATCTGTTATTTTGATGTGTGGCGTTGTTTGTATGTTTGTCGAAATTATCATGCAGAAACTGCTGGACATGCTTGAATGTGTATCAGCATATCACATCAGTAATATTTATGCAGCTATGTCTTCGTTATTTATTTCATTTTTTGTACTTTTCTCATTAAGTCTTCAATTCAATGCCGAACAGGTGCAGAAGCTGCTTTATTCGGATCTTAGCACTTCATTCGACTTTGAAATCTATCGAAATCCTTCAATTTCTGAATTCTGTCTGCGCGGTCTGTGGTGCAGAACAGAACACAGACGATGCATGTTGAGCCTTATCAGGCTGCAATTCATCGGTATCTAAGTCTCTTAAGTGTGTTCTAAGTTGTGTTCTTAAAACGCTTGACGGGAAAGCGTGTAGCCAAACACCCGATTCAGGCAAACGAGCCCGATCAAATTGATCTTGCTGTCAGATGTCATCCCAAGCCCGTTGTTGTCCGTATTGATTCTTCTCAGGAAGTCTCAGATTTGCCGCACTAAGTTTTGACCAAGCTCTCAAAGCTGCTTTCCCCAGAAACAAAATGATTGACATGGATCCGAAATGTTTGATAAAATAGGTGCAGCCAATCTTGTCGTAGAGCAAAATAAGATGAAAAGCTGATGAGGTGATATCTCTGAGGCGGTGCACTCCTAAGCTACCGAAACGAACTGACATTGGAGCCTGAGATCGACTAATGTGCCTGTTGTTTTTTACTATCCTATTGCACCTCCAGACATGTTTCCTTTACTGCAGGTTAAAGAAAAATACAGTCCGTTTCATAAAAAGTGGATCATCCTAAAATTTGACTAAATAAAACATAAGTATGATACAGAAAGCATTTTTCATGTTATTTCATTTCCCTAATATATTTAAATGTCCTTATATAATCTGATAAGCTATGATACAGTAACGGTTCTTAAGAAGCTAATATTTTGTGGCCCTACCCTTATTGTCAATGACATTACCAATTCGTCTAGGCATTGATTCGATGATATCGTTGATTTTTGACTGATCTAACTTTCTCCACTCTCTTTTTAACAGTGACGTAAGTTGTGATACGCCATCTGTAGGTAGCAGTGAACGACGAACGCTACGTTTTAGAATACTCCATACATTTTCTATGGGATTCAGATCAGGAGAACGAGCTGGCCAAGATGTCCTAAGCCCTAATTGAGACTTGCATAAGTTGACTCTACTACTCCTGTGACACGTAGCATTATCATCCATAAATAACCAAGTCGATGGATCACCAAGTTGATCTGTCATTTGGCCAATGTTCATTCGTAAAACATTCACATAGCGTTCAGAATTCATGGTTCCTTGCTGTATGTGAAGTTCAGAGCGGCCATTGGTCCAAATGCCAGCCCAAATCAGTAGAGTCGCACCACCTTGTACCCGGGGGCGATGTAAATGTCTCGGAATTTCCTGATCAGATTTTATCCATGATCTCAATCGACCATCACTATCCTTCAGACGGACTGATGCCTCATCAGACCAGACAACCCGATCCCATTGATTTCGCCACTGACAATGACTCATTGCCCATCTGAGACGTCTTTTTGTATGCTGATCTGAGAGGGCCTCTTACAGCTCTTGAAATTCGACTCAATAAGTCTTCTACGAATAGTGGACTTAGAAATAGACGAGTCTAGTGCAGCCATCTCAGTTAACGAGAGACTTGGATCAACTTTAACAAATCTCAAAATTAGGCGGTCTCTACGTTTGGATGCTTTGCGTGGACGGCCAGAGCCCTCTTTACGACAGAGTCGAAAATCATCATTATGCCATCGATGCACATTTGTGTAAGGGACATTTAGTCGCTTGCTTGTAGCTCGCAAAGAAAACCCTAGTTCTAGCAAGGCTGACACTTTGCCTTTTGTGAATGCGATCTCGTTATTGTTCATTTGTGCTTTGTATTGTTTTCAACCGGTGAGAGATAGATTTCTAGCTGAAAGCAATCAGGAGTGCTGCCAACACCACCGCAACGAAGTCAGGAAGCTATGGAACATGAAGTCCAGTTAATCACATGTAGCAGTTACATTATTGTTGATGAATAATGGTGCTATACTGGCTCTGATTGACCGATTTTCTTTATTTTTGTTTTGCTTAATAGCTTTTGGCTTGTAGAACAACATATTACATAACAAAGGAAACAAATGTAATTTTATAAGAGTGAGGTATGATTTTGTGTAACATTGCTAAATGAAGATCGAATTATGTACTATTTTTTTATCTATAACAGGAAAACAACTCAATATTCATGCTTGAAATTTCCAACAATGATATTAGTAAGCACAACTGACGCATCTTCCAAATTTCAGAGAAATTCGTTCAAGTTTGGCGGAGTTAGACAAAGTTGAAGTTAAGGCGATGTTTAAGGGTGATCCATTTTTTATGAAAGAATCTGTATATGTTCACTTGAAATAAACTAGTCATTAAGCTCGTGACTTCATACCATATATCATTTTTCTACGAAACGGAGTTCTACCTTCCACTATCGTCACTCCTCAGTATATCACGTGAAACTGTCCAGGCGTTAAATGTATAATTTCAGCAATGAAGTTCCGTTATACATCTGGACGAAGTGTATTATGCGGTCTCTAATTGTGGCATAAGCCGGAATTCTCCTAAACCCGACCCATGTCTGCAGCATGCGAAGAAGTCATATGATAGTTGCATCAAGGATTAGTCTCCTAGAGTTATGCTACATTTTCAATCATTCTTGGTCACAATATATGTCCTGTAATGTTCTCAAAAATATCCTGGAATGAAATCGTTGAAAAAGCGCGAGAACCGTGTGTAAGTCTATATAGAAGTAATATCTCTGCAGACGTAGATCCGATCACAGATTAGTTCGTGAACAGATGCCAAAATATGCTTAGACGGATGTTTGAAAATGCGATTGTTGTTAGATAGTTGATTACATTTTTTCGGAATTTTTATCTCAATCGGTAATTTATTTTGCTGTAGTATGGGCCCTTATTATTGCCATGTTACTTTTAAATTGATATGCTATTCATTTATTAAGGAAAATATTAGATCTTCTAAACTTATCAAATTATCTCCAGAAACTTATTCGCGCGCCTCTTGAGACAGAAAACCGATTTTCCCAATTATAGTAGTGCTAGAATTTAGTCTTCAGCAGACGGCGATTTCCAATCGCTTAAAAGAATGGGACAAATGGTCATTGCTTGCATCATTTAGTTTTATATGAAAGCGCAGCCATGTCAATAGAAGAGTTGATACAAATTCTACCTAATTTCGTAAAGAGTGATGTGAATATTCTTTACCTAAATGAGTTAAAAGTTTGGGATGAAGAAGATGATGGCTGATGCTTAAATTGAGTTTCCGAAGCAAATCCATCCGCTCGGAGAGAAGTGACGTTTGAAACGAGAATTATCAACTGTTTGGGCTTGAAGAAATAATTGCGAATAAGGAAAATGCGTCGTGGTTTAACCGACTTCAATGAAAGTTTATTTAAAGTTTCAGCTTAATAGTTCAAAGACAATCTGTCACTCATTCCCTCTAGCATCTTGCCTATTCCTATTTTTTTATCGGTTCTTTTAGATGACTATTTCTATTTGTTGCAGACCCTCAATAATCTACCATAAAATGACGATGTATAGTGATATTTCATAGTTTACATTTTTGGATGTGACAGTCATCATCAGGACTGTTATTTTGTCATAAACACTAAACACACTTAATAATATTTTAAAGATAATCATTTTGACATTTTAATTCAGAAGCATCTCAGAAGCGTGAACAAAGGTATTGCATGTGACGTTAATTTTAATTTTCCTACTTGTCTGAAAAAACTTAATCAACGTTTATGTCTCAACCTGAATTGAAAAGTATTGCATGGACTACTAAAAAGTCACGCCACTGTTTTACCTTTGCATATTAAGTACATGGCTCTTACACGACAAAGCAACACGAGGTGCAAATATTTGCAAAAGATGAGTGGAAATACACAAGATCACCGAAAGTTTCACTTTCATGTTTCTATTTTTTATTTGAAAGTAAAGATACAAAGAAATTTGGAAAGTTGGGTTACACTCGCGTCCTATACTGTAACTCTTTCATAAATAGCACTCCAGTCCAATGCTGCCATTCTTTCAGACATTCGCAGAGCAATATCATAAATCAGTTGCTGTTAAAGCATTTTAAGCGCAGTCGAATTCTTGTTAAACATTCTGAAGCTCTTTTTTATACCGCGATGTTTAAAAAAGCACGAACATGACCATGCTGCATGACTTTTTAAAACTATCAGGCTATATATGACTTAGACAATGACTGGAGTGCCCTCTGCGCCTATTTTACTGACTGATGAATGTATGCCTGCTTAAAAGCTTTATGTGAGAGTTCGAATATGTCTATTTTTATTTATTTTATGCCATATTTTTATCGTACATGCATGTCATTCTTCAGTGCTGTCTGGTGACAAGGACGTCCACCTACAAGGAGACAGTCTGAAACATTTTTATCGATTTCCTTTCCTATCTACTACAGTAATGTATGTTGTTGCTGAGTATTCATATCTTTATCATTTCAGATGTCGACAGATTTCGCTGTTTGGTTTCTTCTTGCCACCCTTTTATTATTCACTAAGACGTCTTTTGGTGACGATGACGGTTTTTTTGACGCACATGATAAACAGTAAGTTTAATTATAGATCGTCTTATAAATGCATACTTTTGATAATTTCGTGGTCAAGTAGAATTTCTGATTGTGAGGCACCTCAATTTTGAAATGAATGAGTCCTCAAAAATTTTGTAGAGAACGTTTTATATTTCGATAGACGTTGAATCAGTACCGAGAGGTATTTCGAGATGATATCGATGGCCTATTGCAAATACATGTACCTATATAAAGCTGAAGGCCAACATTGTGCGATCGATCCCATCTCAAAGTACATCATATAGTTAATTATACTGTTATCTATCTAACACATTACGAATAAGAAAAATAACAATCACTCCCAATTATTGAAGTTATGGAGGATTCGCAGACTGTGGATTTTCACTAATACAAGATATCAAAACTGACAGCCATCCAATCTCAGTAATCGCTCGTACTCGTTTCGAAAACCCCGTCAAACAGCCCGTTACATTATGTGTTGGTGCTACATGGAAAGAAAGACTATGATATTTGCCTGTCTGAAATCTGTCATAAAATTGCGTGTCAATCTACATATGAATTTACCCTCAATTACTTAGTTCCCTGAAAAAGAATTTAAGAATGTTGGCATTTTTTTTGTATTTTTGCATTTAGGGGAAGTTCCATTCACGATATTAGTAGCTCGTTGTAGTAAAACCTTCACATGATTGATTTTGCGTCGCCCTTCTCTATGCGCATGTAATTCTGATTCATGAATATTAAATATGATAAAAATGGATACATGTATGATATGAATTTTTATTTATTCAGTACATTTATATTGCGCTGTACCCAAGTCGGTCACAGCGCAGAGAAACACTGCTAACAACAACAAACAACAGAAACTGAAAGTCACGTGAAAGCATTTGACAACAGTAAAGTTTCTTATAGGCATTTAAAAGAATTGAGCGACTGAGCACCACGAATTGTCTGAAGAAGAAGGAAGACCATTCCGTACCACTGGAGCAACGTAGCTGAATGAACATCCACCAGATAATTTCATGTTAATTTTGGGCACTTTCAAAATTGTGGAGTCACTAGATGAACGAAGAGAGCTAAAGGTAACATATAAACGACACATATTGGACATATATGTACATAGGTGAATTGAAATACAAAGCCTTATAACTCTAACTGAAGTAGCCTAGCTTGCTTCTCAAGCGATGAGAGATTGGCTTTCAATGGAGGAGTTATGTGGTCACATCGACCCGTCCGTAAAACAAGGCGAGCACAAGAGTTTTGAACCTTCTGTAATTTGCATAAAGTCTGATGGTGAAGACCACAGAGAAGACTTTTTCCCATGGTCATGTCGCGAAAAAAATAAGAGTCTATTCTTAAAAAAGTGTTTTTCAAAAGAAAATTCGTGTCTGTGTGATCTTTGAGAGAAAGCGTAAAAGCCTCATTTGCGTGATTGAACATTTCAATCATTCGATCTAATGCTCAGAATTTTTAAATGAAATGATTTATTCATGTCTTAACTAATTGGGTCCATTAGCACATGGTCGCAATATTTGAACTGTAATATCTTGCTTTTGCATAGGCGACTCTTCAACTGACCAGGTTCTATTCAACCAGGTATCCAGGTTCAATTCATCGATTAAGTAGATACAGGACTAATATTCAAGTCGGCTACTGTTGTGTTTAAGTTTCATGATTTTTTTAAAGTCTTTAAAGACTGAAAGTATCTGAACTTCTTTTCAAGTTTGTTAAGTCACGACAGATCGAATAGTAAAACTGAAACTATTTATTGTTGTTCCGTGTCCATGAAGTCTATGCTTGTTTTGATACAGACTGGAAAATTGTTATTTCACTAGGCTATGGAAAACGATAAGCTACACATAATTTTGCGAACACAATTTACGAAAAAGTGCACATTACTCATATTCATCAGTAAAAGTTCGGTCTCATTTGTTTTTAGATTTGACTGAACATTCGGTGTACCCCTTGTCGTAACCGATTTTAATGTATTTGACATTGTTTCATAATGTCATATGATATGTAACGCAAACCATGTCTTTATTCGTAATTGATAGTTGTAGGTTTTTGTATTGCTGATTCCACAGCTGTATAAAATAATTATTTTCTTCCTCAGGCACATAAATGATCACTTAGATGAGCACCATCAGAAAAAGGATGAGAACATGTCAAATGAAGATATGGAATTCAACTACTTCAAAATGCACGATTATGACAACGATAATCGACTGGATGGTCTTGAAATTGCGAAATCTTTAATGGATCATCAAAAGCATGACGCAGGTAAATGTTCTTCGTGAATTTCAATGCAGTTATCGGTTTGCGGATTTTCTATGGCTAAACCAAGTTTTGATTACTCCTTCCTTCGTGAAATGACGATCAGCTCATAAGTTGTATTTATCGCTCAACTGTCGCCTGTTCACGGCGTTCTTAAGCTGATAAAAGTTGCCGAAATAAAATTTGCGTCATAGGGCTCCTACCGGATCATGATCCGATAAATTATCATATCGGATCATTTTCAACTTGGCAAGATTTCTACATTGTTGTTCTACAAACGATTTCTGAGACAGAATGAATCCCTTGCTTGGCCATATATGTATATTTCTATATGAAGCTCTATCGTCATTACCCTCTCCCTAGGGAGTTTGGACGGTTATGACATCGACTTCACCCTGAAGCGCTGGGATATTTTTGACCTGGATGTCCTTCTTGCCGACGTCCGATAACATTCGATTTCTTGACCGACAGATCGCTAGGCCCAGCGCGTTGCGGTGCCACGGAGACCGTCAGTGTTAAAATGTCGTAAGAGAATATTCCGTTGTTCCGTGTTTGCTGATTCTGGCGATGTAGGGGTGCTACGTGGTGCGCCCAAAAAGTTTCCGGCCAATGACAGAAATTCCTTTCAATTTCTAAAGTAAACATCTGAAATCAATACATTGGTTCTTTGAGAGCTAGAAACGGTCAGGATCATAGATATCTGATCTGACATCTGTTCATAGACATCATAGACACCTTATAGCCCGGATTTGGCTCCATCAGACTATTGCCTTTTCAACGAGTTGAAACGCCATCTCCACGGGACTCATTTTGAAAGTGCCGCAGCTTTGGAAGAGACTGTAAGAAACTGTTTTGGCCCATTACCTCCCGCTTTTTTCCTTGATGCTTTCAAGGCACTCCCAGTTCGCTGGGAAAAGTGTTTGGCCGCGAACGGCAATTGGTTTGAGAAATAGCTATAATGTACTAAATAAAAACGTCATTGGATTAAATCTTTTCGCTTTATAAAATACTAAGGCCGGAAACTTTTTGGGCGCAATTACCAATTCATCGGTAGCCCTAGGGGGAAACTATTATCTTATTTATTGCGTCGTAAAGATGATTTTACTATTGCTACTAAACATGCAACACGCAATTACATGTATAACATTGTAATTACTATATAGTGCGGCAGTCTGAACGAGGCCGAAAATGAGATTTTCGCAGAGTGATGCACACCTTATGCCTACTACGGATCTGCGCGTCTGCCGATATCTATTTGGTTCCTCTTCTTGGCAGACAGGACCAACGAAGAACACATGTAAATCCAATCAACAGGACGCAGATTGAAAGTTTTGATTAAAATGATGACATTTTCTATGTTTTCTCATTGAGTGAATGGTTCTGGAATCATAATTTTTGGCATGAAATGTCTTCAGTGGTTTCTAATCATGTTCATGCAAATCAGTCTATGAAGCCAGATTTGTCAAGCCTTTCAATGTCGGGAAGCACAAGCATGTCCAATTTTATCTACATTTAACCACATTCTCGCATACATCGCCTATCAGAAATATGATAATGACACACACGTGGTAAGAAATGAACTGAAGACATTCCATGCCAAAATTTATGGCTTTAGTAGGGCTTTTAAGTTGTTTTAGGGACCCGATTCGGATAGAAATAGAGAAAAGGTTTCAAAGGAAGGATTTGTGCTGAGGCTACAGGAACTCACTTGCAAATTGTCTGGACTGGATAATTGGAATATCATTGACATAAACTTTTTCCATTTCTTGATATAGCTCCATGTCTCTTGCCCAACTATAAAAATCTGATGACAATTCGATGCTCGTAAGGTGAGAGCTGACAATCAGTGAAGGCAGCCATGTCAATGAAATAAGGTGAATGGACATTTAAGAAATAAATTTGTGACAGCCTACCCATTGGCTTTCGAATCTGACTTTGTCTTGCACATGATTCATGTATAGATGCTTATATAAAATGAAAATGATCAATGAATCTTTACTGTATCCTAGACCGTACATGTGGTAAAGCTGAACAAGTAGCACGTCTTGTAGGTACATACTATATACGTACACTGAACATGGCTTGGGGGAATATGAACACAGAAAATCTAGATCCGATCATGTTCATCCGTAAAGTGACAAAGCTGAACATTTTATCATCAACGATGGTACTCAAAAGTCTCTAACTATGAATTTTTGATGGAAAACTTTCGGGTCCCTACAGGTTCCCTAACATTTTCCTTAAGAAACCTAGGCTTTAGACTTAGCACTTTTCCTTATTAACAGACAACATGGAAAATTTCATTTTAGTCAAAAACTTCAGTCAACGTCCCACGATTGGATTTGCATGTGTTTTCTTTTATCCTGTGTTCCAAGAAGAGGAGCCATACAGGACGCGCAGATTCTGTGAGACTTAGTATTCTTTATCATGGAAAACGCAACGAATTTACGATGAAAGCCCTGGAAGGACCTTGTGTTGACCCTAGTGTTCAAACTATCCACACTCTTATCCAAAATCCGATGATCTACTCGACCGAAAATGAATTTATCGCTGTCGTTGACATAAGAACTAATAAAGGAAAATTGGAGCTGCTTGGTTAGCAAGACTTTCACTTTTGTTGTTCTTCATCGAACAAAATATATGTAATTTCTTCATTTATGGAGAATTTTCAGTGTGCTTAATCAACGCATCACATTGTAGTTATTTTGTGTTCTCTTTTGCACACATGATAATATGTTTTCGTACCTCATGGCCCTGCTATTTTTTTATGTACCTGCTTTTACATGACTTGCGCTTTTAAGTACTGTACTTGATTCATTTCATCCAAGAAACATCGTTGTCATCTAACTATGAACCAAGAGTTCCAATAACTTAGAGGATGACAATAAGCAACATCTTATCACTATTTTACTAGTTTGAATTTTACATTGATGATTCAGATCCGCGTCTTTGGTACGAATGATTCTACCGTGAATTCTAATAGTGAGGATGAAAAAGCAGTTTAAAAAAAGTTTGAAAAGCATATGCATGATATAAACATAAACCCCCTCTTTAAATGATACCATAACAATTTTTCGTTTTACCTGTTATAATTCCATCAATTTGCATCTGAGATTTCATACATGCATGCCTATATCCTTCAATATCGATGTTAACAAATACTTTATTACTTGCAGAAGCGCCAAGTTTGCCAGACTACAAGATCGAACAAGTTGTCAACAAAGTTTTGCAGAGTGAAGACCTCAATAAGGATGGCTATGTTGACTATTCTGAGTTTATAATTGCCCAAAGGAAATTGAACAAAAATAAGAACAAGCTTTAATTTGATAGAGAATACTCATATTTTTTCTAGGTTTCTTCCTAAGGTGAAAGATATCTTTATGATGTTTTCTCGTATTTCGTACCTTCTTATCTACAGGCTGTGAGCCGCTTATTTGCATCTCTCTTTAGGTCTGAATTCTTCAACGGATACAAATTTTGCCGCCCAGTTTTTCTCAGTATTTCGATTTGTTTTCAGTGAGACAGCTGTAATCAAACGTGATAGCGATCAAATTTGTCAATGATAGCTTGCGAACATTTTTCTTGATTTTACTTTTGAGTTGTGATTGGATTTGCATTTTCTCGGTGGTGTATTTCGCATTATGTACATACTGTATATGCATAAACCATTTTGATTTCAAGACTGTGAGGTAGACTGACGCATTTATTTTATCAAAATACAACTGAGTTCCGGATGACAATTTGCTTTTCGTTCAACTGTTGCGCCATGAAAACGTATAATATGGGCCATGATGTATGATAATGTACAACAAATATGACAGGGATCACGAATTTGTTGGCGTCTTTCATCGTTTTTACGAAAGTTTGGAGCTGGCAGTGCCCACATAATACCGGCAGATATTAGTGGTCTACTGCATGATACGGTGCATCCGTGCAAAAGCGACGTCGGAGTTGCGTTGATCCACCCTTTGCACATTGGAATAGTGGCAGGCCTACCTGTAGCGTTTGCGTGGTTTGTCAATTTTCTCCGTCGAAGGAAATTTGAGAGATTATGAGCCGCAATTTCTGGACATTTTATTGGTTCTGTTCGAGTGCCAGATGTACCTAAGACCTCTTTGTGGCAATGTTCAATACCAGTAAAGCAAAATATTCGTTGATTTTGTGACGTGTCTAACGATGACAATAGACCAAGATAAGTGGAATGACAACTCCCCCCTCTATAGTGTCTTAGATGAATAACAAACCAGTGCGTCGGAGTATAGGGGTCAGAAAGCTGATTTTGACTTCATGCTGTTTTCTGATCCAGGCAATATTCCATGAACCTGCATATGGATTTCGTTGCAAATCCTAAAAGCTCGAAAGATTAGGCCTACATCACAATGATTTCGAAAGTCATTGCGCTCTGGGTCGGTATAAGCCTAAACACATCCATGTTGCTATATTTCCATTAAACATTGTAACAACGTATTAACATCGTAATCCATTAAATTCTAGGTCTATCAAATAGGCATTGAATTGTCAAGTCAGCAAAGCAAAATAGAAGCTAAAAATGAAAACCGCATCGAAATTTTTAAAAATTGACCTAGTTTAGGCTATGACCTCATGCGGGATACAAATTCATGTCTTTATCCCCACCCAAATCAGGAAGTCAAACCAGCTGATCTGCACGCTTCATAAATTTCGAACTTGGTTCAACATCTGCGAGTGCTACAAGGCATCACTTTCCTCGTAAATGTTGAAAGTAATGCGAAAATAATCTTAAAGGAACAATCGAGCAGTACAATTGCAACCGTATTAGTGCTGCTTTTCTCGTCGTGAAAACACGACCATCAAAAATTAATGTCGCTCCTCATGTCGCTTCAAATGTCGCTCATGTCCTCAATGTCGCTTCAATCATGAGGTGAGAATAAATGCAATGTTAGGCATTCACAGATGACATATTTCTTATTAGCTATGAAAATCGAAAAGTCACAATCAAAAATGAGAGCGCAACTTTTATTTGTGAGTAATAAGACAGAATTAAGTAATTTAAATTCTCGCAATTTCAAACAATCCATCATCATTTTGAGTTCTGTACAATATGAAAAGATAACGTTAATACTAAGGTTCAGTATTTCGATTTTGACTAATCAAAGATCAAGCCCGACACGGACCATGCAAGCATCAGCTTAGCCGGAATGGTAACCGGTAGCAGCAGTTTCCTCAAAACGAAACTTTCTCCTCCACTCACCACGAGACGGGATGGTTCACCGATTCGATTTAAAGCAGGAAATCGTTTCAATTTGTTGCCTGCCCATCTTTCACCGCTGAAAATAGAAATCAACCGTTTAGGCATTTTTATAGGCTCTAATCATGATGAAACGTTTATATAAAGGCCGATAAAAAACACAGTTTGATGAAAACTGGTAAGTTTTTATCGTTTTCACTCATTCCTGTCTCACCACAGGCTCATGTGGTATTACAGCAAAGTAGAGTTGGGACAGCCGTTACACACGTAACTCACGAAGTTAGAGTAAGCAACCTCTAGTAAGAGTGGTGACAGTTTTCCATATATAGGTTCATAAGCTTCTATTTCACAGACGCATTTAAATTTAGAGACGAAGTTATTTTAAAAAAGTCAAACAAAGATAAGTATTCGATGCAGATTTTGGAGAGATCCTACACGTGACGTACATGATTTTTGGAGAAACATGTTTCAAATTTTGAAACACTTAAACTACGAATTTCTTCATACAAATTTGTATGCATTGTGAGACAACTTTACTTGTAGCTCCTGCTGTTGAAGAAATTTTTTATGTTAATTTATTATCTGCAGACATTGATTTAGATCTCTGTTCGTACGTGACTGTAAAAAAGACAGTGTTTCACACACCTCACTTCAATTTTAATTTGTCCTTTGGGAAAACACTTTTGTCACTTAATCGATTTACATGCACCTATATCGAGACTACGAAAACAAGTTTATATTATAATATAATTTTCTTTTAATCGAAAAAGCCTTGCTGTTGTTTATATGGCATTCATTGCCCAAATTTTCGCCTACTCAGGCCGCTTCAGGGGTGAAAAGGAGGATATTCTAAATATCGACTATATAATAAACAACAGCAAGGCTTTTTCGATTTAAAGAAAATTATATTATTAACAACATGCTGTTCAAGCGGAACTATAACATTTTATGCAAGTTTATTTCAATTCCTCTTGCTTATGACAACTGAATTGTACCTGCATCTTGAAATATGTTGCCTGTGACGTGCGTGACACTGCTATTTCCATGATGTCATTCATTACTAGTACTGGCTATCGCATGTGAATTTTCTCTTAACGCTAAAAAACTTGCAAGTTGTTTGCTGAATCAACAAAATGAAAGAATTATTGGTTAAAGAAACATTTTACGTATGCATTGTAAGATTTCATCCCGTGTAGAATAAGCCTAATAACTACGAAAAGACGAATCAATGAAACTGGACAGATATGCAGCACAAATGCGTACAAAACAAGACTTAGTAAGAAACACATCTCGTTGAAATCAAACATGGTCTAAGAAATGGTGGTGTAGTGAAAATGTATCTTTCTCGTTCAACCAATGATTAATCAGATACAATTCGCAGAATGTTACCTTTCGCTATCCAAGTGACAAGTCTTTTGCATGAAGCGTTGGCCCGATACATTCAGGTATCTAACTAGACAGTACGAAATTTATTTCAGGAATCACTATATGCACCGCAGTAGTCTTTGAAATGACCTCTTTCCTTCTTTTTGGGGATTTGGGTAATCCGTTTTCCAATTATTTCCATGTTTTTCTGTATACTGCTTTCATTTTTGAAGTTTTTTTTCCTGAAAGCAGATGTTTGAGTGGATGGCAAAAATAGAAAAAATAGAGAAGTACTTCTTTCGTTCTTCTTGCGATCCCTGTTTCGCTGACTTCTCGCTCTACTCAATATTTTAGCTTTCCTTTTCTGTCTTGCCATTTCTTTTGGTCGATTTGCTGCAGGCCATCTTATTCCGCATTCTCTATACGTTATGCTGCTGGTCCGTTTGACACAGTATTGCTATGACGATGACTTATTCATGAGGTTACGCGTAGTTAGTTCTTTCGAATAAAAATCAAAAGAACTGTTCTACACGAAATTACTTCAAGTTACGACAATCGACCTGTTTATTATTTATTACTACAGTAGAACCCACTTATAACGTACTTGAAGGGACCTAAAAAATTGGTACGTTATATCCGAGGTGTGCCAGAACAAGCTGTATAAGAAGTATTGAAGCCTACTTCTGCACCAAATTAAGTTGTCAATTGCAATAGTAATGTCCTATCCATCATGACCAGCTAATTCTCACTATGCATCACCATAAATACATGTACATGTAATGTACATTTATTTGTATGCCCTGGCCCTACATGTATGATCATGCCTACTCGAGAAAACAGCATAGTGTCTTAACAATTCTCTATTGTGTAAGAAAAAATATGCAATATTCTGAACAAGAATCTAAAGATCTGAATGACTAAAAAAACAATGTAAACAGCGCAGTGACGCGTTAAGAAGACACCATCACAGACAATGTCTTAATTCCAGTTCACTTCTATCGATTGCTCATTGGACGGATTCGACACTCAAATGTTGTCCTCCTCCGAGCCAATGACAAGAGCTGTTGCTGCCATCATCAAACGCAGCAAGTTGCTGTAGAATCGTGTCAGCTTCGTTTCGATGATTCAGAATACTTAAGTACTTTCATCCCTAAGTACGTTGTAAAAAATCAAAATTTGCTCTGTGGACCCTTGAAAAGAGTTCGCTATATCCGAGTAGTACGTTATAACCGAGGCATTTTATATAGACATAATAGGAATTTTTGTCCGTGTCTGCAAGAGGAGTACGTTATATATCCGAGAGTTCGTTATAACCGAGTCCGTTATAAGTGGGTTCTACTGTATTTATTATTTCCTTATACAAGAGGAAATAAAGTTTCCGAGAATTAAGGTACTTCGGAAAGATTTCCAGGAACTGTGCTGTTCACAGCTTGCGTTCTTATTGATAAATACCCTACTGGGACATACTTCCAGGAATAACACGTTTAATGCTGGGACTAAACGTCTGACGCAGCTATGAGAATGAGACTGAACGTTGTTGTCACATACGAACGTTTCCTACCTCACGTACGAACGTCGCTGACACATCCAATGTTCGAACGTCTACTTCCGAGTTATCTATGGAATCGTACAGGGCATATATGATTTTTAGAAGGATTCTGAATTTCAACCAAATTGCTGAAGTTATGCATTGGGTGAAAAAGCTTATGCCTGAAATTGTGACGAATGAGACGTTCCCAACTCTAGTGCTTTGGTTGCGGAGTCAAAGCAGCTTAAAATTTCGCTGCGACAACATCGTTCCTTCCTTTGTATCACGTAATCATGATTTTTGCTGTCCCCGATCAAAATAGGTTAAAAACGAAAAGGGAACAAAAAATCCAAGTTTGCATTTTTATATTTTGACCAAAAATGACCATTAATTTTAACCTTTCGCCCAAAATATAATAGATGTTATGATAGAATATAATGATTAGAATGTTTGGTGATGATTTTGGATAGTGAGTGATGGCTTGATCTAATATTTCAAAAGTCGATGTTTTGTCCACTTTTTCGTATTATCCGTCTTTGATGGTTCAAGTCATTGACGAAATTTGATGGTGCTTTCTTTTTAAAAGAACAATGACGATGTCTTTTTCATGAGTTGAAGCTGTAAATTCAGTTACTGATTGATGTCATATAAAGAGAACTATTTCTCATAATCTCAGAGAGCATTTCTCAAAATGCTCATACCATAGCCCAGAAATGTAATTTATATTGTCGACAGGCATAATGCTGACATTTTTTCATGTGAATTCAATGCTAGATGATTTTCTGATGCGAAACACCGGCATTCAAAATTGATATAGACCTGATGATTACATGAAACTGAAAGAATTCCAATTAAGGGTCTGCACTTCTAATTTTGGGGACACTGCTAACTCTATATTGTCTTCTATATTGAATATACATGTGCAGTGCTGCTGAGATCACACTTTAAAGATTGTATTCGATGTCTATGGTTTCATGGATGATTATAATGCGATTCATAGACTCGCATATCATTAAATACTGTACTCTGATTGAAAATCTACTTGCTCAATTTAAAGTCATACAAAATGCTTGCAAGAAATGACGAAATTCGAACCTTAGGAAAAAGATTCCTTTTGAAATTTGCCACAAATTTGATCTTCCGGTTGAAATTATAAAGAAAAAGCTCGTCATCCAACGGATACATTTAAGCTCTTGACCGTAAGTATTCTTACACTTTACGCTTTGCACTCAGTGAGTCAGTGGGGTAAAAACCTTGGCTTCGTATATTCTACATCTCTAGCAGTGGTGTGACTGTAACTCAGTGAAATTATTGATGCAAAAACTTGGGAAATAGGACAATGAAGCGCATGATAAGCACTACTACTCTTTGTCAACTAGGAACTTATAGTTAAAGCTGGGTTGATACAGCTAAGATACGCAATTAGCATACTAAGTGAAACTTGGACGGATATTCATTAAATACTACGTTGAACGCACTACTGACATGTCGCCTAGCTAAATTAGTGCGCCTGTAATGATTAATAAATGCTGCTCCTTGCAAGCACAATGTAAATCGAATAATTAGACATTGAGTCGCATCCTCAGTTGAAAAATGGAAACAGACCTGAATAGCTGCTGCCATTTCCTCCAATATCAGGAATCATAAGCAGGCCTAGTTCACATCTCACAACATCGACACAGCTCTTTACTTGGAGTTGCAGCCAGGTCATTCAATGATCCAATGGAAGTGAACTTTGATCACTCGTGACATTTCCTGGTAGTTTCATTAAATTTAGATGGCCTTGGCTATATCTTAGACTTCTTGTTTTGATTCCAGCTCCGATGTAGCAACTTCCGATAATTCCCATTGCATTGATGTACAATTATGTAACATCAATCGGTGAGCTTATTAACTGCAGATATTTCCATTATGAATCAACTTGATAAATTGAACAAAATGAAAAGGCCTGATGCTCACTTTCTCCAGAATAAAGAATAATCACAAATTTTACTCACTCATAAAAGGCACTTTGAACTTTCTTAGGACAATGAGGCATAATGCGTCTCGTAAACCGATAGCGGTAGCAAACCGCCCACATTCCGAAAAGAATTCCAAATCCACTCAGCTCATGAATTAATACTGCAGACGTCGCTCTCGTCCACGACCACTTTTCTACATTGTAGCCACGCGATTTCAAGTTTGCCTCTAACCTTTCGATCGCTCCTCCCTGGAAGAAAGGAATTAATGCAAGAAAGTAATGTATAAATTAGCAGGGATAACTGCAATTGTGGCTTATTTATATCTCAGGACATTGAATTAGCTTGGTTTGACTAAAAAAATCTACAACATAATTGAAGGGCGAAGCCATAGACTTTCATGAACAAATTCTTCGGCCGTGCTGATAGTTGTCCCAGTTGCCCAGCTGGCAGAACGACCGTCAGGGGTCGGCGGTTTTCTGCCAGTATACATACATACATGTAGACTGCTTAGTAGTGACATTTTGTACTTATATATAAAGTATACCCATTTCACCGCATATTTTTGTAGCTTGAATAATTAGCTTGACTGAAATTAGAGATAGATGTTAATTTTTCTGATGTTGGCTCATTGAACATGATCACATGAATGTTGTGAGTGTGTTTAAATTTTTTCCTGTACCGATCTCCCTTTTGCGCACAGGAAAATTGACAAGATGATGCGATCAATGAGAATAAACTGATGTCACACAGCGACTGTAAAATCCAAAAATATCTGTGAATTCCAATTCCTTGATAGTTCACATGAGCATTGAGAAATTGGTTTTCCAAATAACCTTAAGTGAAATTTGCACATTTCACCCAACCATACCCTACCAAGTGTATAAAATTATGCATTTTAACTAGGCGCGGTTGTTGATTCGAGATTTGGTTAGATTCTGAATTTATGATTCGAAAAAATCGGATTGGCTTGGTTCGGCAAGTCAAACATTATTTCAAATCAATTTTTACACTTATTACATCTTTTCGTTTGACAAGACTTTAAGGCGACTTACAATAATCTCGTGATGCTAGATTCTAACTGAAAGCAGCTGAAAGATTGGGTTGCTAGGGAATAGCTGGTAAAGGCAATGACACGTGCTACATGTTGCTCAGATGACACGCCTCATTAATAATGTTGCAAGCTCGGGTTCATAAAGAAATTGACTCAAACTCAGGATCAAGAACCGGAGCTTCCATGTTTTTCAATTTCCAAACCCGAGCTAGACCAAACTCATGCAAAAATTACATTATCTTTCTCTCGTATATGCTAGGGTGTTCAACAAGTTGCGAGGCGTGAGTTGTATCATACTCCACGAGAATAGCTTACCTGAATTGACTTCTTAACAATGAAGTGTGTTCATTAACAAGGTGAATGATGTGAATAACACACAGCCCACGAACGGGCAGTCAGCGTGTAGCCATGACTTTTACGACCAAAACATAACGTAGCAATGAATCATGCAACTGCTACATACTGCCTTTGTTGACCATGAGAATTTCGACATTGAAAGGGGTCTCACCGAGGACATCGACAATGCTGCTGTACGTGTGATCGAGTATATGATCGAGTGTCCATTGTGTGCGGTCGTACATTTGTGTCTCCGGAGTCATCTCTATTTTGAGTGTGATTATTATATGGTTAAGTGGGCGTCGTTGTGAGTGGATTACATCGTTGGATTCCTCTCCGCGTCGTGCATATCATCGTTGTCCTCATTTTTTGTCACCGTCTTTTAGTTCCTCGTGATCACAATTTCAATGTTTTTTCATTAAAAATTGGCTTCCATCCGATTCAGCACTGAGAACTGTATTTACCGGTGGTTGTGTCTCTTGATTTCTATTGTTATCGTCCAGTCTGGTTCTGCAATGACTTCTGCGTCCGATATCATATTGATGACCGATAATGAATTGTTGAATCGAAAAGGCAGTGTCAGAAAGCAGGACCTTATTGATGCTTTCATCCAATTACGTAAGCAAGAAACACAATCACACTCTGATTCCTCCGTTGATAGATTTCTCACGATACTTGATGCCAAACTAGATCAGAAATTGCATCCTTTGTTTCAAAGTCTCAATCAAATATCTGAGAAACAAAGTGCTCTTGAGATCAAATACAGTACGTTAGAGAATGAAGTAGAAAACTTAAAATCGGCAGCTACATGTAAATGTTCTGAAGAATTACCTGAAATGATATTAGATGAAGTCGAAAATAGACGCATGAAAGCCAATAACATTATAATATCAGGGTTAGCGGAAAAAGCGAATGGTTCGGTTGATGAAAGGAAAAAGCATGATGCTGAAAAGTTTTCCGATATTCTGCTTGCATTAGGTGTTGATGTCCCAGTCATAAAAGATATGCGACGTATAGGAAAATCAAATTCCACGCGAGGTAGACTACTTTTGGTAAAATTCAATGATTGGGAATCAAAACTAAATGTAATGAGCAAATCAGCCCTATTGCGAGGTGACGATAGATTCGTATCGGTATATATCAATCACGACTTGACCTTGTACCAACAGGATAGAAAGAAGGCACTGCTCAGCGAGAAAAATATCAGAAAGAAGAACTGTGAAGACGTCGTCATTTATCGGAACAAGGTAGTTGAAAGATCGAGTATTTCGGGTTTTCATTGACTATTTTATCGGAAAAAGTTCATTATCCATCAATATTTTTAGCTAATGCTCAGTCTTTATTGCCTAAATGTGATGAACTAACTGCAGTAACATCCGTAATCACCCCAAATATTGTTGTCATATGTGAAACATGGTTATCAGATAACGTTTTAAGCAGTCTCATATCACTACCAAACTATCAAGTTCCTTACCGTCATGATCGTATGGACGGTAGAAGAGGAGGTGGCGTCGCCGTGTACGTACATAATTTCATTTCGTGTTCTCGTTTAGCTCCGCCAGAACCTTGTTCATATCCCATTGAAGATGTCTGGATTATTTTTCCTTTGTTGAAAGTTATCTTGATTGCGATGTATATTCCACCAAATCTCCTAGCTGCTGACCATGTGAGTATTCAGGAATATTTGGTAAGGAACATGGAGCATTACATTAACGACATGTCTGATACCAAATTTATAATCGCTGGTGACCTGAACAATTTTCCGACAAACTCGATAGAACATATCTTCCTACTGAAAGAAACTGTTTTCTCTGCTACGCGTGGAAATTCCATACTTGATAAAATCATGATTGACTCATATCTTGTCGATTTTTACAATGAGGCAGTTACTGGTCCAAGTCTAGGCAACTCTGATCATTACTCTGTTCTCCTTGAGCCGCGCACTATGAAGACATGTATCAAATCATTTAAAAAGGTTTATGATTATCGGGAAACTCACGTGGCGTCCTTCATGCAATGCATTCTATCTTATCCTTGGCATGCCTTCTATATGCTGGATGCAGATGTTGATGATAAATGTCAGATCTTTTATGACGTTATCCTGTCAGCTTTGAAAGTTATCCCGTTCACATTTGTTCCCATCACAGCAAACGACAAGCCTTGGATAACACCTCTAATCAAGGAGTTGATCAATAGACGTTATAGAGCTTATCGGTGTGGCAACTATTCTCTTTATTTACATTATAAGAACAAAATAAGATGCGTGATAAAAAGCTCTAGAGAGAAGTGGATGTCATCGTCTCGATCAGGTGCGAATGGACTATGGAAAGTGGTTAACAATTTGTTGGGTAAGTCTTCGCGCAGTGCATTGGCTTCCATAATTCATTCCTATCAAACTCCGCAGCATGCGGCTGAGGCAATCAATGATGCTTTTGCGGAAAATTTCTCTGATTCAGCGGACTATGATGTTCCTATCGATGACTCGCCTGAATTTTCTTCAGATGATTCCTCTTGGTCTCCCTCTGTATCAGTGACGGACGTCTTTGTTGAGTTATCGAAGCTGAAGATTAGTAAATCTGCTGGTAGCGATGGCCTCCATCCAAAACTTCTCAAAGAAGCCAGTGTTGCCCTTGCTGAGCCGTTGGCTCACATCATAAATATTTCGATAAGAAGCCTCAAAATCCCATTAAAATGGAAAATTGCCAACATCTCTCCAGTTCCGAAAAGATCGAACTGCCGTACTCTACAAGATTTGCGACCCATCTCCGTGTTACCAATATTTTCCAAAGTTTTAGAAAGATGCGTAATATCAACCATGAAGGAACATCTGGTGAACCTTTATGGTCCGACCCAGTTTGGTTTCAGGCCAGGTTATTCCGTTCTCCATTCTCATATCCTTACACATGACTACATTACATCAATGCTTGACGAATCTAATGTACATTCCGTTCTTATGATATCATTCGATATGTGCAAGGCGTTCGATTATTTGCATCATGATAGACTTCTAGATTCTCTGATCAACGCGGGTCTTCCTATGCGGTTTGTAGCCTGGTGCAGAGATTTCCTCCGAAATCGCATCCAAATTGTCAGGCTTGACGACTCGACTGCAAGCTCGCCTCGTGCTGTTGTTTCCGGGATACCTCAGGGGTCAGTATTGGCGCCATATATATTTGCCACTCACATGAGAACTTTGTCAGCCTATCAGTCACCAGCAGTCATGATTAAATTTTCTGATGATGTAATGACACTCATTCCTATCACCACTGAATCTAACGTCGACCTGATTATTAGTGCCGAAATTGACCACGTTGACTCTTGGTGTATTCGAAATGGTTTGAAACTGAACAAGCAAAAAACGCAAGAAAAATGCATTACCTCTGCTCTCTACTGTGGAAATGGCTTCTGCTGTCAAAATTTTAGGTATTACTTACACCAAAGATTTGTCATGGAGGCTTCATATTGAGAACGTGTGCAAAAAAGGAAAACAAAAGTTATTCATTTTGTGCAAAATGAGGAATTTCGTCACGAGACGCGATCTTGTTACTCTGTACCATTCGTTCGTGGTGTCTACTTTGGAGTTCCGCAGTCCGCTCTTCATTGGTCTTAATGAGGACGATTCAAATAAACTGGAAGCCATCAGACGTCATTGTCACCGTCTTGTGTGTGGTCGTGATTGCCCTTGTGGTAGTTTCACTCCCATTATGATACGAAGATCCCACCAGTCTATGAAAGTGTTTCAGTCAATGCTACGTTCCGACCATCTTCTAAATCATTTTATTCCACCTTTTCACCGACATACCAAGCACATTGTAATGCCTCGTATCAGGTCTACACGTCGTCATTCCTCTTTTGTTCCATCATGTATAAGTCTATACAATCGCCTCTACGCCTGACCTCAAAATTTACGACCTGCGTACTTTACATTTATATGAATTTGTGATCGCTTTCACTTCTCGTTATTTACTAATTACTTGAAATTTCTTTGTAATGATTGATTTTCATTCTAAATATATACATATATCATCATCATATACGAGCTACTATTGCGAGGTTGGAGAAAATCAACGGGATATCAATGACGATTACGTGCATACATCGATAATGGATGCGGGGGTGAAAATATCATGAAAAAATGCAACAACCATTACATTTGATCGCAGTACAGAACTAAAGAATGTCCATCTCAATAGGCTGACCATCATTAACGAAGGTAGCGTTCTGCATATTATAGCCTACTATGTTGTGGTGAATTAATTGAATAAAGATCGCAATTGTGGATAACAATTCCATGAAAAGTTATTTAGACATCATCAACTTCATATTCACAGAGATTGCAGAGTGCAAGATCGCCGTAGCATAGAGTAGAAAGATGTCATCATCAGACTTGGACAATTTAAGTACAGAATTCACTGTCAGCCGCAGACATACGTTTAGCCCTACAGTCGCTCCTCAGAACATTTCAGAATGTCCCAAAATAGAAAATGACATCTTGAAAAGCTGAGCAAACAGAGAGACTGCACAACAGGCGCTGTTCTGCGTTTACTTATCCTAAATTTGCGTGCGGCAGAGGAAAGATTGCAGAGTGACGGTTCGTTGGGCACAGAAAAAAAAGATGTCGTCGTACTCAAATAATTTAAGCACAAATTTCCTGGGCACTTCCTCGATGATTAAATCCTACCGATTCGGGATGCAGTTACATCTCAATTTTTTACAATTGTCAATAATGGGGTTATTTTTCTATCGCATGAAATGCGTGCTTCAGTCAAAATTTACAGTTCGTGAGGTAAGAAATAAGGCGGGGATTGTCGAGATAGCTGATGCGGCAAAGAGGCCCTGTATAGCAGGTTGTCTACCGAATAAAAAGTCAAAAATATGAGAAAAATGACGAATTTTTCAAGAAAAAAATGAGTTTTGGGGGCAGAAAAATTAAAGAAATGATAAAGTATCCACTAACAATCGAACAATATAGCGTATCACTTTCATCATTGCAATAGTATAATGAAATTTTTAATTGACTCCTGCAGCATTTCCATCCAAGCAACATGTCCGACAGTCATCATTCAAAAGATTATACGCTGCAAATCTTAAGGTTAAAAAAATCGTACATATCAAAATCGTGTACCCGTATGTGAAGATTTAATAAATACAATAAATGCATCATTAATTATCCATCACTGTATACTGTCTTTAGATATCGATGTCTCATTGAACATTACCTACGCATCTTGTACATGCTCAACATCCAGTCAAAATAAAAACATTGGTGATAGAATAACAAAACCAATCAATTCATGAATAATCGCAAATATAGTTCATGGCTTCACATCTTCTTTCGATTTTTAACATTGTTCATAAGTTTCTCGAATGCACACTTTCGCTTCGATCCAATCTCTGCTCTTTTTATGGATTGTTTTGTATTTAATTCAAACACTATTTTGTATTTAAAGTCACACTAATTTAACGATGATAACAAACAAAGTCACACTTGTTGAACGATGATAACAAAGTCACACGAATAAAGCAAAATTGTCCTCTCATTTCTTGTTTTATGTGTTGCATACACGGACTTGGTTGCAGAACGTAGGTCCGAAGTCAATGTTTGGCTAATTCAAGTGGAATCATCCGAGCAGCATTTATAACAAAAAAAATACTGACCTCACGTATTTTTTAACTGACTGAAATGATAAGAAGGAAAATTATCGAAGGGAAATGCAATGAAATATGTCTACACTCTACATTTATTGTTAATTGTTATAGGATGTTTCCTGTGGTTCGTTGATTTATTAAAATCACCCATAAGATAATGAATAGCTCAAAAAACAGAGTGTTGCGGAAGTTTAATGATTCTCCATCAAGTTATACGACATCTGGAGTTCAGTGCATTAGTCAACAAAATCATAAAATCCAAAAAGTGGAGAGCTGATATCTCTAAGGATAAATTTTGAACTACGCTTGTAGTCGGCAATTTACGAAAATCTATTTGAGAATGCATGATTTCGAGAAAAAATGAAAAAAATGACAGCAGCAGCAAAAAATGAAATAAAATGATATGTTACCAAAAAATGAAAAAATGACGCACTAGACCTCCTGGTACTAGACTGCCACCATGGCTCCGGCAAATGATCTGAGCGGTCCTCTGGAAACAAATCGGGCCGGTGCGGAATCGTTGCGCAGGACTTAATCGAGCAGTATACGAAGACGAACGCCTTGTTACACAGTTGCAAATACGCATCATTGCAGCGGTCTCTGGATGATCGGATGTCAGAGATTAGGAAGACCCACCCAGACACCCCGAGGAAACATGGTGTCTTCAGCGGAACGTCAACCATGGCGGCATGAGAGCTGCGACACTATACAGGGGCACAGTACTCCGCAGTCGAGAACGTCACGAAGAGGGAAGAGGTGCGGAGCGTACAGAAGCGGGCTCTCCAGTTGCCACCAGCAAAACGACGCAACAAGACGACTCTCGAGTTCACCTTCTTTGGGTTTGCTTACTGACAACTTCAATCTCCATCGTTGCATTCATGTTGCGATCACTGATAAGTCCTGGGGAAAACGGAGCTTTCGGCCTCTTCAAGGCTGGACGTGCAACGGCCAGGCCCCAGGACCACGTCATAAGCACAAATGTAGTTAGATCTCAACGTAGTGGGTAGGTCAGCAGTATAGAGGTGGAATAGAAGTAGCGCTAGATGAGGCCTGCTGCTGCAGTTGTGGTCGATGTGGTGAGCGAAGGAACGACTTGGTAGCAGCTTCATAATGAAGCTGGTAAGTTTCTCACGTGTCGCTGGGGTTTCAGAAGCAGGCAGCGGTGCCATGCAGTGTAACAAGCAACCGTCAGGTCCAGGAATAACGCGCCTGAAACTTGCCTCTGGTCAAATCTTTCTTCGATTAGAAGCGCACCTTGTAGGATTCCCGAGGTAGGATGGGGTGATATCCAGTACTTTAAAGGTGTGGTTCGGCCAATTTTGCACATCGTTTTTATTCGCTCAATCAATGCTAGCGCATCCTTGATCCCTCTTCTGCACTTGTTCTCATCTTATTTATCGTCGTTGAAGCGCAAGAGAGTTGCAAAGTTTCGTGATGACGTCACCTCCGACAACTCTCCAATGAGAGAGAATAGTTCAACATGTATGCAGAGTTTT
The DNA here is from genome assembly GCA_907163375.1 of Prostheceraeus crozeri. Taxonomy (NCBI): domain Eukaryota; kingdom Metazoa; phylum Platyhelminthes; order Polycladida; family Euryleptidae; genus Prostheceraeus; species Prostheceraeus crozeri. The sequence continues at coordinate 53,430 of CAJQUW010000597.1, read as the reverse complement.
TGCTGACAATGTTTTCGTTGGCTGGGAAGTTTAATTGACCTGCCTCGACCACGAAAAGCCTACACATTCTCAGCTGAAGCAGATATAAGTGACGGATGCAAGTGGCATGCATCATTCATCAATTGAAATGTCGAATTATAGAGATGAATCTCATTCACTAAATGTGATGATCTGCGCTGTATTATGCAGATTATATTGCTCATAAATATGCTGTAACTCGAGCGAAGTCTTCCTATTTGATAAAGTATTTATGTAAGTTTAAAGATATAAGTTAAATTTTCATAATAATATCGGATTTTGAAATGAAGATACGCATGAATCTGTCCATACCAATCACGTTCTAGAGCATTAAAACATACACGGACTTACGGTAAGCGTTCGAAAATAGTGTAAATATGTTGAAATGTCAACGAAATTAATCAGGGCTGCCATTCTTATCAAAAATAAAAACCGGAAAGTCAAATCGGAATGGGCCCCCCCTAAAATTCGCAGCCGTGGGCCCCTTAAAGCAAAAAAAATTACGATCATTCGATATCCCACAATCCGATTAATTTTGAAAGCGTTCAGGTAGAAGCTGGGTCTGTTGCAATAAAGATGCTAATGAATCCTCAGTCAGCAAGTTTTTCTTTTTCTACCACGCCTTTTAAAAGGCGCATTTTGTAGAGAATCAAAGCAATCAAAACTCCATACGAACGTAGTACAAAGTTTTCGTCAAGCATTCCCACCTAAAATTATTTCTTACTTTGGAATCTTGATTACTTGCTTCGAGTCCTGCTTCTTCATGATTGACGAAGGAATCAGTGACTTGCAATTGTAGAAGGATCTTCTGATGAAGTGTCACGCGGATTTTTAGAAAGTTCCTGCTTTGAAATTCATGTTTGTTTAATATTGAAGGGCCCCTTCATGAGTTGAATAGGCTCCTGCATAATCTAAAAGGGTCACCACACAATAACAAGAGTGCCCCTCTCGACCTCAAGAGGGCCCCTTCACAATCCTAGAGGTCCCTCTCACGATGTCAAAAGGGCCCTTCACAATCTTCAAGGAACCCTCACATTCTATAAGGGCCTCATAACGATCTCAAGAGGGCCCCCTCGATCTCAAAAGGGGTCTTTCACAATCTAAAAGGCCCCTCACGATCTCAGGAGGGCCCCTCTCGGTCTCAAAAGGGCCCTTCACAATCTCAAGAGGGCCCCATCATAATCTTAAAGGGCATCTCACTACTTCGAAAGGGCCCCTAAATGGCTTCAGAAAGCAAATTACTTGTTCCTTGGTGGAACATTTTCACACTACTTAGTTTAGTCAGTAAAAAAGCCGGAATTCCGGTTAAAACCGGAAGAGTGGCAGCCCTGATTAATGTAAATGCAAGTAGATAGTCTACATATTCATCAGAGGTACATTAGCAACTCGTACATCATACCACGCACTTCATTTCCCCATCATATGACATTTGTAGAGTAAAAGTTAAAATATGAGGAGGAATGACAGTGCCAGTGTATATTATTACAAAGTATATTATTACTTTTTAGCTTTCATATTTGTCATGTATTCATGAACTACATCTTGGCCTGCATTCAGGTTATTGTCAATGACCGCCAACATAGCTCTCGTTTTGTGAGAAAGACATGGGAAATTAAAACTTTATTGGCACATATTTCAACAGTGTTGTGGAATGATTCGAGAGACGTATGGACATAAGATGCCAATTAGAGGTGCTCCGCATTGAAAGATTCTTGACTGACATGATGCAGAATGAGCTGATGAAACTAAATTAGCTTCGAGTACAATGAAGGCAAAAATATCAAACTCACATATTAATTGAATCACAGAATTAAGTCAGCTATTGGTTCAATGGCTCAGGGCTGTCATCATCGGTTAGAGCCATTTGGGTTGTACTCTCAGCAATGAAACATCCGACGAAAAAAGACATCGCGGCATAATCGGCTAGCATTTAATTTCTCTACAACTTTGCTTTGTCGCTTTTTTAAATTTCGCAAGAAATGATTGCTTTCCCAAATTCAAAGTAGGATTCGCTGCCATTTCAAGTGGAAAGAGGATGTTTCCTATTACATCTGTATACAAATGAGGTAACAGGCCCCAGTGCATATCGCAGATTTTTCACTTTATCGTTTTTCAGCAAAATGAGTAGAGCATACCCGAGAATGTTTTGACGGTGTAAAATAGGCTCTTCCAATTTCATCAGTCCATCATTTTCGCATTTTCCTATCCGATGGAAATGTATAGAAGCATACATTGCAAATGTTATTGCCACTCTCATTCTTCGATTAATAACGCAACACTGCACCATGGCGGTAGTCGAATGTCGAATTAAAAAGTGAATTTTAGTTCCGCGCGCAGTCTCTCGGCACATTTCGACGCCTGTCTATAACCTCCTTCTCTGCAACACCGAGTAGCGTATGATTCTATCTTCCCTGCTTCTCCGCATGCAGTGACGTCACAGTCAATTCTATTTTGGCCTGCTTTGCGCAAAGGCACGCTACTTGGAATGGCGGCAGGCGTTCCGTTTGACTCAAGATAAGACAGAGCTAAGATTGAGACTGTCAAAAATTCGACCGAAATACTACTTCTAGTATATCAACACAGTAAACGATGCTGTAGGAGCAAAACTACGAGTAGTACAATTAGAGAAGGATTCGCAACTGCCTTCAATCGACTTCATCGATGCAAAGACGGTGCAAGTTGATTATAAACAGTGAATAGAAATGCAGTAGCTGCATAAGAAAGAATAATGCAAATAGTAGCTGAGAGTAAGCTTTATCATATTGAAAATTTCATGCAACTTTAAATCACACGTCCTATTAATGTCATACTTGAGATGCAGATTCTTCAAGGTACGAAAAACATTTGATCTCGATAAACCATGGATTAAATTTTAACAGGAAAAAATGTCTGGCCATGGCACCAAAACTAGTCCATCACTAAAGATTGACAAGTTTCACTCCTCTTTTAATAATGAAAGAAATTTAGTACGCCATGCAGAATTTTTCCAATTGAAATTCGGTCAATGATCTTTCCAGACGAACATTGAAACATCAGTACCTCAGGGAAGAGGTTAATCAGACAAACGATGTTACAAACGATGGGGGAGATAACAAAAATCTTTTAGGGTACCTCAATACTAAAGATTGATTACTGGTAAGAGATCAGAGTATAATGACGAAATAATCTCACGAAATGTAGAGAACAATGTTACTTATTGACTTACTTACTTACTCTCTTACTCCTCGTTTAACGTCTCTTCTTCCCCAGGGTTGAGGGTCCGACGGTTTGGGAGTGTCGACATTTTGGGTGGATTCGTCTCCTTCAATCTGCTCAGTTCTGGGCTACGGCAGGGTCGAGGCGCAGGGAAGCCAGGTCCTTCTGCACATTGTGCAACCACTTCTTCTTCTGTCCTCCTCTGTTGTTTCTCCCCGGGATCTCATGGGTGAGAACTTTTCGGGGCCATTTCGACGCAGACATTCGCTGGAGATGTCCGAACCATCTTAATCGGTTTTGTCTTACTGCGAGCTCTACGTCATGTAGTCCCAGTTTGTTCTTCCGTTCTTGGGTAGAACAACGCTCGCGGAGTCCGGCAGGGCATATCCATCGGATCATGCAGTTCTCATTTTTGACAAGTCGGGCTTGGTCTTCTGCCCTCATAGGCCAGGTCTCTGAGGCATACGTCAAAATACTCCTTATATAGGCCTTGAAGACGTGTCCTCTGTGCTTCAAAGAGATGCCCTTACTCGTGAGGACTGGAAGCAGATTATGGAAGCTCTTCCAAGCGCATCTAACACGTGCGGTTACCGCTCCAGCACATCCTCCACTGCTGTCGATGACGTCACCGAGGTAACAAAAATCCTGTACCACTTCGTAGGTCTCATTGCCGATGTTCATATTCGCAGGTGGGGACACAGTTGCTGGAAGTTCTCCATTACAGCGACGACACTTGAAGTTGGGATCCACTTGTAGAACAGAGGGACTCGTGCATCTTTGATAGATTCACTTCCTACAAGTTCTACACTGTATGGAGTTTCGTCCGACACCTTTGTAGCATACACCCCATGGATATTTCCCCTGACATTTTTCTTTTTGCTCATGTTGAACATGCTGGCTGATGAGAACCTTCGTCTTTGCTACGTTTATTCTCAGTCCCTTTGCTTCTAAATGGTCTTTCCAGCATAAGTAGCGGTCTTTAAGATCTTCAAGTGAGTTAGATGTTATAACTAGGTCATCAGCATACAGGATCTCATGGGGGCATCCTTGATGGAAGTCTTCTGTGACTGCTTCCATGACGATGTTGAACAAGAGGGGACTAAGCACGGACTCCTGATGTACACCGACCTTGACTGAGAATGCTTCACTCATGCCATGATTGAGATTGACTGCTGACTTGGCGTTATTGTAGGTTGCTTTGACCGTAGCAATCAGCCATTCTTCTATTCCTAGCTTACGCATAGCCCACCAAAGTACTCTGCGAGGGACGCGGTCGAAGGCTTTCTCCAAATCGACAAATATGGCATAGAGCTCTTTTTTGTATGCCAGTCTCTTTTCCTGCAGTTGTCTCAGGATGAAAATAGCATCCGTCGTGCTCCTACCTTTAAGAAAGCTGAATTGCATCTCGTCGATCTGCACCTGGTCTCTGATCGTCTTCGCGAGGACGTGTTCAGATACTTTCAGGACGGTCGAGCATCTTCAAGCCTCTGTAATTGCCACAAAAGAGCGCATCACCTTTTCCTTTGTACGAGATGACAATGTAGGGCAGGTTCCAGTCATATCAGGGATCTCACTTGTACAACGCCGTTGCCCCCGGCACGGATCATTTTTATGACTACTTCGGAAGGACCGGCAGCTTTGTTCACTTTTATTGAATCAAGAGCCGAGGAGACCATGGCATCCGTGATGAAGATAGCTGGACCCTGTACGGGCTCTAGGTGGGGCAAGGAGGCATGATCCACATGGAGCCAGACCAGCCAACTCGTCCCTTGAAGACGATAAAAACACTTGAATATGCATCAATACATTGTCATTTTTTGGAAACTCAAAGTTGACGTCCATTTGTCTTGTTTTGAAGCAGAACTAACAGTTCTGTGCTACACAATGATGAATAGCCTAATCAACTCTACTAATAGCCTAGTTCCGTCACAATCAAGGGAGAATTGAAAATTTAATTATACTAGAGATGTCAATTATTCAGGTAAATTTGAATATTTTTGAAAAACCACGCTTCCTTCGCTTTGGTAATAAGCACCGCGCACCCAGAAATGATCGATGTTAATAGGTTCATGGATCACGTGCACATTCGCGATGGATAAATCTAGTCAAATGTATTTGTGTGATTGCGCATGATGCCTTATTTCATGGTCATGAAAGATAGAGAAAAACTTCTTCTTTTTTCAGATAGCGGATGTTTAGACGTATACTACTTAGCTGTTTGAAAATAATAACCCAATAGCTAGAAACAGTTAATTGCATTGGCTCCAAATAGACCCCATATAATTTCGAAGAAACAATTTGTGTGACATCTATTACTAATATTAAAACGACGCAGTAAAACTACATTCTTCACAAGAACAAGGATGATAGAAATTATCTAAAATTGAATCCATGCCTTGGAAAGGCTTTTTTTGCATTAACAAGAGTTTTGTGTGTTTAATAATCGCATAATCATGACAGACGATCCAATACGAACACTGTGCCTTGCATTTGAATCATCTAAGCATTGCATGCATGTCTTTGATTGCATGGTTCAGTCGTGATCATCAAGGACACGAATTTTCCGCGGGCCGCGGGAAATCGGGGATTTCTTATTTTACCGCGGAATATGCATCATGCGGCGGAACAAAATTCGATTTCTACAATCTGAAGGTGCCACCACCTCCTCTCTTCTTCTCCTGAACCCACCATCACACGGTGGAACACGCGGTTCAATGCTGTTTGCTATCACGTTTCTCTCTTGCATCAGTACTCCTCGTTTGTCCGTACTGAGCGGGAGACAGAGGCTGATACTACTGCCTTGAAGTAATTGTGTACTCTTTTAGAGCTGAAAGATCTTAAAAAACATTTTCCTTTTGTCGCCGATAATTGTCCTTGTCTCATCGCCACCTTGGATTCTTGGCAGTCACGCAAGCCCTAGGTCCATGCCGTGTACAACACATTTTTCATTCTCATTAGCTGGCTTTCCCGACTTGCCGCAACAGCTGAGAATGAAGTCTGTGCTCTCGCTGCAGGTGCTGCTGCGAAGAAGCTTCAGGACTATACTCACGACAAGAAGCAGCACGCCATGCAATTTCTGAAAGCGGTGCGCGTTCTCGATCCAACTCAACTCCCCGCATTGGACGTGTCGCATTATAACGACTTCAGTGCAGTCCTACATTTACCAAAGGATTGTGAAGACGAATGGGTCATCTATTTGAGTGAAGCTGCTGACATCGGATCAACCAGACCAAGCCCACTGTCATTTTGGAAAGCATTACAATCCCGCCTTCCGCGCTTAGCTGGTCATGCAATTCTCCTCCTTCAGTTTCCTGTTAGCAGTGCTGATGTGGAGCACAGCTTCAGTGCGTACAATCTATTATTCTCCGCTCAGAGGCAGCGTCTGACCGAGGAGAATATTTCAGGGCTGCTAACTCTGTATTTTAATAATCTTTAATTTCGTTGCATTTAATGAATTTTTCTGTTGCATTTGTGTTAGCATTTCTTGTAAATGTCTTGTCATGCAAGTACCTGCTTCCGTATCGAATTATATGCTATAGTAATGATTGTTGTCATTTTTATTTTCTAATTTGAGAAGAAAGGAAAAAATCGTCTTGACTTTTCTTCTTGACTTTGCGCAAATAGCAGCATTTTTATTGCCGCGGAATTTCGAGTTTTCCACCGCGGAAAATTCGTGTCCCTGGTGATGATATAGTAAACTTGATAATTGTAAGGTTGACTAGTAAGGTTGATTAAGTCTGCTAAACGCGATCTGTATAGTGCATTTCGATTGAACTCCAATTCGACTTAAACTTCATATGAATCGCCTGTGTGCTTTGTATGGAAGTTCCAATTACTCAAATCATAGACCCTAACGCTTGATGTTCGATGTCTGCGACTCAAGCCAGGTATGCATGTGAGTGGGTAGGCATATGAGGTTGAGTGGCAACTCAGCATTTATTAAATCCCGAATGTGTATACAGTTTCGATTTTATTAAATGAACTCGAAGTGAACATATACAGCTGGGTATTGTTACTAAATGTGAGATAAGTAAGTCTGCAATTTTGAAGAATTTACCACGGAATTTAATTGATAATGATAGTAATGCAGAAGGAATCAGTTGCGTATCCAGGATTTCATTCCAGGGGGGAAAATAAATGTGGCCTTTAATTATATTGTATATGCTCTAACAATACTGATTTGAGTGGCTGATCATTCGATACATCTGTCATTGGAAGCAAAAGCGAAATAGAACAGGCGTCTATACCCAGTCATGAATGGTCTCTACTTGTGGATGTCGCAAAATCGTGTCGTGTCCTGGCTACAAGCCATACCAAGACGCATAGAGTACATCCCTGCTCTATGCCGAGACGTCCGTGACAGTACAACTCATCGGCGCCTGACCGATCATCTGACTCACAGAAATGAACATCTATCGCGATCGTTGTGCAACAGGGGACATGCGAGAATTAACCAAGCGCACTACTGTGGGATTTCAGTTTCTCACATTAATAAATTTATATTTCCACATAGAACGATGTCGATATATAATACACCCGTATAAAACACAAAGATTGGCCCCAAAGATTTCATTTCGGGGAGGACATGTCCCCCTTGTCACCCCTTGGCTACGCCACTGGAAGGAATGATTGTATTTTGCAGATCCTTTGTGTCATGACAGCATTGGAGATGTAAAAATTGTTAAATTAGCAATTCGATAGGTTGTTACTATACTTTCATGCTCAATCTCAAGGGTATATTCTTAAGCGTGATTACAAGCAGCCTTTCACTGGTAGACCAAAACATAACAAAATCAAAGACAATGATTTCAATTAACTTGACAGATGTGGGCAACTCTTTGTGTGGGTCCATATCATAGAGATCCACATCACTATTCAGTTTCAAGAAATGAAACATGAACACTTCTTTGAACATGAATCATTGGTGAAAGATATTCTTGAATCACAAAATCATGCCGATGAAAGTTGAATTAAAAACATGAAGTTTCACCAAGAAAGCACAAAAATATCTCGACTCTGTCTTGAAGACTTCCTTTATAATGCGGTTCATGTAATTTTCTTGATAATCATCGTAATTTCCGCTTAGTTACGATCAGTAACTATAGTCAGTTTCATAAAAAGTGGATCATCCTAAAATTTGACTAAATAAAACATAAGTATGATACAGAAAGCATTTTTCATGTTATTTCATGTCCCTAACATATTTTTAAATGTCTTTATACAATCTGATAAGCTATGATACAGTAACGGTTCTTAAGAAGCTAAATTTTGTGGCCCTACCCTTATTGTCAATGACATTACCAATTCGTCTAGGCATTGATTCGATGATATCGTTGATTTTTGACTGATCTAACTTTCTCCACTCTCTTTTTAACAGTGACGTAAGTTGTGATACGCCATCTGTAGGTAGCAGTGAACGACGAACGCTACGTTTTAGAATACTCCATACATTTTCTATGGGATTCAGATCAGGAGAACGAGCTGGCCAAGATGTCCTAAGCCCTAATTGAGACTTGCATAAGTTGACTCTACTACTCCTGTGACACGTATCATTATCATCCATAAATAACCAAGTCGATGGATCACCAAGTTGATCTGTCATTTGGCCAATGTTCATTCGTAAAACATTCACATAGCGTTCAGAATTCATGGTTCCTTGCTGTATGTGAAGTTCAGAGCGGCCATTGGTCCAAATGCCAGCCCAAATCAGTAGAGTCGCACCACCTTGTACCCGGGGACGATGTAAATGTCTCGGAATTTCCTGATCAGATTTTATCCATAATCTCAATCGACCATCACTATCCTTCAGACGGACTGATGCCTCATCAGACCAGACAAACCGATCCCATTGATTTCGCCACTGACAATGACTCATTGCCCATCTGAGACGTCTTTTTGTATGCTGATCTGATAATTCGATCTGAGAGGGCCTCTTACAGCTCTTGAAATTCGACTCAATAAGTCTTCTACGAATAGTGGACTTAGAAATAGACGAGTCTAGTGCAGCCATCTCAGTTAACGAGAGACTTGGATCAACTTTAACAAATCTCAAAATTAGGCGGTCTCTACGTTTGGATGCTTTGCGTGGACGGTCAGAGCCCTCTTTACGACTGAGTCGAAAATCATAATTATGTCATCGATGCACATTTGTGTAAGGGACATTTAGTCGCTTGCTTGTAGCTCGCAAAGAAAACCCTAGTTCTAGCAAGGCTGACACTTTGCCATTTGTGAATGCGATCTCGTTATTATTCATTTGTGCTTTGTATTGTTTTCAACCGGTAAGAGATAGATTTCTAGCTGAAAGCAATCAGGAGTGCTGCCAACACCACCGCAACGAAGTCAGGAAGCTATGGAACATGAAGTCCAGTTAATCACATGTAGCAGTTACATTATTGTTGATGAATAATGGTGCTATACTGGCTCTGATTGACCGATTTTCTTTATTTTTGTTTTGCTTAATAGCTTTTGGCTTGTAGAACAACATATTACATAACAAAGGAAACAAATGTAATTTTATAAGAGTGAGGTATGATTTTGTGTAACATTGCTAAATGAAGATCAAATTATCTACTACTTTTTTATCTATAACAGGAAAACAACTCAATATTCATGCTTGAAATTTCCAACAATGATATTAGTAAGCACAACTGACATATCTTTCAAATTTCAGAGAAATTCGTTCAAGTTTGGCGGAGTTAGACAAAGTTGAAGTTAAGGCGATGTTTAAGGGTGATCCATTTTTTATGAAAGAATCTGTATAAGCTATATGCTTCAAACATAGAAAACTTGCCTATAAAATTTATATTGTACAGACACAGTAGCCTACAGTCCAGCTCAGAATTCGCATGGAATTACATAACGGAATCACCAAATATTACGCCAGCTTTCTTATGAAATATACCCATGAATAAAACCCGGTTCACACGATGACACTAGTGCTGAGGAGCGTGACGAAATCTAGGCTTGACACTACCTGTTCAGACGCTTAATAGACAATGTCGTTGCACTGCTACTAGTATTGCTTCTGTAAACTGAAAACGATTCGTGAATGGATAGTTGAAAGACGAAGCACACGTATTGAAGAAGAACTGGAATTAAAAGAACCGAAGAAGAACAAAATGGGTGCATAACTGGATAAGTCGGCGTAATTCATTTGGAGCTGACGAAACTCCGGCTTAAGAAATCAGATTAGAAGACTGCAACTTTTTCAGAATTGATGAAGAACTGTATGACGATTTAATGAAACTGGTTACAGTATTTGTGAATTGTTTGGTTCAGTTGCAGTGGATTCGAGGTTTTTGTGAAGAAGAGTATGCAAATAAGAAGCATGTGCATATATTTCCGTCGTTGCCGATCCAGTTGACTTGGATTTATTTGCCGTTCGAGGTTCGTTGTAGGTGCCCCGAATTGATCGAATTTTTGCTCATAACTCTTTTAAGTTAGGAATATTAGACTACAAGTGGACATTAAAATTGATTCTGCCTCCTCACGCACCAAACGGTTTTTTATAATCTTCCCTAGATTCGCACTCCAGAAAGAATAGAATATCAGTCGACATCATTTTAATCCTCAGCACCCTCAAAACTTATTGTCCTGACATTTTCATTTCATTTCTACAACACACATACCTTATTCGTGAGTTTTGTCACTAGCGTTATCGTGTGACTAGTATCATCCCTTGTACGATCTTGTCGTCAGGCATAATCCCAAACTATGACCGCCTAGTGTCACGACACTGATGTCCCACACCAAAAGATTTTGATACCTCAACAACGATGCCACGACACTAAATCTGAAATCCCAACAAAGTGATGTCGCGACAACTTTAGAAGTGATAATGACCGAAACCACATCCCTTCCATTAATGTAACTTAAGAAAGGTGTGGTGGGATAGTGGCCGTGGGAAGATTTCAAATAGCAACGAATGAGACGGAGACAGAAAGAGAACAATGCAGAAACGAGTAACAGCAATGCGTCGAACAGACAAAGTCAGATCAAGCTGCTGACATCGCTACATTTCACGTTATCGAATATTGAAAACCTGGGGGAGATAACCCATAAGTACCCTCCAAAACTGTCCACCCACAGACTTCGGTCACGGAAGCAAAAGAATTTCTTCGAATATGGAGAATAATCTTCTTTCTTGAATATCATCTGTTTTGGTTACCACACGCAGTTCTTCAATAAAAGGACTGTCGTCATTTTAAGGAGTTTTAACTCTTGTGCCATTAATTTGACTGGAATTACATGGCACTGCAATTTCACGATCCACTAGAATTTTACATGTACAAGAAGAGCATCAATTTTTTATGTGTCCAAAGGAAATTCTTACAGCTTACATTTATCAAGAATAACATTTAATATTTTGTTCAAGATATTTATAGACTGATGGAGCTCCGAGATTTCTCTTTGAGCTCGATGACTGCAACTTATCGCATATGGACCAAGACAGAGAAAAGACAGCTAAGGAAAATATATATGATTATATGTATAATAGCAGTTGGTTATCTCTAATAACCTAATCTAAGTCTAATCTAGAAGGTTAATATCAGCTCGTAATTCCAAAATATCCGCAACCGAAAATAGTTCGCCATTAAACAGACTTTTGATAATTTAGGATGTATTGTTCCTTTTTTCGCCTAATCTGTGATAATTCTGCTAGATGAGGATACTGTTAATATAATAATCTAAAGCGCGTTCTTGAAAAGTAATCCGATTTCTTAACATTTTTTGGACTAGTACGTGTAACAATTTCTTCCATATTATAGTTGGAATAGTTAAATGTCAAAAGCTGCTGATGACTTCAGAAATGATGTAGCCTACATCCCTGTGAATTGAGCTAGTAATTTTCATATTTTGCTGTCTTTGATGACAAAAAGCGGCAAAATCATAATTGAAATCATCATTTATTTACCTTTTGTAGTAGATATATTGAATCTGTCTCAAATTATTCATGACGAATGAAGCTAAGTCTATTAATTTATCTCACTCAGCATTTTGTCGCAGATCCTTTAGACTTCAACACCGCCATTATTCGCTTTGGCACGCCATCCACCAAATTGGCTAGAAAACATGTCTCGATGCAATGATGTCAAACGTGAAAAAGAATGCCAATAATTCTGATTTAGTCCTCGGTTTTTTCTCATTTACCCGTTTCTTAACAATTCCCCAAACACTTTCTGTGGGGTTGAGGTCTGAACTGTTCATTGGCCAAGGGGGACACCTCAACCCCATCTGGTCCTTAACCCTCAAATGCATAAAATGGATCCTCAGGGATCCAACTGATCTTTAATTGTCTGAACATATTATTTGTATGAATGGGGCTGTTCATTAACTAAAATTCTGCCGACAGAAAATTTAACCGATTTAATATTCTGCCGGCAAAATATTCAGCCGACTTAATGAATGACGGTATATCACCGAAACTGGCAGAATATTCTGTCGGTTTCGGTGTTATACCGTCGTTCATTAAGTCGGCTGAATATTCTGCCGGCAGAATATTAAATCGGTTTAATTTTCTGTCGGCAGAATTTTAGTTAATGAACAGCCCCAATATCAAAGTCTGACATTTGATGTGTTCCTTCATTTGTCATTAATAAATGTGTAGTAGATCAGTCTTAAGTCTATGATTCTTATATCACGCAACAGATAAAAAATATCAGTAGAAATACTTGACTCTCCGAGGACCCATTTCACTAACTAGGCTAGGTTTATGAAATTATATTTAATATAAAATCATAATTATCAAATTATTATTAAATTATAATTTTCTCATTTCGTTTAGAATCTTCTACGATGATAAGCTATGTTATGACCTAATCAACCTGTTACAATCAGTGCATTGGTCGCTCGCTGCAAATATAGCAGGACCAACAACCAAAGAAAACGAATACAAAGCCGATAAAAAGAAGTGACAGCGCTATTCTGATGTCAACAATGCATCATAATGACAACGTGGATGAGAAAACATGTAAGCCTGATATCATTCTGTTTTACAATCAAACCAAAGGGGCAGTAGACACTGTCGATCAATTATTAGTCTGACAACCAGAGCGAGTTTCTGCAGGGAACGAGGCCGAAAATGATGCTTTCACAGAATGATGTTCACCATATGCCTACTACGAATCGGCGCGTCTGCTGAGATCTATTGAGTTCCTCTTCTTGTTAGACAGGTTCAAAGAAAAATACATGTAAATCCAATGAGACGCAGATTGGAGTTTTTGGCTTAAATGAAATTTTCTATGTTTTCTCTGATTAAACGAAAAGTACTAAGCCCAGAGTCATTATCTTTGGAATGTAATGTCTTCAGGTCATTTCCTTTCATGTTCATGCACCTCTGTCTATAAAGCTAACACGTTTAGATTTGGCGAGCCTCTTCATGTCGGCAAACACAAATATTTTGAGCAACTTTATCCACATTCAACCACATTCTCACATGTCGATCGGAAGCATGACCTGAAGACATTCCATGTCAAAAATTATGACTCTAAACTTAATGCTTTTCAGTTGATGAGAGAAAACAAAGACAATTCATTTTAACCAAAAACTACAATCTGCGTCCCGTTGGATTTACATGTGTTTTTCTTTGATCTTGTCTTACAAGAAATGGAACTCGCTAGAACTCGGCAGACGTGCTGACATGGGGTGTGCATCATTCTGTGAAAGTTTCATTTTCGGCCTCGTTCCCTGTAGAAACTCGCTCTGGCTGCCGTAGTGTATGCTATTCATACAGAGTGCAGCAAGACGTTGGCCACTGGCATAATTCTTCAACATGCTCAATCAAATAGGCATCAGCGACCCTCATCAGTGCTAATCCACTTTGGAACGCTTCAAGCTTAAACAAAAGAAAGAAATTTCGTTCTGAACTGGGAATCAGTATGGTTGGACCATATACATGGAACAGAGGACGCAGACTTTGACAAGTCGCTGTGAAGTTCGCATCAGCATTTGAAATAATTTTTTCAAAATAATTTGCCCACATCTAGAATATCACCAGATACCATTTATTAATACGAGGCATAATTGCTCATTGCTCTCTCAAAGCCTGAAGGGTAATGTAAATAATAGGTCAAAGGGTCATTTATTTATTTATTTAGTACACCAATAAGTGCAATAAGCACCAAGACAACACAGGAAATACATTCAGGAGGGAACAATTAGAAGTTACAATAAAACATAAAAAGCTTTCGTTTAAACTGTTTCACCGTTTCACTGTTCACAATATCGTCGGGGAGGCGGTTCCAGTCATCTATGATGCGGTGGGAAAAGGAGGATAGGCGACAATTCAGATTTGTTGGGTGGCGGAAAATTTTGTAGTTATGTCCACGGGTTCGGGAAACACTAAAGGTGAAGAAGGAATTAGGATCACTTGGAGTAAGGTGGTTACATATTTTGAACACGGTTGTAAGGTCCATAATCCGACGACGACATTGTAGTGTTGGGAGTTTCAGAGCTCTCAGTCTTTCTTCGTAGGGTAACGAGGATAGACCACGGATGCTTATGGTGAATCGACGTTGTACACGTTCGATAGCCAGAATGTCTTTATTCAGGGATGGATTCCAGACTGGGATGGCATATTCGAGGTGAGGGCGGACCATTGTCTTGAAGAGACGAATAAGCAGATCGGCGTCCCGAGAGACGAATGTCCTGAGGATGGCAGATACAATGCGATTCGCTTTCTGAACACAGGTCAGAATGTGCCGAGAGAATTTTAGGTCTTTTGAAATCAGAACTCCAAGGTCTTTGACACACTTGGAATTATTCAGGAAACTTCCATCCAGACGGTAGTCCGAGGCAGGATTGCGAAATCCAAAGTGTAGAATGGAGCACTTTTGGGGATTGAGCGATAGCTGCCATTTCTTCGACGAGGTGGTTACAGCGTTGAGGTCAGCTTGCAAAAGTTCTTTGGCTTTCAGGGGATCAGTGCGCTTGATTTCGGAGTACAATTTTACATCATCAGCATATTTCAATAAAGAAGAGTTTGTCAAGGTGTCATCAATGTCATTAATAAAGGCGACAAACAGATCTGGGCCTAAAACGGATCCCTGGGGGACACCAGAAATCATGCTGTAGGGGGAAGAATGCACACCATCCACGACTACACTCTCAGTTCTAACCTCAAGAAAAGCTTTCAGAAAACATAGAAGTCTCCCTCCAATGTCCAAGGAAGTCAATTTCGAGAGGAGACGAAAGTGAGGGACTGAACTGAACGCTTTTTCAAAATCGAGATAGATGACGTCAGCCCACTGACCGCGATCCACAACAGATGTTAAATCCTCGAGGAATTCTAACAGCTGGTGGGTACTAGACGAATTGGATCGAAAACCAAATTGAGAGCGCTTGATTATGTCATATTGGTTCCAGAACTGCCACAGGTGATCGCGAACAATCGACTTCATCAATTTGGAGGCAGTACAAGTCAGGCTGACCGGACGGTAAATCTCTGCCTTCTTGCGACAACCTTTCTTATGTATAGGAGAAACTAGAGCGTGCTTCCAGACTAGCGGGATATTCCCCAGCCCAAAAAGATCTGGAAAAAGCGAGCAAGAAGTGGAAGCAGAACAAAAGCTCCTTGTTTGTAGCAGATATATTGAATGCCATCAGGGCCAGGTGAGGAGAAATACTTCTTATGTGATAGGTGGAAGCGAATTCTATCATGTGTGAAGACTACATCAGCGAGGCAATGATCAGTTTGTGTATGAACAGCAGGTATGGGAAGAGACTCAGAGGTGAAAGCAGATTTGTAGGAATCACCAAGAATAGTAGCTGAGTGTAGGGGATCATACACTACTCGGTCAGTGGACGGGTCGACAAGCGGACCAATGGTAGATCGAACCTTTTGTTTAGATTTTACATAGTTCCAGAATCGCTTAGGATTGTCACTGTTAGCCAAAGATGATTCAAAATTGTAAATAGATCTGCGGATTGCTTGTTTCAAGAGGTTAGATGTATGATTGCGCAAACGTCTGACAGGAAAAGCTTAATGCTAAAGTTAATGCTAACTTCACCAGCTAGCAAAACGAATTTCCCACTCAAATAAACAACTGAGTATTTACAAAAGAGTCACTCCCGAATTTGCCCACATGTTTTCAAAACTCTCCGACCTCTCAAATAACCTAAATACTCATGTATGTACCAAAATATGAAGATTAAGTTAATGCTAACTTCACCAGCTAGCAAAACGAATTTGCCCGCTCAAATAAACAACTCAGCATTCGCAAATGAGTCACTCACGAATTTGGCCGTTAAACAAATTCGTTCTGTTATAAGCACGTTTCGAACACACATCGAATAAGAATTTTGCAAGGAATTCTTGAGTTGTTCGTTGTAGACAAGTTTCCGTTATAGATAAGTTCGTTACATGCAAGTTTGACTGCACATATACAGTACATAGAAGGCCTACTAGCATTTAAAAGCTTGCCATTGTTTGATCAAGAATTTGGCATTTTTGATTTTTCGAAAACGGTATTTCTGTTGATCTGCGGAAAGTGTTATCCAACAGTATCTTAGTCTTTAACATGTACCTCGATATTTTTGATCGAATCATGTTATAAATGTCTTTCACATCTACACTGTGCTATTCAAAGATAGTGTCTATGGTTTGACTTTTTCTACAATTGATCTTAACATTTAGTAATTTACATTTAGCAAGTTGGTCAAGTTTTACTTATTGTTCTTATTTTATATTAGATTTCATGCATTTTACGACTATAGGCCTACATTCTACGAATATTGTACAACGGAATAGTTTTTCTACTTTAATACCAACAAAGTTTTATTTGCTTATCGAATTTTGGCCAGCTCATTGAAGGTGCTAGGTCGCGACCACAGAATGAGATTGTTTAAGAGACGATCTGTCTAATTCTGTGATCGCGACCTTTTAGATTGTTGTTTACCTGTGACGCTGGCTAATCAGAGACATGGACCACATCGTCAAGTTCTTTTTATATGATTTGTTTTGTTTCGTCAATCTCAATCATTCTTGTCAGATTTATATATCACATTTGAATATTGCCATGTCATTGATTATTCGATCAACTCATACACTAACAGATGAAAATAATGATGATATTCCGCAAGAAGTATTTTTTCCCGTTCTTCCTTCAATTCACACACTGCATCAGATTAAATAAAGCAATGTAATTGTAGTACAAATACATGCAATTTGGACGATCTGAGAGTATTGAAAACATGTGGGCAAATTCGTGAGTGACTCATTTGCGAATGCTGAGTTGTTTATTTGAGCGGGCAAATTCGTTTTGCTAGCTGGTGAAGTTAGCATTAACTTTAGCATTAAGCTTTTCCTGTCAGATGACCCTTTGACCTATTATTTACATCACCTTTCAGGCTTTGAGAGAGCAATGAGCAATTATGCCTCGTATTAATAAATGGTATCTGGTGAAATTCTAGATGTGGGCAAATTATATTGAAAAAAT
Source organism: Prostheceraeus crozeri (assembly GCA_907163375.1). Classification (NCBI taxonomy): domain Eukaryota; kingdom Metazoa; phylum Platyhelminthes; order Polycladida; family Euryleptidae; genus Prostheceraeus; species Prostheceraeus crozeri. Next base: position 35,782 of record CAJQUW010000597.1, on the reverse strand, counting down.
TATTGCTAATGCTGATGCGAACTTCACAGTGACCCATATTTCATGCAGTAACGTCCAGGGGTGTAGTCCTAAAATTTCCTTTGGGTATACGCTCAAGTCCGACTCAAATCAGCGTATACAAGTCATTCTTTTACTAAGAGATCTTGCGAAGTGACAAATTAAATACATTTTAAGTTGGCGGCGTTTATCACTTTCTATTTTCCCTGATTATTCACTATAGATTGGTATCTATATCTATATCTATCTATCTATCTATCTATGTAAAGCTTTATTTTCTCACTAGGAGAGGCATGCAATTACAAATAACTCAGAGTGTACAAAAATCATAAAACCGCATTACAATTGCGAACTGAATAAACAAAAGCAGTTAACACAAAATAAAAGAACACTCAAAGTTAACCAAGTCCAAGATACCATACTATAGGTAACAAAAGAGGCAACGCCGATAAAGGAAAGGACATGGATAACAACCGCGAGATGAACTCACGTGTGGCTCAGCCAACCCTACACCAAACAGTGGTGGACACCGCCCCAAAATGAAGAGGGAGGCCTAGTAGACAGATGGGACGACTATCTACTCTCGAGGTGTCACGCAAACAAGGTGATAGAAACCATGTTGAAAATTAGGCTTAACATTATAAATTCATAAAATTAACAGAAAAAATAATGATAGACTTACGTGCCCATCATAAAAGAGTCATAACATTTGAGCGACCCTAGGACCGCAAGAAGAGACAAATCATGCAAATCATAGAAACTGAACTTGAGATATGGCATAAGGGAATCTATGTATATATATATATATATATATATCCTCTATATGCTATATTTTCCACTATGCCTACAGACATAGAATATTGAATTATACGTCTTGGTTAAATAATAGCATGCTGATTACTGCAATTATAACACATTGAATTGCATTGTTTTCCAGATATACAGTGTGTACACAAGTTGAGTTAAAACACTGATATCAACTTTTAAATCAAATCTCGACATATAGGGGTACATATAGTGATACTATGTATTAGTTCCCAAGGTCTCTAGGGATAAAATTTTTGACGACTTCTACAGATAATACGCCAGACTTCTGATTTGAGCAATATATAAGCTATTTGAACAAGCACAACACATTGAGAAAGTCTTGCATCTGTATACCGGTATTAGGTATACATTACCAAATGTATGGTAAATGGTAACATTACCATTTACCAAGAACATGGATTCCATAATACGTCAGATGCACACATTCTCTTACAGAATGTAGATTATCTAATAAGCTCACAATGGCTTGAAATAAAACAACGCATGGACTACTTTGAAGTCATCTTTATTGACAAAAGTTACAAAATATTCCACATGTTAATGGAACGCTCATCTTTCATTGTAGCAGGCATACTTAATTTTCGCGATTTCGTGTCAACTGCAGTTCGATGTTGAAGTAGCCAAGATTTCACATAAGGCTTTAGGATCCACCGGTTCAAAGGAGGACCGTTTGTCTTGATAAACATCAAGTTGGAGGAGTTTGTCCCAAGAAGTGTCGATCGTAAATCGGTTACGATATTGTTCATAAATGAAGATTCTCTCTCACATTCTGCGGAGCTGCATGGTATAGTCTTGATGCAAGTAAAGAGATCCTTTAGTTTCGCTTTAGTCCCTTATTGGCACGAAATTCTGTGCATGGTCCATGTCTTCGCACGCACGGATTTGGAAGTACTAGCTCAACCTTTGTGTTGTTGCCGAGGCTGCTGAATCAATCAAAGAGCATCATGAGTCCATGACCCATGTACGCAATATCACAGCAGGTGATAAGCATCCGAATGAGCTTTTATCGCTTTAACAAGCGGCTTCTGTCTTCTTGGCCCTTCATGTTTACACACATATTTGCCGAAGACTACATTACGTAAGAAAAATTGAGGTAGTTTCCCAGATTTGTACTTCACTGATAATGTTAAATCAAATTGTCAGTTTGGAAGAGAAAACATATATAATTTCCTGAAAACATAATGATATATTTGTCTATTTGTAATTATAAACAGATTGGGAAACGTAGCGTATACCCACGTACTGTATACTCACCTGTGTGTCATATTTTCCAGTGGGTATACGCTAGACGATCACTTTGATCAACGGGTATACGGCGTATACCCGCGTATACCCTCGACTACACCCCTGGTAACGTCGGTAAAATATTGCATTGAGGGTTCTTGAAGTTGGATACTGCCTTAACTCGTTGAGCTGCAGCGGAATCGTCGTGAAAACCACTTTGCAATTACAAAAACATCTTCATTTGTACGGAAGCAATCACGTCTGCTTCGCGGCCTAGGATTTCTATATTTTCGTGCCTTCCGGATGCAGAGTCGGAGTCCAGGAGTCCTATCGTTTTTGCTGGAGTCGGAGTCGGAATCCTATCAAATGATAGGACTCCGGACTCCGGCCTATAACTGAACCCGAAACATAATACAAACAATTTTTTTATTCTCGTGCATAGCTGTCACTGTCTTGATGTAAACGTTCGACTCCGTCAAACAAAAGTACAGAGACAGCAGTACATGCAAAGCTTGCAATAGTTGAGGGAATGAACCGTGATAGTGAAAAAAAGGATTGTCTTTTTACTCAGTGATTTAGTAGAGAAGACAATCCTTCCTAGCCTCGATCACACATACGCACCAAAGGTCACATCAGAGACAAAAATGAAATACTAGTTTGTTTGAGAAATGTTACCTCTTACCCTCACGTCAATCGTGTGTGATGGCTCCTCTAAAGCGCATATTAAAATCGAAAGTACACTCATATTTTTTGGAGAAGGATGGGAGATTTTCCTGCCTGGTAGAGACTGGAGAAAAACCGTGTGAGCCGAGTCGCTTGCACACAACTGAAAGCGACATTTGATAAACTTTCAATGATTGATAATTGATACAACAATATTCATTAAAAATAGGTTCAGGTAAGCTTATAATGATCAATTATAGGTTTCCAGTTAATTTTTCAAAAAACTAGGCATTGTCTACTTGCCACCCGGAGTCGGAGTCCTATCAAAATGATAGGACTCCGCATCCCTGCTTCCTGGCATCATAGGTGAATGTTCTGACCAATTCGCCGAAGTCGAGAAGACAAAGAATCTGCGATACCCTATCTTGTCTGGTGAATATCTAATAACACCCTCTATTTCGTTTTCGACCTAACGGGATCCCATGTCTCAAACTGATTTCAGTAATTATGACTGCTTCTGAAAATGACTTATGTCTGAAAGTGATCTGAATTCAATGATTTCGCATCAGAATAACACTCAAGACTTTATTGATAAATACCGCAAATTAACCAATACAATGCTTTGAAATATTCACATTATTATCATTTCAGACAAAATACAACCGGAAAGTGCATGTAGATTTATCTCTTTTCATAATGTAGAATTAGTGGAATATGACTCCAGAAATCGTTAGCAGAATTTGACATCATTTCTCACATTGTAAGGAGAAGCTTGCATAAAAAAGAAATGTACTAATTATAGAACGTTATTATAATTGTAGAACCTAATTATAGAATGCCTATTGTCCTTCTCCTATTGACTCACAGAAATTTTTCATTCATAGTCATTTTTGCAATTTTGAAGTCAGCTTGCATTGACAAAAACAATCCAATTGCTTCACTGACCAAAGATAACGGAGGAGCAATCTTTTTCGGGGAAGAAAGTGATTGCAGATTCATTTCTGTCGTGTCAGTTTAGATTGAACGCCTGTTTTTTTGACAGACAGGTTATGATTTATTCTTAAGGATTTCTGATTCTTCGCCTGCTTCTAACATGGTATATGTCTCTGACTGCCAGTTTTGGAGTTCTGATGATCCGAACAACAGGTACAGTAGTCCAGAGATCATACTTGTAGCAGCTAGGATGTTGAAAACCAAATTCCATTCCTCAACAGTTCCGTGTTTAGTGATGCTGTATGTCATAGTCGGTGCAATGAATGCTGTAAAAGTTCCAAATACGTTCGAAAATGCAAATAAAGTGCCAGCAAATTCAGGTGATAAATCGATGGCGGTACTGTAGAATCCGGCGAAGACTCCACTTAGGAAAGAGTAGCTTAGATTTACCAAGATGATCATCATCAATCTACCCCAATGGAAGGAAGTTATTGCAAACAAGCAGGCGGCACTGCCCCAAAGTGCAACAAGGCTCATTATCTTATTCATTTTCGTTTTGCCTAATGTCGTTCTCTGTTTCAAAGTTTCGCCGATAAACGAAAATATCATACAGAATATGATGAACCCTACATTTGGCAAGCTCCCAAACAGGCCATTGTCCAATATATCAAATTTCAAGACATCTGAGAAGAATTGCGGCAAGCACGTTGAAAATGTATAAGTAGACAAGCTGTATATGCCTCTGCAAAAGACATAAACATGAACATATTTCGATGTGAAAATCGATCGCCATGGGACTGCTCGCCGATGTTTCTTCTTGTAAACACAGTTGGACTTTGTGATATATATAAGCTCTTCTTTCGTAATGCGAGGATGTTCATCAGGAGAATCATAAGCTAATGCTATCCAAGGGATGACTGTAATGAGACTAACTATTCCGCCAATATAAAAGACAAATGGCCAGCCTAGAGATGAATTACAAATAATTCCAGCTGTTATCCTTCCAATTATTATCCCCACATGCATGCCGACTAAAAATATGCTACTTAATACGTTTGTCTCATTAAGCGGAGACCATCGTCCGAGCATGGCATATACAGCTGGGTAGAATGCACTTTGAAGTAAACCTTCGATAAAGCGCAACGTGATGACCAAATATACATTCATGTAGGCAAGAGTAGGCGTCAGAAGCGTCAATGCTGCGGCACTGACCACACATCCTGTAACAATTCGCTTTCCACCATAGCGTTGAGCCAGTGTTCCGCCAGGTACCTGCAAAACTGTGAAACCAATGAAATATGCACCGAGAGCAAGTCCCATGTCTTCTTTGGACCAGTTGAGTCCTTTCGTTTGTCTCGTAGTATTTGAGGATAACATGGAGGTTAGGTTAGTTGTTAAAGCTCCGTTCTGGTCATTTAGCGACTCTGTGTTATTGACCATAGATATCAAAGCTACGCCAAAAGTAGAACGCAGAAATAATATTGTCGTTGAACACAGTTGAGCACACAGTACAAAAACATGCCGCTGTCCTATTTTGAAGGCTGCCATTCTGCAGGCGGGCTCTCAGATAACCAGTGTGAGCACCTTTATAAGTTAAAGTGAAAAGGTGGAAGAAATAAGTCACCAATGAGAAAACTGAATGAAGTTCTTGATAACACAATAGGTAAGTTGCTAAATAGATAAATAAGTAAATAGATCAATAGGTCAATAGGTATATAGGCAAGTGAAAACGTGTAATCTTAGTGAAATGCGCAAGTTATTCAGCATGGTCTCTGGCGTGCGTTGTGACACCTGCATTAAGTTTTCTCTTGCTTGTCACAATTATTTGTTTCCAGACATAACCGGACTCTGTCATGAAGTAGGATTCCGCATTCAGGAACAGAAAATTTGTGCACTATTGAAGACACATTTATTTGTCTGCATTTATTGTCCGGAATAGTCTGTATGCAAATGTTTGGAGAATCAGCGCACATGCTGAATAATCAATTGACATAATACAATGGATGAAATGAAATTACCATGCAAAATGTGTGTGTCTGGCAGGACTCGAACCTACGACCCCACGTATCAACCTGCTCTCTAACTAATTGAGCTGTGACCGTTTACGTGTGACCGATTTGAACTTGTAGGATCAATTGATCATCATTATCGCATATCAGCTGTCGAAATAATTAGGATAAAATAATCAAAACAAAATTCAAGCAAAAACTTCAATTTCACAGTATTTGGTGAAGTACAATTTTTACAGAAAACTGCTTCTGTTCGCAAAAAAACAAAGCAACAATTTGGCATCATAGCGCTTTCAATATCACCGGTATCTGTAGGTGCTTGAAACAAGTAATGATACAACGTACATGGAAATAGGCATATATATATTTCATATTTAGTGAAAAGAAATATTAGTGTTATATCGCAGTAGAGTAGGATATAGAGAATTCAGAAGTGGTTTATAGATATCGATGAAATGTTTTTCTTTAACTTTGTGCTCAATCTTGTCCGAATGTGCGGTAATTGTACGAATGTATAATATTGAAAATGACGGATGCTCAAAAATACATGTGATTGCTTACTTTAAGTTGACGATATATACCGTCAACTTAAAGTAAGCAAACACACGCACTTGAGTGTTTATGTATTGTTTGTGCACACGCACTCTGCTTCGTAAAGTTGTACTTGTTTCTCCTATACAAAATGTTTTGCAAATTGAGCAGGTCATAACATATTAATCTTAGTGAAATGCGCAAGTTATTCAGCATGGTCTCTGGCGTGCGTTGTGACACCTGCATTAAGTTTTCTCTTGCTTGTCACAATTATTTGTTTCCAGACATAACCGGACTCTGTCATGAAGTAGGATTCCGCATTCAGGAACAGAAAATTTGTGCACTATTGAAGACACATTTATTTGTCTGCATTTATTGTCCGGAATAGTCCTGTATGCAAATGTTTGGAGAATCAGCGCACATGCTGAATAATCAATTGACATAATACAATGGATGAAATGAAATTACCATGCAAAATGTGTGTGTCTGGCAGGACTCGAACCTACGACCCCACGTATCAACCTGCTCTCTAACTAATTGAGCTGTGACCGTTTACGTGTGACCGATTTGAACTTGTAGGATCAATTGATCATCATTATCGCATATCAGCTGTCGAAATAATTAGGATAAAATAATCAAAACAAAATTCAAGCAAAAACTTCAATTTCACAGTATTTGGTGAAGTACAATTTTTACAGAAAACTGCTTCTGTTCGCAAAAAAACAAAGCAACAATTTGGCATCATAGCGCTTTCAATATCACCGGTATCTGTAGGTGCTTGAAACAAGTAATGATACAACGTACATGGAAATAGGCATATATATATTTCATATTTAGTGAAAAGAAATATTAGTGTTATATCGCAGTAGAGTAGGATATAGAGAATTCAGAAGTGGTTTATAGATATCGATGAAATGTTTTTCTTTAACTTTGTGCTCAATCTTGTCCGAATGTGCGGTAATTGTACGAATGTATAATATTGAAAATGACGGATGCTCAAAAATACATGTGATTGCTTACTTTAAGTTGACGATATATACCGTCAACTTAAAGTAAGCAAACACACGCACTTGAGTGTTTATCTATTGTTTGTGCACACGCACTCTGCTTCGTAAAGTTGTACTTGTTTCTCCTATACAAAATGTTTTGCAAATTGAGCAGGTCATAACATATTAATCTTAGTGAAATGCGCAAGTTATTCAGCATGGTCTCTGGCGTGCGTTGTGACACCTGCATTAAGTTTTCTCTTGCTTGTCACAATTATTTGTTTCCAGACATAACCGGACTCTGTCATGAAGTAGGATTCCGCATTCAGGAACAGAAAATTTGTGCACTATTGAAGACACATTTATTTGTCTGCATTTATTGTCCGGAATAGTCTGTATGCAAATGTTTGGAGAATCAGCGCACATGCTGAATAATCAATTGACATAATACAATGGATGAAATGAAATTACCATGCAAAATGTGTGTGTCTGGCAGGACTCGAACCTACGACCCCACGTATCAACCTGCTCTCTAACTAATTGAGCTGTGACCGTTTACGTGTGACCGATTTGAACTTGTAGGATCAATTGATCATCATTATCGCATATCAGCTGTCGAAATAATTAGGATAAAATAATCAAAACAAAATTCAAGCAAAAACTTCAATTTCACAGTATTTGGTGAAGTACAATTTTTACAGAAAACTGCTTCTGTTCGCAAAAAAACAAAGCAACAATTTGGCATCATAGCGCTTTCAATATCACCGGTATCTGTAGGTGCTTGAAACAAGTAATGATACAACGTACATGGAAATAGGCATATATATATTTCATATTTAGTGAAAAGAAATATTAGTGTTATATCGCAGTAGAGTAGGATATAGAGAATTCAGAAGTGGTTTATAGATATCGATGAAATGTTTTTCTTTAACTTTGTGCTCAATCTTGTCGAATGTGCGGTAATTGTACGAATGTATAATATTGAAAATGACGGATGCTCAAAAATACATGTGATTGCTTACTTTAAGTTGACGATATATACCGTCAACTTAAAGTAAGCAAACACACGCACTTGAGCGTTTATCTATTGTTTGTGCACACGCACTCTGCTTCGTAAAGTTGTACTTGTTTCTCCTATACAAAATGTTTTGCAAATTGAGCAGGTCATAACATATTAATCTTAGTGAAATGCGCAAGTTATTCAGCATGGTCTCTGGCGTGCGTTGTGACACCTGCATTAAGTTTTCTCTTGCTTGTCACAATTATTTGTTTCCAGACATAACCGGACTCTGTCATGAAGTAGGATTCCGCATTCAGGAACAGAAAATTTGTGCACTATTGAAGACACATTTATTTGTCTGCATTTATTGTCCGGAATAGTCTGTATGCAAATGTTTGGAGAATCAGCGCACATGCTGAATAATCAATTGACATAATACAATGGATGAAATGAAATTACCATGCAAAATGTGTGTGTCTGGCAGGACTCGAACCTACGACCCCACGTATCAACCTGCTCTCTAACTAATTGAGCTGTGACCGTTTACGTGTGACCGATTTGAACTTGTAGGATCAATTGATCATCATTATCGCATATCAGCTGTCGAAATAATTAGGATAAAATAATCAAAACAAAATTCAAGCAAAAACTTCAATTTCACAGTATTTGGTGAAGTACAATTTTTACAGAAAACTGCTTCTGTTCGCAAAAAAACAAAGCAACAATTTGGCATCATAGCGCTTTCAATATCACCGGTATCTGTAGGTGCTTGAAACAAGTAATGATACAACGTACATGGAAATAGGCATATATATATTTCATATTTAGTGAAAAGAAATATTAGTGTTATATCGCAGTAGAGTAGGATATAGAGAATTCAGAAGTGGTTTATAGATATCGATGAAATGTTTTTCTTTAACTTTGTGCTCAATCTTGTCCGAATGTGCGGTAATTGTACGAATGTATAATATTGAAAATGACGGATGCTCAAAAATACATGTGATTGCTTACTTTAAGTTGACGATATATACCGTCAACTTAAAGTAAGCAAACACACGCACTTGAGCGTTTATCTATTGTTTGTGCACACGCACTCTGCTTCGTAAAGTTGTACTTGTTTCTCCTATACAAAATGTTTTGCAAATTGAGCAGGTCATAACATAAATCAAGCTTTTTGAGTTGCAATTCATGTCGCGTTTGATATTGAAAATTTTACTGCTGAAGTTTCACCGGAATATATTCGCAAGTTCTGAATCATTTATCGTTGCATTTGGTAACAGCAAGAGTTTCATTTGACAAAAATTTTGAATTACTCAATGTGCGTATGATATTGATTGGTTGTCTAATTTGCTATGTATGAAGTTTTTTCTTTAGACGATTTCGCAAGTAATGTTATCGCTTTTTAATGAGGAATTGACAAGTTTGATAGTAGATGTAATATCAGGGTTTCTGGGATTATAAGTACTGATAAAAAGCAAGATATCATTATCATCCTTCTGATAGAATCCATCATTTTTCCTTGAATCATCAGAAACAACTGCACAAATCTTCGGGCTAAATTGAATGCCCTTTGAGTGCGCATAGATTGGCAAGACTTAAAATGAAAATATCGATGAGTATCGTTTGATTTATGATATACTTCCGCTGAAATTCCATCATCAGTTCTTTTTATTAAAGCTTCAAGGAAGGGTAATTCATTTTCGCTCAGCTCCACGGTGAAAATGATATTCTCACCAATTTCATTCAAAATTATATTAAACTTTTTTTAATTTGTCGTCATTCCAATTTCATATAGTAGAGAAGTCATCGAGAAACTGTTTCCAGTTAATAAGTATGTCTGTAGCAATCTGTGTACCCCACAAGTTCAAAATGGTATCCTTTAATTTAACTTCTAAAAATCCCAGGGTAGGGTGGGGCATAAGTAGGGGCCACCGTAGGCTAGTTCCCATAGTCGTGCCTTTGATTTGTTGATAATGCTTTTCTCCAAAAGCAAAGGTATTTGTCGGATAATATAAGTTGCAAACTATTTAGGATAAAATTCATGTGAAAAACGTTGATCGATCAAAGTGTGATACTTTTGAAATCAGTAATTTGTGGCAGTGATTCCTAAATTGAGGGGGGATATTAGCTTATTACTTCGAAGCTGATTAAAATTGAATTTTGGTTGACTATAGAGGGCAATTAGAACAAAAAATCGCAAACCGGGCCCAGTTCTCCCAATTCCCCACTTGGAAGAAAGGCTCCGTGCCTAATGTGTTTCCGAGTATAAACAATGTTCATTCATTTTCTCACTCTGCTTCTAGCTATGACGATATGCCTTTAACATTTTATCAACCATGTATTGAAATGGCCTACTTCCGTATGACTATGAAACCAAACCTGTGTCATGGTGTGATGTTGATATGGATATTCATCATAATGTTGTATCTTCAGAATCATCTTGATATAAAAAAATAAGAGTTCTACCGTCTGTCACATTATGTCAAAATTTATTATAGAGCAAACAGTAAAAAGTCACTGTGTGAAGTGACAACACTACCACACTCAATTCTTCATTACAATGGGGTTGCTTTAAAGTTTTGTCAGAATATGATATCTTCACCAGCAATATGATGACATGATTATGGCGTTGACAAAAACAGTTCAATAAAAGTAATCACCGAAACCAAAAAGCCGGCTTTTAATCATTTTGACTAATCTGGTGCGATGCTCCATTAATGACTAACAGAAAATGAGGCGTATGTAACCAACACTGCAAAATCCTTCCTCAAATATTGTTTCATTTATCATCTCTCTTTTCGACACCATAGTCTTCACCACTGTGATCACCTGAAACCCCATTGAAAAATTCAAATAAAGTTAATTACAATTTACGCAGCAGAAATTAAACACAACAATATTTTCTGCAATAATTGAAGAAAGACATTTCTATTTACAAAGTGTGAATTCAATCTTTATCAGAAGAAAAACTTGCCAGCCAATAAAACCAACTTCTAAAATCTAATTTGATGAAATAATTTGATGAGTACGACATTCGTAGAAATAATGAGACAGAAGTCAATTAGTTGTTCCAATCGACCTCTGTCATAGATTGGAACTTTTTATCGAGAATCATTTTTCCAATTTTTTTCTGCGCAGTTGCGAAATAGGGCTATCAATGCGGTTTCATCAAAATTAGATGTTATAGAGTTGTTCATGCCACATGGCTGATAGCACTTTAGCCATCTAATGTTATGTTATTCTCTTTGAAGTCGTTTTTGTCTGTTATAAGAATCACATGGAAAGAAAAATGCTCTAATCTGCAATGAAAGGTATCTAAATGTCTTGCTATAATACTGTGCATAGCGCTAGGATGCTCTTTTATTCTTCCGGCAACGGAGCGTGAACTTTTACTATGATTAAGACAGGATGTACTCTGAATATAATTCCTTTTGTCTCACACGTGGTTCTATGAACAATGGACCAAGATATGTATTTCTAGTTCAAGTTTCAGTTATCACTATTTTATGCCAAATAATTGTCATTTTAGATTTAACTTTCTGATAATTGACTTAGGAGCTATGGGTGGCTGCTCTATATAATTGGTTGTAAGTAATTTCACTGTGTACATGGTTAGGGTGAATTTTCATTTAAGATCAAATGGGAATGAAAAAACTTCAGTCTGATAAAAATTGGGAATGAATGGCTAAACCAAAGGCTACACAGTCCATTAAATTATTTGTACAAAGATTTCTAGAAATTATGCATTGTCATTTATCGCACAGTCCAGCTTTGTTTTTGGATGAGGATTATTTCAACCATTGAAATCATCTGTGCTGTGCATCGTCTCGGTATCTTACTTTTTAGTTGTTGGTTGGGCATATTACGTTTCTCAAAATGGCTTTTGTCTCAAAGTGATCTCAATTCAATGATTTCGCTTTAGAATAATATTCAAGACTTTTTTAGAAATATCGCAAGCTAGAGTGACTAAGATGCATCGAAATGTTCATATTATCTTCATTTCAGACAAAATAATGCCAAATATGTGCTTACAACCGGCAAATACATACACATTCATTGTTTATCATGTTGAATGAGTGAAATATGACTTCAGAAATTGTCAGCGGAATTTGATAACATTTCTCCCAATTGTAAAGAGAACCTTGTATAAAAAGAAATGCGCTTATTGTAAAAAGCAATCTGCTGAATCTAGTTATCGTCATATAATGCATGATTTTGCAAGGCTTTCTATGTCGTCCACAGGTTAACCATTCTGTATTGTGCTCAATTTACTGACACATGTACTGTTGATAGTGACAAAGCGTCACACCCATAAAAATATTTATAAATCTTTTTAGAATGATAATTATGCAATGCATATGTGTTATTTAAGTGATCTTTAGCCATTTTATGCATTACTATAATATTTCAGATGCTTTAACCCGTCGAAATCGGCTGCACAAAACAAAGAGATATTACAGAAAAATATCGATTTTCATAAATCCAAACTCATAACCGCACGTAAGAAAGGTCTTCCGTTATCAATCGACCAAAGTTCTTTCAAGCTTTCATGACGTGACTTTGAAAAGCCTGCAAACAATAGACACGATACAAAGGCTTTTAGTTCTGTCTTGTCAATCGGAGACCATCTTTCAGAAGTCCAACCGCCATGTTCATCGTTGTAATGGCGTGCGTAGGAGTCATGGACACGATAGCATCCATGATATCATCAGTGAAGAATGAAACGATTCACTGATAGTTCTTGCATGTCTAGCACTATGAATAGGTCCTTCTGCTTCACGGATAATGTCTTGCCTTCTGCGTTTTCCTCTTTGAGTTGGAGGACTCAAATTCCAAATAAATTTATTACGCCCGACCATTGTGGTCACGCGGCTGCGGAGTAGATGATGTCATTTCAATGCATAGAAGTAGATAATAGTACACTAGAATGGAAGTTTGATATCTTGCCTATGTACAATGATGGCACATGGAAAAATCTATGGTATGCAGATGAGATTCGATCTAAAACATTATATCATAGTCAAACCATTTGCCAAGTTGGTTGTCGAAATTGTTGACAGCAAATCACAGGATCTTCATGAAGAGAATTTCAGTGAGATGGTGGTATTGTATCATGTGAAATAGCCTACTATTCCATGCATTAATATACTGTGTCTATTTGTGCCAGTCATTGACAACCATTATACAATTTTTCAACATTGGAAATGTCGTTGAAGTTAGCACCAACTTCAACACCAACTTTTTGAATAGAGTTTGTACAGAATAGGAAACCACATGTTTAGGTACTACTGATGACGCAGAGTTTGTACAGCCAAAAAGTTTTCCAAAATTCGAACTCCTTCACCTTCAAAATTCAAATTTAAATTCGAAAAATTGGTGTAAGTATTGGTGCTACCTGGTTAGCGAGTTTGTACAGCATTCCGATAGAAAAATTTAGATACAAGAGCAAAAACCTGAGTTTGTACAGCAACTTCCAGCACTTTCTTTACACGAACAACCGGAAAAAACCGCCAAAAACCGTATTTTTCAAAAAATGATAAGACTTTCCAGAAAAGTTCTTGGTGCTACATGGAAAATGAGTTTGTACAGTGCTCTAACCGGTGGAAGAGTGTTCTACTAATCCAGTCTGAGTTTGAACACACACTTCTACGACACTCCAGCACTCCTACGACCGGTAAATACCGGTTATTGTACAGTAACTACAAGAATACTGCCCATTTATGAACAAATCAATTGGTGCTACATGGAAAATGAGTTTGTACAGTGCTCTAACCGGTGGAAGAGTGTTCTACTAATCCAGTCTGAGTTTGAACACACACTTCTCCGACACTCCAGCACTCCTACGACCGGTAAATACCGGATATTGTACAGTAACTACAAGAATACTGCCCATTTATGAACAAATCAATTGGTGCTACATGGAAAATGAGTTTGTACAGTGCTCTAACCGGTGGAAGAGTGTTCTACTAATCCAGTCTGTGTTTGAACACACACTTCTCCGACACTCCAGCACTCCTACGACCGGTAAATACCGGTTATTGTACAGTAACTACAAGAATACTGCCCATTTATGAACAAATCAATTGGTGCTACATGGAAAATGAGTTTGTACAGTGCTCTAACCGGTGGAAGAGTGTTCTACTGATCCAGTCTGAGTTTGAACACACACTTCTCCGACACTCCAGCACTCCTACGACCGGTAAATACCGGTTATTGTACAGTAACTACAAGAATACTGCCCATTTATGAACAAATCAATTGGTGCTACATGGAAAATGAGTTTGTACAGTGCTCTAACCGGTGGAAGAGTGTTCTACTAATCCAGTCTGAGTTTGAACACACACTTCTCCGACACTCCAGCACTCCTACGACCGGTAAATACCGGTTATTGTACAGTAACTACAAGAATACTGCCCATTTATGAACAAATCAATTGGTGCTACATGGAAAATGAGCTGTACAGTGCTCTAACCGGTGGAAGAGTGTTCTACTAATCCAGTCTGAGTTTGAACACACACTTCTCCGACACTCCAGCACTCCTACGACCGGTAAATACCGGTTATTGTACAGTAACTACAAGAATACTGCCCATTTATGAACAAATCAATTGGTGCTACATGGAAAATGAGTTTGTACAGTGCTCTAACCGGTGGAAGAGTGATCTACTAATCCAGTCTGAGTTTGAACACACACTTCTCCGACACTCCAGCACTCCTACGACCGGTAAATACCGGTTATTGTACAGTAACTACAAGAATACTGCCCATTTATGAACAAATCAATTGGTGCTACATGGAAAATGAGTTTGTACAGTGCTCTAACCGGTGGAAGAGTGTTCTACTAATCCAGTCTGAGTTTGAACACACACTTCTCCGACACTCCAGCACTCGTACGACCGGTAAATACCGGTTATTGTACAGTAACTACAAGAATACTGCCCATTTATGAACAAATCAATTGGTGCTACATGGAAAATGAGTTTTTACAGTGCTCTAACCGGTGGAAGTGTGTTCTACTAATCCAGTCTGAGTTTGAACACACACTTCTCCGACACTCCAGCACTCCTACGACCGGTAAATACCGGTTATTGTACAGTAACTACAAGAATACTGCCCATTTATGATCATGGAATGATAAGTTTCTCTATGTTGGATGTCAAAGTAAGTGACTTCAAAGTCTCTTTTACCTCATGATTGGGGTAAATACGACATGGTCTGGGTGTTTTTGCATCTGAGTACGTTTTCATATAGATTTGCGAATTAAACTCCGATGATGTGTTGGGAATGTATTATGAAATGACGGTGATGTGTTTCGTCCTATCTTGGTAATAGAGCAACTGATCTTTACAAGAAAATCCTAAGTGCTACCTTATCGCTACCTAGAATAGACATTTCCACATATAGAAGTGGATCTTGGTTTATTTCTGATTGCAGAATTGATGTACATCATTATTTCTATACACTAGGTGACATGCCACGCTCAATCACGTGTAATTACACATGACCCCAAACATTCGTGGCTATGCGGGATATTGCTGCAATATAAGTTATATAAGTAAGTATAGTTGGCAGTCCTGTTATATAGACTTTGCGTCTCATGTGTCTGCCTGTATCAGAGGCTAAACAATGTGATAGGACCTCAATTTCATGCTCAGGGAAGACAGAACATGCTTAGCGGTTCATCTTAGTGGTTCAAGTGGCAGCGCAGACAACCGTAGACGACGCGCAAACTATAAACGCTCGCCCGCGCGTATTCTTAAACATTCCCCATGTTTTAACAGCATCAGATCAAGTGATTTCTGACTCTTAGTGCAGCGCATATATACGCGGGTAGAAGAATAGAATGTCCTTAACCACGAGCCTTAGGTAAAATGCCTTAGAGATTGGCTATCTGCCAATCTAAGAGATTGGCTATATGCAGACACATATGGATGCAAACTTAACGGTTTTTTGGCTATGAGCTATTGGTTTGGGCTACAACCTAATCGCATTTACCTAATGTTGCATTTTTCCCAAGCCAGCCTATCGTAATTATAATCCTGCAATATTTTTATACACTACATGTTCAATATTTTCATCTACAATCAACGATCAAGGTCACTTAACTATCACATGTTGATTTTAAAATTTGGCGGATGACTGAAGGTCGAAATTCCATCTTTTGCAGCGAATTGCGTGTATTTGTATTTCTTAATCTATTCGCGGCTGTTTATGTTTAAATGGCACATAGAATTACAAACTTTCACATAGGAAAATGAAGTAATATGTAAGTTTGCTAGGTTTACGCTCATTTATACAGCATCATTTAATTAGTATTAGCACATGAAAAGATCTAATTGTTCAAATATTTGACGATGAACAAATCAACAAAAATGAGATTAGCAATGAATATATCCCGTAAGTTTTATATGTCAACATTTTATGGCTACTGAACTGAGAGCCTAACTAGCCTGTCTGACTGTGATACAATTTTTGATGCATCCGGTGATTAACATCATCAGTTAAGGTTCAGAAAATCAAGTTCCTATTTCTATCAGTTGGGTTGAACCTACATACAAGGTTTATAACCTACATTGCGGTTATTGCAATGTAACGCATATTTCATTTGAAGGAGCTATACTTCGGGTTGTACGACAACTTGAAAATCAGTAGGTTGCCTTCTACACCGCTCGTTAAGACATCTGGTGATCACATTCTTTCATTTGAAATTATTCAAATTATATCAACTTAGTGAGCATGTAGTGTATCTGAACATGCGTGACTGATTACAGAGAGCGTCTGTTCAACAACTACGATTATGACTCCCCTGCTCTCATGTTTGAGCGATAAGTCTTCAACATTTTTTAAGTGTGAACACGAAATTGAAATATTTTGACCACTACTTTATTCCGCTTGTCATGAGCATTCATGAAAATTTGTTGTAATTGATCTTATCCCGACCATTTCCTTTTGTATTTTAAAACTTTATCGCTTGATCACATTTTTGGTCATTTAAGGTTCATCGTATAGGCTATACGCAAGCCTGTACAATTCTTACTTTTATACCTGTGACGTGAGATTTTCCATGACACTTGAGATTCAATGTGTTTCAGCTATGCATATGATCGCGGACTGCTGTTCAGACCTTTGTGTGGTGAGTGATGGTCTCGATTTTAACGTAATGCTGTGTTAATGAAATATACAACATTATGTCTGCAATCGGTCTTCTTAACAATACCTTTGATTGTTTTCCGGATTTTACTTATACCTAACGCGGTACCTTAAATTCACATATGCAGACAAACCTTTTCCCTTTGTATTCTGCGGTTTCCATTGTTTCGTCCTATCAGCTAGACTATGGACAAGTAATATCCAGTTGTTACATTTATTATACCTTCGATTGTTTTCCAGATATTAGTGATGAATTACAAGCAACTCTAATTATCAAGATTGCTGTTTTTTGCGGTGTTTTTTAAGTGCATTTGTTATTGTTTTTGACTACAATTGGTTGACACAACTTAGTACAGGCATTTTCAGCGATGTTCCTCTTTTCTATACCTTGGAGTTGTTTTTCTATATGCGCTTCGGACTGTCCGATCATTATCGTATCTAAGATATTCGGTCTTCATTGCATAAATGTCGCAAGTCATTTTTATCCTATCTGACCTTTCTATGCTGTGCTTCCTACTGTAATAGAGTATGTAAAAATTGAGAACTCGATATTCATCTGTCGTCCTTCTCCCATGTCAACATTTGAATTTGGTGCAGCTATTGATTTTTGGAGTAGCGCCTACATCAAGCTTTCCACCCGTGACCTTTATGACGTACTCGGGATTTTTCCATAGTTTTGTGCACCATTCTCAGCAGAGTTCATATTTTGATGGACAATAACATTTCTTGAAACAAAATATTGTTTGAACTCGTTTCACTGGTGGAAGATAGCGATTCAACCGACAATTGAATTTTGAAACAAAACCATCGCATCGATGATGTAGTTACTGTACAATAACCGGTATTTACCGGTCGTAGGAGTGCTGGAGTGTCGGAGAAGTGTGTGTTCAAACTCAGACTGGATTAGTAGATCACTCTTCCAACGGTTAGAGCACTGTACAAACTCATTTTCCATGTAGCACCAATTGATTTGTTCATAAATGGGCAGTATTCTTGTAGTTACTGTACAATAACCGGTATTTACCGGTCGTAGGAGTGCTGGAGTGTCGGAGAAGTGTGTGTTCAAACTCAGACTGGATCAGTAGAACACTCTTCCACCGGTTAGAGCACTGTACAAACTCATTTTCCATGTAGCACCAATTGATTTGTTCATAAATGGGCAGTATTCTTGTAGTTACTGTACAATAACCGGTATTTACCGGTCGTAGGAGTGCTGGAGTGTCGGAGAAATGTGTGTTCAAACTCAGACTGGATCAGTAGAACACTCTTCCACCGGTTAGAGCACTGTACAAACTCATTTTCCATGTAGCACCAATTGATTTGTTCATAAATGGGCAGTATTCTTGTAGTTACTGTACAATAACCGGTATTTACCGGTCGTAGGAGTGCTGGAGTGTCGGAGAAGTGTGTGTTCAAACTCAGACTGGATTAGTAGAACACTCTTCCACCGGTTAGAGCACTGTACAAACTCATTTTCCATGTAGCACCAATTGATTTGTTCATAAATGGGCAGTATTCTTGTAGTTACTGTACAATAACCGGTATTTACCGGTCGTAGGAGTGCTGGAGTGTCGGAGAAGTGTGTGTTCAAACTCAGACTGGATTAGTAGAACACTCTTCCACCGGTTAGAGCACTGTACAAACTCATTTTCCATGTAGCACCAATTGATTTGTTCATAAATGGGCAGTATTCTTGTAGTTACTGTACAATAACCGGTATTTACCGGTCGTAGGAGTGCTGGAGTGTCGGAGAAGTGTGTGTTCAAACTCAGACTGGATTAGTAGATCACTCTTCCACCGGTTAGAGCACTGTACAAGCTCATTTTCCATGTAGCACCAATTGATTTGTTCATAAATGGGCAGTATTCTTGTAGTTACTGTATAATAACCGGTATTTACCGGTCGTAGGAGTGCTGGAGTGTCGGAGAAGTGTGTGTTCAAACTCAGACTGGATTAGTAGATCACTCTTCCACCGGTTAGAGCACTGTACAAACTCATTTTCCATGTAGCACCAATTGATTTGTTCATAAATGGGCAGTATTCTTGTAGTTACTGTACAATAACCGGTATTTACCGGTCGTAGGAGTGCTGGAGTGTCGGAGAAGTGTGTGTTCAAACTCAGACTGGATTAGTAGATCACTCTTCCACCGGTTAGAGCACTGTACAAACTCATTTTCCATGTAGCACCAATTGATTTGTTCATAAATGGGCAGTATTCTTGTAGTTACTGTACAATAACCGGTATTTACCGGTCGTAGGAGTGCTGGAGTGTCGGAGAAGTGTGTGTTCAAACTCAGACTGGATTAGTAGAACACTCTTCCACCGGTTAGAGCACTGTACAAACTCATTTTCCATGTAGCACCAATTGATTTGTTCATAAATGGGCAGTATTCTTGTAGTTACTGTACAATAACCGGTATTTACCGGTCGTAGGAGTGCTGGAGTGTCGGAGAAGTGTGTGTTCAAACTCAGACTGGATTAGTAGATCACTCTTCCACCGGTTAGAGCACTGTACAAACTCATTTTCCATGTAGCACCAATTGATTTGTTCATAAATGGGCAGTATTCTTGTAGTTACTGTACAATAACCGGTATTTACCGGTCGTAGGAGTGCTGGAGTGTCGGAGAAGTGTTTGTTCAAACTCAGACTGGATTAGTAGAACACTCTTCCACCGGTTAGAGCACTGTACAAACTCATTTTCCATGTAGCACCAATTGATTTGTTCATAAATGGGCAGTATTCTTGTAGTTACTGTACAATAACCGGTATTTACCGGTCGTAGGAGTGCTGGAGTGTCGGAGAAGTGTGTGTTCAAACTCAGACTGGATTAGTAGAACACTCTTCCACCGGTTAGAGCACTGTACAAACTCATTTTCCATGTAGCACCAATTGATTTGTTCATAAATGGGCAGTATTCTTGTAGTTACTGTACAATAACCGGTATTTACCGGTCGTAGGAGTGCTGGAGTGTCGGAGAAGTGTGTGTTCAAACTCAGACTGGATTAGTAGATCACTCTTCCACCGGTTAGAGCACTGTACAAACTCATTTTCCATGTAGCACCAATTGATTTGTTCATAAATGGGCAGTATTCTTGTAGTTACTGTACAATAACCGGTATTTACCGGTCGTAGGAGTGCTGGAGTGTCGGAGAAGTGTGTGTTCAAACTCAGACTGGATTAGTAGATCACTCTTCCACCGGTTAGAGCACTGTACAAACTCATTTTCCATGTAGCACCAATTGATTTGTTCATAAATGGGCAGTATTCTTGTAGTTACTGTACAATAACCGGTATTTACCGGTCGTAGGAGTGCTGGAGTGTCGGAGAAGTGTGTGTTCAAACTCAGACTGGATCAGTAGAACACTCTTCCACCGGTTAGAGCACTGTACAAACTCATTTTCCATGTAGCACCAATTGATTTGTTCATAAATGGGCAGTATTCTTGTAGTTACTGTACAATAACCGGTATTTACCGGTCGTAGGAGTGCTGGAGTGTCGTAGAAGTGTGTGTTCAAACTCAGACTGGATTAGTAGAACACTCTTCCACCGGTTAGAGCACTGTACAAACTCATTTTCCATGTAGCACCAAGAACTTTTCTGGAAAATCTTATCATTTTTTGAAAAAATCGGTTTTTGGCGGTTTTTTCCGGTTGTTCGTGTAAAGAAAGTGCTGGAAGTTGCTGTACAAACTCAGGTTTTTGCTCTTGTATCTAAATTTTTCTATCGGAATGCTGTACAAACTCGCTAACCAGGTAGCACCAATACTTGCACCAATTTTTCGAATTTAAATTTGAATTTTGAAGGTGAAGGAGTTCGAATTTTGGAAAACTTTTTGGCTGTACAAACTCTGCGTCATCAGTAGTACCTAAACATGTGGTTTTCTATTCTGTACAAACTCTATTCAAAAAGTTGGTGTTGAAGTTGGTGCTAACTTCAACGACATCACTGGAAGACGATTTAAAATTTGGTTCTCAGAGTCATATTGAAAGTGGTCGCTGTACTGGTTGGAAGAACATCTTAAGAATTCACGGATAAAATTTCTAATTATTGGATAATTTCTCGGTCAAGCGGCTAAGAATCCTATTGTTTTTCTGGAATAAGCACACTGAAAGCTTCTTGACCTACAATCATTTTTCAGATAAATAGAATGTCGCTGGAACTCTTCAATTAATCATTGAATGACTTATGTGACATAATTTGATGATATATTGGCAGCTGATATTCGAATGCATGCAGAGATTTTGAAAATTGTTCAAATATAATGAACAGGGGCCCTTCAAAGTAAAAAAGTGTTCTAACATTTCTTAGCCTCTGATTTCAAGCTGGAGCAATGTATGTTCTGCAAATCGACATTACAAGTTACACATGTGTCTGATTATACTCTTGATAGATTATAGGAGCGATATTTCAAAATGATGAGCGTACAGAACGTTTTAAAGGATTTCCTTCTTTGTCATCCTGTCGCCGCAGTATTTCATAAATTCATTATCGCTTGTGTGTGTACGATCTTTGGACATGGGGCAACAATCCAGATCACAAATTGGCTTGATATATATAAATGCCAATCAGAAAACATGGAAGCCAGCTCGCACAATTTGCGTTTTGCCCCAACTAAGTTCCCCCGGCGTCTGCCATAATTTTCATGCAATTTCCATTCTAGGACTTTCTATGGTATTGTTAATTTCTATGTTTCAATGTCACTGTTGTTATCACTGCTGGCTATCTCTTCATCCATCATGGTTACTAGATCTTCCTCACCACTATCACTGTCCATTGCTTGATCATATTCCTCTGTATTTACGGTTTGCAAATGAATATCATGTAGTTGATCTTGACTCGGCGCCGCAGCACGAGGTAGCCTCCGTCGACCTGCCATGATTGATTCGACTACTAAACAGAAATGGAAGTGCTGTGTGTTACCGCTCTTATGCCAAACGATAGCTTACGCGCACAGACTAAAAGTCACTGTGAGTCAGCGACTTCGAATCAATAATCGCAGCGTAGTCACATGATGCATACTTGGTGTGCCTGCTTGTCACTATCCACAGTGCAGTAGGGTTAATAAGTTCCACGAAGCGGGTAATTATTTTCCTGATTGGAAATTATTAACCTGGTGCACACTTCTATGGAAAGGGTCATGCATTATAACAGATAATGCATAGATTTCTTCGGTCATTATTTGTCATAATAACCTCGAGCCTTCGGCTCTCGGTAATTAGCAAATAATAGCAAATACCAATGCGACACCCAGCATAAATACGCACTTCGCTCTTCAAACACAATGAGTGCGTCTCAACTCTTTTTCAAATGGTTTAAGGATCTGTTTCCAATTTCTTGCTCTTCCGCACATAGAAAGGCGAATGCAGACAATTCAACTTCGCAGTTATCCAAAAGACAGATTCGCTGTAAACAATATGTCCATATTCAACGCTTGTGGAAGAGATAACGTGGCGACGCAGCATCCACAGTCATTTCTGGGAAATGGCGCACAGTATTCAAGGTATTTTCTAGCTTTCCTAATAATATGTCTGACTTCTGGTGCAATGTCCTTTCAACAGAAGGCACTTCTGCAAATACGAGTATCTCCATTCTCCATGGATCCTCCTGAAAATGTATTTTAGTAGATCTAGGCGCCTATTTCCTATTCTGAAATCAAATCTGTTATCTTTATCTAGAACTGCTGTTGGTCCTGATAAAGTTTGTCTGAAGTTCAGTCTTCAACTCCATCCCATTATTTGTGACGCTATTTTTAATCTCTACCATCAAATCTTACTTCTAGCCGGATTTCTTTTGTTCCGAAATGCGAGACTCTAAAACGTCCATCTGATTTCCGTCATATTTGTATATCCACCGTGTTTATGAAAGCTTTTCACACAGGGATTGCTCGACGCTTGCTCTCCTCAATAAAGCTGCCAGAAGAGAGATGGTGTCATGTAGGCGGTATCTTTATTACATTCTATTCTTCGCCGCTCTCAAACTAAAGGTAAACCTCTGTCTTTTGCATGTCCAGGTTCATCAAAGGCATTCGATTGTGTTTCTGTCCAATCCATATTAAATTCGGCCCTTTCACACGGTCTCCCTCCACCAGAGCTTAGATACCTCAAATGGCTCTATAGCTCTTGCTCTGTTTCAGTTTGTAGTTCGAGCATCTATGCAAATCGTGGTGTGGTGATCGTCAAGGTGCTCCACTGTCACCTTTGATTTTTCTGATGGTTTGAAGTTCGCTCTCGATAAATCACTACCGTCAATTGGTTGTATCCTTTCTGTCTTCCTTTGTTTCATCCTTAGCTTATGCAGATGACTTGCTATCATTTGCTGACTCCCCGGAGATGTTGCAAAGAAAACTTGATGGCTTAGCTAAAGGTATCTCAAAGGTTCGCTTATCTTTGAATGTGAAGAAATCATTCTGCTTACATCTTCGCCCGAATGCTCCAATCAAAGTTGTGTAGTGAACTCTACTGAAAGTTCCACTCATGATGGCATTCCTATTGGCTCTCTTGGATTTTATGACCAATTCTCTTATCTGGGTATCAAATTCAACCACTGTGGCATAGCAGGATTTCCTTTCAGGGCTAAATTTTCTTCTACTCTTCAAGAGCTTTCATCGGCTCCCCTTAAGCCACACCAGAGAATTGAAATTGTAAGAGCTTATCTTATGCCGAAGTGTTTGCATCAGCTGATTGTTGGACTAGTCACTAAGAACACCTTGCGAAACTTGGACCGCATGATTCGATTCTCGATTTGTGCGTGGATACGACTAATGAAAGATTCCTCGATAGCAGTGCTTCATGCATCGATTGCATTTGGAGGTATTGGAATTCCATGTCTATCTTGGATTTTATTACTGAGAAGAAAGAGGATAGACAATTTCCTGGCATCCACTCTACCTATGTTGAAATCGGCCGGCAATTTTCGATCCTTATGCCTGACAAGTACAATGACTCGAAGTCCAGTCAATTTGGGATCGCAAATTATCATGACGAAACGGATCACAAGTCTGCGTGGGCTGGTTTTGAAACTTGTGGCCCTACATCTTCTAAATGCATTCAGTGCTCAGACCGCGTGTAATCCCAATTATTCATCAGTTTTCATGATTAGAAGGATCCGATATGGTTCGATGATTCTATGATGGAGTCAGGACACAGTACACATAACGTAGATGGTTTGATAAATCGGATGCATGAAGAAACAATCGTATGTAGAAATAGATGAACTTGAGATATGCTGAACAATGGCATGAAAACTACACTAAAGCAGTCATTTCCGGCTGTGTGCAGAAAATTAAGGTGTGCATAATGGCTAAATGAATCACTGAATTGCGAATTATGATAATAATTCTGAGTTGATAAAAGCGAAAAGAAACACTGCTTATTATATTTCAGTCATGAAGTCACGCAAGTGTTAATTGTCTCACCTTTTTAATTTTCTACTATTTTCAGCGATGCAATACACCAAACGATGCAGAATACCATGGGGTTTTGTAATTCGTGTCGTATACTGATGGCTTTTGCCGAATACCTATTTTGTTGCAATTCATAGTAACTTGCATTTTATTCACGTACCCTTTACTTCTAGCGTTGCTAAGTTCATAAGCACTCGACATTCTTTGTTTTCCTGAGAACTCATAAGATTAGAAGAATATAACAGAAAAACTTTAAACTAAGAAGAATGCAAGCGTGATGAGTAAAAGTCATTTCTCAATGACTTTTACTCATCGCTGACACTCAAAACTGCCATACAAAGGTCAAAAATGGACACGACCGATTTCCGCAGCAATTCCTGTGGTAAATTAGTGACTTCGTCAACAATTATTTCTTTCAATTGTTCAATAGTCGATGGCTTACATCGATAAACACGGAATTTTAAATATATCCAATGGAAGTAGCAGGGGTTTAAGTCTGGCGGTCGAAACGAAGACCAATGAATCTTTCTCGAAAAAGAGAAGTGAGGTAATCTCTTACCTTCCTCGCCGTATGTGGTATGGTACCATCCTGCATAAAGACCAAATTACGATATCGCCGACACAACGGAGCAACATGATTTTTCAAGATCGTCAAATGAGAATCCTGATTCACGGTATTCGGAGATTCCACAAAGACTTGTGACGTGATGAATTCCTGTGTGAACCCGCACCAAGCCGTCAGTTTTGGTGAGTGAAGGGGAGCAGATATAGTCTGGTGAGGATTTTCTGTGGACCAGAGGACACAATGACGGGTGGACACATGTCCTGTCAAACAAAAATGAGCCTCGTCAGTCCACAGTATTGACCGCAGAAGAAAAGAGTCCTGATCAAGCAACCATCCCGTAAGTCCCTCCGTCTCTCGAAATCTCCCTCTAGCAGTGCTTGAACTTTCTTGATGTGGTATTGCATGCCAGTTTGGCATAGATCACTTTTCTGACAGGGAATTGCAGTGGTTTTTGAGATGTCATGGGCGGAGAAACAACCAGAAACCGAATCATTTTTGCCGTTGATATTCGCATCATTCACCATCTCGATAAAATCATCCGATATGGAAGGACGTCCTGATCTTGATGAATCCAGAACCGAACCGGTCGACTTGAATTGCTCGATTATTCTCACAACGGTTGAAGCAGAGAGAGGATCTTGCCTTAGCTTATGTATCGTTTTGCAGGCTCTCACACTTTGAGCAGCAGATCTCCTATTTTCGTAAAATAATTCGACTATCGCAATGCGAGTTTCGACAGCCAACTGCATCTTAAACTTTATGAATTTGCAAGTTGAATGAGCGTGTAAGGTTTAATTAAGGATTCCCGTAAATGTGTCTATGTCTGCTGTTTCCTCATCAGCCATAAAAAGCAGATCGATTACTCATTGATTTGTATTGGTGCGACGCTCGATTAGGAGAAATGACTCATGTTCTTTTGCCTTTCATTAAAAAGATAGCATTGTATCTTATGAATTTAAGCAATAAAATGCAAGTTACTATGAATTGCAACAGAAAAGGTATTCGGCAAAAGCAATCAGCATACAATACGAATTACAAAACCCCATGGTATTCTGCATCTTTGGTGCATTGCATCGCTGAAAATAGTATAAAATTTAAAAACTACGAGACTTTATAACCAACCTGTATTAGAAAGGGCATCGAAATAAAAGCACTGTCATTATCACTTTAATAAATTATGATGACTAATACGATATTTATTGCGAATAATAAACAATATTTACACAACAATTTTTGGCATGGATTCGGCTATTTTTGGTTATTTCAGAGCTTATTTTGCTTACAGCAAGGTGTCATTTATTCATTTTTATGCTACACCAGGGATATCTATGAATTATTATGATATCATATTATTCACAGACATCCCTGGTTATACATACATGCGATTCAATTTCTTAAAAATATTTCAAAATGCCTTAAATGGAACTCACAGACTGGCAGGATGAAGCTCTTCTCTACTGGGTCTCTAGTTCTTTACCTATGTCGGATTCTGGTCTGAAGATGAGGCACGTGCGTGACGGTGCGTCTGATCGCATTAGGCAAAACAAAAATTTCCTTGTTATCGATGATTTACAATCGCTAAAGCCGATATCTTTTGGACTCACGAAAGGTGTAATATATTTTAGCATTTGAATATCTGCACTAATGCAAAATATCTATAGCTCAACAATTCTGGGTGCACATTTTTAATCTTATTTGAGTTGAAATGTGCGTACAGTCGATCGATGTCATGATTCATACATCTAGATGACTGTGCCATTTGAAAAGGTCTGGATGTGATCCCGCCACTTTGCAGGAAACCAGGGATGCGGAGTCCCGGAGTCCTATCACTTTGGCCGGAGTCGGAGTCCTACCAAATGATAGGACTCCTGACTCCGGCCTGCAACTAGACACAAAATACGTGTATTAAACAAGCAAATTATTAACCTCGTGTATAACGTTCACGGTCTTGATGTCAAATTTCTCCTCCTAACAAAAGTTCAGAGACAACAGTGTTAAGCTGATAAGTCGAGGGATTGAGTCGTGATTGTGAAAAAAGGACTGTCGTTTTAATCGGTGATTTAGCAGACAAGCCTCGATCACACCTACGCACCTATGGTCACATCAGAGACTTTATTTTGGTGCATCGATATCTTGAAGTCTACATGTTAGCGCCTTTTCTAGGGCGTGAAGCGTCTAATAAGTGACCTAGGATTTCGATTTAAGGCTGATGTTGTCGCTGCCACGATGTTCTTAAGAACGAATAATGGAATGCTGCGGTGACTTATGAATGTAGGGATTTCTTCGTTGTCTTTCAAACTTAGTCAAATGCTAAGCATTAATTGAAAATTGAGTGTAGCTGACAAACATTCATAGAAAGTGATTGAATAATGTACAGCAATGGTCACTACACAGGTTGAGGTAGGCTGATAATGATCTATGGTGTAAGTTACCATTTTTTTTAAAAAAAACTAGGCTTATATACTTACTGTCCGGAGTCGGAGTCCTATCAAAAAGATGGGACTCCGCAGCCCTGCAGCGGACAGAATTTCCTTTCATCCGGTCTATCCTAACGTATTGTTTTCCAGATTTTGTTAATCCCCCAATCATCTTGAAAGACAAGTCAAGTTCAAAAGAAGAAGTCGGTGGAAAAATTTAACTTGATCATGTAGCCTAGCTTTCACGAACCAATACCTTTCCGTTTTTGGATGTAGGCTATTGAAAATGGTAAAAAAGCGCCTCTTCATTTTCTTTACTTTATGTTATGCCGGTCACAAATGACACTTCGGCTACTTCATGGAATCATAGTTCGTCAGGCACTAATCATTAAGTTGGTTTTCGATATTGGCTTTGAAAGAATTTGGATAATCTGCAAATATCTACGAACAAAATATTTTAAAACCCTCTCCCCTTTATCGTCTAAGAAGGCTAGCTGAACTGATTGATGAATAATTGTCATCCCAAAACGAAATGTCGAGATCAGCATTCAAAAGACACTGACCAATTAAGTCCCGGTTTTTTATTTCCAACACTACCGCTATTGACAATGACGGACAGTCATCCTTTCATTGTCCAATCTCCCCGTTTTCGCGATAACATGCTTCACCATGACGAGCAGTGCTTGTCATTGTTAGTTAGAGGCATGTAGCGATTGGGGAAACTTGTCAGTTGGGACAATTAATTCATGACGAGCACTGCTCGTTATTGGGACGACAGGTTCAAAATAGAAGTCGGCTACATGAAGAATGTGTATTTCGCTGCGTCATGGTTTAATGAGTCAAAATTTCAACACAAATTAAACAAAACAGTTCAGTTAAGGCCACATCAATTGTTACATTATTCCTCTTCAGCATATTGCTTTCCAATAGCAAACACATCCACCTCCGGTCGCACCTTTTCATATAGGTGCGGAAATGCATCAACGGCGTGGTATTTGCTTCTGACTGTCTCATAAAGGGACAGGTCGAACATTTCTTCAAATTCTTCCCTTGTCATGAAAATATCAGCATACAAAAACGAATATCCACCAGAATTCCGAATAAACCTGAAATCAACAGCACAAGTATAACTGCGGTCCAAGATATTTTGTAGCCTGCATATGAAAACTGAATTTGAGACCTACATGAATAATCTAGACTATTATTGTATCGGGGGCAGAAAATGACTGTAAGTCGCATAATTGCACTATCCCGCCATCCTTGACAGTCTACTAATGTAAACAAATCAGAGCTAAAAGAAGTGTTCATTCATGTACAACAGGGATGCACAACCTGGTACGAAGGCCGCATCGTTTAATCCGCACTTGCATGTGAACCTCAGTTTTTTTTTCATTGCTGAGTGATTCTGCAGATTCGATCTATCGAAATGAAATAATTCAGATGATAATTCTGCAGCTCATGAACATAAAAAATTATTGTAATGGGACCTGTGTCGGAACATGGGTCCAACATGCGCGAAATTATTTGATGCCAATTCAAACATTATTTTATATATAATGTAAATATATCCAAAGCATTACCTACGAATCTGATATGTGGGTCCAGATCAATTCAGAATTGCTAAAACTTCGTACCAGAAATTATAGATCCTTCATGTACTTCATTCTTGCTTAGGAAACAACATTTGGCCCTCTACAGAATTGTAGAATTTACCGAGAGAAAATGGATATTTTATAAGAAATTAATTGCTACTTTTCAAGCCTACGCGTTAATGGAGTCAAGTCGTAGATAGACACAAATATTAATCCTCAATAGTAGACCAACTATTGGAATTCTCTCAGAGATCAAACTTCGCCCACATTACACAATCAACATTTCAAAAGGGTTGAAGACCCCCCCTAATAAGTTTTTTATCGTTTTATATCTATGTAATTATTCTTTCTTCCTAAAATGAGGCATTGAAAGAAAGCATATTATGCATAGTACGTGTAGGCGACATTACAATATTCAAAACATCGGAAAACACGAACTGAATAAACGAAAACGGTTTATTGAAACCGAAGCACAAGTGATGGTTAATTCCAAAAAGGTTTCAAAACAAAAAGTGATGCT
Source organism: Prostheceraeus crozeri (assembly GCA_907163375.1). Taxonomy (NCBI): domain Eukaryota; kingdom Metazoa; phylum Platyhelminthes; order Polycladida; family Euryleptidae; genus Prostheceraeus; species Prostheceraeus crozeri. The sequence continues at coordinate 5,965 of CAJQUW010000597.1, read as the reverse complement.
AAGAACGACTGCCTGCAATGTTCAAAGGCACTTACACCATGAGACTGTTGCAAATTGCAAAAAAATACTTAAAATAAGTAGTGTACAACTGCTCAAGGGAACGGGGCTAGTGGATGACTTTAACGAGAGGCTTGACAAAATTTCTTTGTTTCTTCAATTTTTCAGCCTTTCAAAATACGAAATTCGATGCTTTCCATTTCAAAACAGATTCTGTCACTTTCTCGGCTTGATATACTTTCGCTAGTCTCATTTTTTCATTTTCTTGTTCCATTGTCTTAAACTCGCTCTCTTACTTCTGAGCCCCTTCTTGAAGTTTCGCAAGCAGCTTGAAAGAAGATTCCTTTTCATTTCTTTGTGCTTCTGTTCTTGAGTTGTATCTAAGGAGACACACCTCTTGCTTGCTTGTCTTTAGACGTTCGTTGACTTCAATGAATAATGCTTTTTCCATTTCTTCATTTTTTTTAGTTTTTCCTTTTCCAAGTTGCTTTTGTAAGCAGCACATACAGAAGCGCACAAACTGCTGAAATTCTGCGTGGCGGGCAGATTGGCGGCAGTCTAATGCTTTGTTTCAAGACAAGAATGGCTCACAATCAGTGATCGTACTGACGAAGGCGCCAAAAATTCCTTTTTTTGGTCACCACGTCGCTGATATTTGAAAATATTCTCTCCACTTCAGTGTTTCCGTGGGGGAAGACGATGATTGCCTTGAAAATCTTTCAGCAACATAGGCCTTTACCCGGACCGCTGAATGGATTCCCAGATGTCAGCGACAGTTCTGTCATCACTGAGAGCATTTGCATAGGTTTGCTTATGCAATCTGATTTCAACTTCAAGTGAGTCAAAATCTGTGCTTGACACTACATGAGAAAGGAACTTGATAAACTTTTTGATCTAAGAAAAGAAATTGGAGTGAGTCTGCTTTGTTGGATCAGGCATTTGACATACCTGCAAAATATTGTCTTTGAAGATGTTTTGACAGATGTCGAATCAGCTATATTTGTTCCAGCTCTGGAAAAACCTTTACTGACTTCAAAACTTCAGCTATCATGTCAACAAACACTCGTCTTGCTTGCTCACCCACGCTCAGGTGATACGCCTGAAGGTAAATGGATTCATCGACCACATCAATTTTCCAATATTTCTTCGGAATCTTTTACGGTTGGATGAACCGCATAAATCGTTGCGTCATCATACATTCGAGTTCAGGATCGAGACGGTGGATTAGAGCCGATTCGTGCTGAAATACGTTTTCAAATGCTTGTAGAGGTTTCAAAACTTCAGCCAGAAACTTGAGACAAATTTCAGTTTTCGTATTAAGCAGAGCATCTTTCATATCTTCGAAGCGTGAACTGGTTCTCTTTGACAACAAAATTGTTCGCTCAAGGCATTCCAAAATGTAATGATTCTTTCAACGACTGGCAATTTTTGAAGCCATATCGTCTTCACGAACAGAAGAGGTACTACATGTATTTCCTTAATTTCAAGGACTTGAGCGGGCAGTATGCAATTGCTGGCTTTGGGGCAAAGGAAAATTTGAAATGATAATACATGTCACGAACCAATTCTTCGATATCGTTTGCTAATTCTCGGCAGACATGATTTGACACATTATGAATGTGTTGTAGGGTACAACCGCCAAAATCAGCGATATTTGAAAATGTTCTTTGCGTCGAACAACAGTTCCACTATGTGAACCTCTCATTGTATTGCAATTGTCTGTCATCACAGAGATACATTTGTGGTAGTCGAGTCGAGAGTCTTTGATCACCTTTGATATAGCATTGACAACATCTTCAGCATCTGCTGAAAGAAGATTTGGTAGGTCAATGCAAGCCGTTTTGATTTACAAAGATTGTGGCAGACAGCACTGCACGACGATTCCAAGAAAGCTGTTTTGTTTATTATTCGTCTCATTAACATGTAAAGAAAACCAAACAGAGCTTCTCGCATCAGGTACAGCTTCTTGGACAAATGGGCATAACGCCTCACGATTCAGATAGTCTGCTCTAAGTACTTGATATGTACAGCTTAAGAATGCAAGGCCTACAATTGAGCATGTACGAGCGCGTACCGGTGCGGAAGTCAGCTGAAAGAAGGATAATATATTTCAATATTTAATTGTGTTAGTGTAGGCCGATTGAAATAATAAATAACGTCATCAAAATGTACAATCGACTTATAAAGAGAGGTTACAATCGACAGGGCCGACTACATTGAACAACTGATAGCCTAACCAATATGTAAATGACAAAGCATTATTAATACATATAACTCCCTAGTAAGCATGCAAGCCGCACAGTCGATAACGAGAGTGGTTCATAATGAAAGATGGAACAGCCTTGAAGTGCTGCTATTGACCAAATTCCTTTCTCTTGTCTGCAGCCCGTCCAAGCAGAATATGAGAGCTCTGAAGATCAAGAACAAGAAAAAATCATCGAAGAAGTGTTTTCTTAAATGGCCATCTAAAGAAAATCATCTTAAACCTGAAAATGTCATTGATGAAATTTGTAAAACAACTAAAGTACACGTATTTAAAAACGCACACAAAAAAGTATAATTGTATTCGCTAAAATTTCGCGCCATGATGCTTAAAATGTTCGTGCCGGGTCTCATTAATCGCGCATTCGCGCCACTCTACGAACATTGTTCTACCTAGATTATGCGACCTTATTGAACGGAATCAGATTACGGTTAGTGAGGGGTATGCATGGGCAAAGCTGGATGACAGAAGTTCTCGTGAAGTGAATAGCTTAGACGGGCAATTTGACGTAAGAGAGGACGTCAGGGGTGGCTTGAGCATGTATGGCGAGTTTCTGAGAACAGGGGTCACACTGATGACGGTGGTACCACAGTCAATGCGACGCTTCCTCCGAATCTTGCACAATGTGCTGAACAGGCACTGCAAGAATTCGCTACGAATCTCCTCCGTTTAGATACCTCAAATCGCAAAAAAAAAGAAAATTCTAAGAATATCATCGGACGAAGCAGAAGAGCAACGTTGTAGAGGAGAATGGGAAGAGCTTCAAGGAAACATCAAATAATTCTTAGGTCAGCCAAAGATGGACAATGTGCAGAATCACACGACTCGGAAGGATGTCAAATAAGCAATTCCCGAGTCGCTAATAAATTTGAAAGAACATAGATAATTATTTCATCATTTTGTCCATCGGTTGGCATCAATCAAGTGATCAAAGGTATGAGTTATTATTCAACCGATTTATTCAAATAAAATACAGCAAATGTACATATAATAGAATAAAATGTACTGCAGACGTTTCGCTGTCGGTTTGTTCACTGCGGAATGTGTGTTTGACATTTATGTCAGGTCTAAAAGAGCGAATCTAAGAGGTCTCAACAGCCCGTCTGGATGCTGTGTGGTTCAAGCCAAAGTGAAGCATTGACCATCTTACTTTCTTAGGAACTGGCAACACACAATGCGACGACAGGTTCTGAGAGAGTAAAGTGGTCAATACTTCACTTTGTCTTGAATCATACAGCAACCAGACGGGCAGTGGAGTCCTCTGATATTCGCTCTGTGTTAGAGCTGGCAGTTATGTTCAATGCACTCTGTAATCATTCGCAGTGAACAAGCCGAGGTCGAAGCGTCTGCGGTATATTTTGTTTTATCATACATCTACTGTGTTTTATTTGAATAAATCGGTTGAAGAACAACTCATACTTTTGATCATATAGTTCATTAGTTTACTGGTTACTGATTTTTGCGGATGCGAATTTGGAATTTGATTACTGTCTTTGCATAATTTTGACTCTTCGATGATACTAGTATCTTCAGTCACTTTTATCTTGCTAGTCAGTTTCATAAGCAAGTTAACAATTCATCACTTCGTAATCAAGGAAATATGTCAGGCTAATGAAATAATACAGAAAATAGAGAAGTAGAAAATTACATAGAAAATTGCTCACTTTTCCATTTCTCGCATTGCGTAGACTGCATCGTACCGTTGACGACGCTGTACCGGACCAGGAGTTCCATACACACCGAGATCATAGAACATGCCATAGTTACCACCACCGGGACACATCTGATCCTTTCGAGGAGACTTGAGCTGGCCTGATGATGGACCGTGATCATATATCCGACAGGGATAAATCAATACAGGGTATGTATCAAATAACTCCTCAGACAGATCAATTGACTTCTCGAGGACTGTCATTGGAAGGACAATATCTTGGAATACCTGCAATTTTGTAAAGTTGTTTCATTGCGTGAGAAACACTCTCTCTCTCACACATCACATTGATGTGTACATGCACAACTCATTCGTTGATATTTAAAATAGTGCACGTGGGCAGATTTTTGCATGATTAGTAAAAGTTGTGAATTCTGAGTATTATCGTATTTACACTTAAAATAGAAGCCTAATTTGATCGCAAGAAATCGATTCGCGAGAAATCAGTATTGAAGCTTCGCTATTAAAAACCCAATCTTGTAATCAGTTAAAACCCAACTTTTGTTTGGTCGAGTCCGGTAGTCACAGCCAGGCTATCTCGGAACTTTTTTAGACTCAAGGTATAGAACAGAAAGAAATGGAGAAAGAACATGATCCAGTTGGCATAAAACATGCCACTAGGCAGTCATATAGGCTTGAATATCTTTGCTGTCCAAGATGCCTCGCCAAGAATTGCTTCCCATGCAACGGTTTTATTTCAAGCAGTATATTTTAGGATTTCATAGGTGGAGGTTATAACGAAAATCCGACTTTGAATTCGTGCACTAAAAATCTCGTTGGATATAATGCTTGTGTAACTCGCTAGATCAAAGTTGTTTGGATAAAGCCTATATACTTATTTTGCGCTAGATCCTTTTAAATCACTGTATATATATCATTGACCTGTTATGTCTGTTTGTTCATGTAGGCCTTCATTGCTTGTTTTTTGTTTATTAGCACTTGGTCAAGTTTATGTCAAGTGCCGAGAAGGTTTTCGATTTCCGTTTATACGAAACTGTCAATCCCGCCATGCGGCATATAATTAAGTGGAGGATAGGGCGAAACCTTGGTGCAAATCAACACATAATTCTTCCAAGACGACACTTTGGCACATATATCTTCAAATATCATTTGCTTGCCGACAACCCAAACTCGAGGCCCAAACAGCAAAGTTAGTTTGCCTTATTGATTTGCAAATTCCATGCGGACTATTTTATAAATGTAATTTTTAACTCGGTTTTTTATATTTTGCCCATTCCAGAGCTGTTTGTGCAACATTACTTGACCTTGATAGAACTTGGGAAAGTGCAACCACACTTTGAACGCTAGAAAAATGTTGCAAACCAGTTAGAAGTCAGATTTTTGGATAGAGAGATCAGGCGGCTTAATATCGACATTTGTGGCCTCTGTGAGACCACGATGGATGGATCAGGGACACTTCTCTACGAATGGTGGACATTTGATTACTTACGCTGTGCAAAAGCGTCAAGGTTCAACGCGGTGTCGCAACTGGAATGAATAGGAGAGTGAAATCGTCGCTTATCGGCTATGAAGCAGTAAGTGGCCACATTGTAGTTGCTGGCTTTGATGCGAAACCTAGGGGAGTGACCGTGATTGAAGCGTACACTCCTACTTCGACGGGGATTGAGGAAGATTCTGTCTGAACAATGCGTGAACTCCCACGTAAAAAGTGGATCTCGGCAGAGACTTTTCTCCTCATGGAAAAGAAGAGAAAGGCGAAAGTAAAATGCAACTATGAGTACAAATGTCTAGAAGGAGAAGTTCAACGGCGGCTGAGGGAGGATAAGTCGAATCATGTGGAGTCCCTTTGCCAAAGAGCGAAGACAGCTTCTGACAGAGCCCACATGAAGGTAGTGTATTAGGCAGTTAAAAGTTTGACCTCGCGGTATCATGCTCAGAGTCATTGTATTCTGGAAGAAAATGGTAGCAAAGTCACTGAACCAGAGGCAATCGTCTAGAGATGGAAGGAATTTTGTCAGGATCTCTATAAGGGT